>OY856413.1:891755255-892142755 GCA_963693085.1 Alisma plantago-aquatica | reverse complement strand
TATGTGGTGCTCCATTTCATTTCTACATGTACTACTCCATTCCTTGAGTTGATCAAGTGATACTTCTCATTGATCCTTCCGTTGTTGACCACATCACTGAGATTGATCTCAACATGCCCCAAGGACTCCTGCAGTTAGGCTATAATTAACATGCATGTCAACTCTAATGCATAAAAGTAGTGTTGATAATATTCAACCTACCTTTGAGAGGAATATGATCCTCCTCTTGCTGATTATGCCTACATATATTTTTTGATCAATTGGTAACTCTTCCAGCATGAAGTGAAACTCCTCGTTCCATCTTGGATTCCTACATTTCTTTATCCTCTGGAAAGGCAAAAAATTATCCAACAAAGAAGGGAAAAAACTGGTCAACGAATTGCAACCAAGATGACCTTTACTCACGAAATCTCTGAACATGTGCTAAAATTGATATGTTAGCCCCTTGCACATGGAAAATGTGCAAATTTTTTCTTGCATTTAGAGAATAATATGTAGAAGATTGTTTCTAAACAGCCCTTTACAGTGAAACTTCGTCTATAAATCTTATGGCAAAGAGCAGCAATGGAATATATGTATATACATGTATATACGTATACGTACACACACACACACACAGATATATATATATATATATATATATATATATATATATATATATATATATATATATATATATATATATACTACTCTAAAAAGAGGGAGTTTTTCTTTTTAATTACAAAACATGCCACCGGCCAATTAGATTGTACCATTTTAAAATGCTGCTCTGTCCTTCTTTCACTCTCTTCTCTCCTTTTTTTGAGGATTTTACAATTTTTACTGTTTTTTATACTCCTCTAAACCACGATCCCCAACACCCCACCCCCTCTTCGCCCCAATCTCTCCTCTTAACTCCTACAATCTCTCTTTCTCTCCCATCTCATTCAAATCTTACGCTTCCTTATTCTCCTCAACCGTTACGCTTCCTTATTCTCCTCAACCATCTCCACTAAACCAGTCCAAACCCATGATTCAACCGCTACTTTCCACCCACGTATCCCATCTCTCTCCATAATTACTATAGAATAGTTCATCCCCTGCCCCCCCTTCCATATATTTCGGTTGTTGATTTTTCTTATCCCTACATTAATTTATCTCGCCATTAATCACACCCCACTAAATGAGTCCCTCACAAAGCGGCCAATACACGTTGATCTTAAAACCAACTTTCCACACGTCTCTTCTAGCCATACTGTATACCTTTTTCGCCTTTTTAGATATCAAAAAATACATTATATCATAACACATAGATATAAAAACAAATACATGAAATAATAGGAAAAGTTGTAAGTTATTAATATACTATGATTATATACACATATATATAATGTTCATTTCATTGTCTTCATTTTTAAGGATAATAATTTCTTTAATACAAACAAGTCAATTCTCATTTAATTTTTGTAGGTTTGCTCTAAACGTAAATTTGTAAGATTTTGATATATAAAACACATGATCATATGAATAATGGATATGGACATATACACAATGATGTGTGATTTTTTCATCATATTTATAAAAAAATTAACTGAGCTAAAAAATATAATACACATTTTGGGAATTATTATTCTTCATTACCAATATTTCCTCCCACATGACCACTAAAATTTGTTCTTTAATACGAGCTAAAAGATGTTATTTTTAATAGCATTTTTCTTTTCCCCATCGTGATCACACACACACACACACATAAACTAATTTCATGGCTTATATATGAGTCAATCACATGATAATAATATGCAATCTAATATAATTGAGATGCCCATGTTGACACACCTTAAAAAAATGTCTTATGATATAAAGTGTGTTTCTTTAGGTTATAACTTCGAATTACTAATGATTTCATTCATTTTTGCTTAAAATATTTTAAAAACAAACCTACATAATTATACACATCTAATTTTACATGTATGACCCGACCAGTGTGGCTCAGGTGGTTCGGTCCGGCTTGTCCTCCCTGGGGGACCCGGGTTCGAATCCCCCTGAGCGCACTGTAATTACCAACTCCTTGGGTCATCCGGGCTCTGGCACCTGTTTGAGGAGGAGGGGGAGCGAGGTCTCCCTAAGACTCAATTTTTTTTTTACATGTATGGATGATATCATCATGGTACAAATTGTGTCAAAATATAATTATGTGAGTTTGTTTACATATCTACTTTTGACATTATAGTTAACCTTTTGATTTAGTAAAATTGAATCTAATAGAAATTTAACAAATTTTGTTGTTCACGTGCATTGCACGTGTGCATTTACTAGTATATATATGTGTGCATATATAACAGGCTAGTGTACACTCGAGTGTACCGGAGGCACTGTACACCTCAGTCGTTTTTAAAGATGTATTAATTTTTTGAAAAATCTAAACCGTTGATCATCTTACATATCTTAAGAACATCCTACATAATAAATTTCAGCTCATTTGGATACTTATAGGTCGTGCATCTAAAGGAGGCAAAAATCATGCATTTCAAATTAGTTTTGTGCGTCGATTTTGTTGTCCTTGGATGCTTGATTTAGACTCATCTGAATGAGCTCAAATTTTGTATGTGGCATATTATTATTGTAACCATGAAGATCAATGAATTAGGTTTTGGCAAAACATGGTCTAGACAGGCAAACACCATTGAGATGTACGGCATAATCTGTACACTCAAGTGTATTCTAGCCATATTATATATATATATATATATATATATATATATATCTGTGTGTGTGTGTGTGTGTGTGTGTGTGTGTGTGTGTGTGTGTGTGTGTGTGTGTATACACATGTATATATGCAGCAGTTATTGCAATCATTAGTGTAATAAAAGCATCTCACTTTTGTTTTCCTTTCTTCTCCTCTAAAAAGCACAAGAGCATAGGGGTTGGTATGACGCTTCCCCTCAACATCTTCTGCTCTTTCAACTTTCACAGAGAGTACACCTCCACTTGATATTGGAGGATCACCCTTCATACTCATGTTCCTCTCATCTCCATTTAACGAGCTCCTTGACTCACGAATCTCGTCTATAAATGGATCAAACTTCAATTGGACCACAATCTTTCCTCTGTTCCTTCTGTTTTGCGGATCATTTGGGTTCATGTTCTTAAGTAGCTGAAGAGTAAATTCCATTGTTTCTCTTGCAGCAAGTGAGTTTAATGGAATCACTTGCATTCCTAGTTTGTCATGAGCTTTGACCTGCATGAAAATATAAAGTTGAAGATAATAATTTGTTTGAAATTTAAAGTCTAATGATTAGAATCACTGACGCACTCCCAAGTGCAGGTCTGTACTAAGTCGTTTGGGCCTATGCTTTATGCCACAGGCATTATGTTTTAGTAATATTATATTCATTCTGTTGTTCAGTGCCTATTGGGGCGTAATCCAGTTTAGGGCCCGGTATGTTCGCCAAGCTCAATGCACAACTCAAAAGCTATTACTTAAATATCTTAGTATTGGAGGAGAGACAAGTTTGAAAAGACTACCACAAGTTAAACTTAGATTTGCTTTGAAAACATTTCAGATTGTTTTATCCTTTAAAAAAAAAAAGCTGCATTAGGAAGTACATTTATGTAAAAGAGTAATAATTGACGACCGAAAGAAAGAAAGAAAGTATGGGTGATGGAGTCAAGCAAAAACCTTGTCCCAATCAAAGGCATGCAGCTCAAGAACTTGTGTTTGTGGATCTTTAACTATCAGCCTGAATTGTTCATTCCACACAGGATTAAGGTTGTTCATCTGTATCGTGGTCTTCTTTGCTGGAAGCCTTTCACCACTCAAGGAAAGGGTGACATAAGGATCCGATTTTCCCAAAAAGTCCATGTTCTGAAGATTGAGAGCTTTGATAACCTTCACATGTAATATGCCAACAGGCTTATTTGTAGCGCCACTGCAAACAAATTATAATTATGTACAAAATGATGTTTTCTTATAAAAAAAAATCTTGCATCTATCGTGAGCATGCATTTTTTGGGAAAAATATATCCAAGAGTTTACTACCATTAATCACTGATTAAGTAAAATGTCACTTTCTTGCATAATAACATGTTGCGGAACAAAACTGTTTATGTTTGATTTTACATTTACTTATACTAAATTTCATCTTTGCAGTCAACTATGTGATAAGGCATAAGCACTTCTCTTGGTTCCCTGTTTTCTAAGGTTTTAAGTTGAAGAATATCTATATTTATACCGGAAGTTACCATGAAATATTTTATAGAGTATAGACAACCTGTATTCATGTACTAAGCCAGTGACTTCTAAGTCTCTTACCTAGAGCTATCGAGTATTGGCAATGACAAAACCTCAGGCCAGTGGTAGAAATTTGAGACTTGTGTCTTTATGGTTTCCTGCGCAAAAGGAAATCCCTATATTATTAGCATACAAGTATACAACAAATAATTACTGTCAAGCATTTAGATATTAATGCTGAAAAATACATGTTTTCAGATTTGAGTCTATACCAAGCACAACATACAAGCCATTGTGAAAAGCACAGATCACGAAAACCATTTAGACGCCAGATATTACAAAAAGGGATCCAGCATTGGCCCCATTGAGAAATCTTGCCAACCCATAAATATGGACAACCTATGTATAAGCTTAGAAAACATACTGTCTAACCCTGCCATAGGTTTGTTTGTTTTCAGAGCATATCCTTCTACCTCTACCTACCACTCCCCAAAACTTTATGTTCATGCCCACTGCTTGCATTGGGATAGAAGTAGGCCACACTGGGATGGGATGACCTTTTCACATTTATAGTTTGGAACAGATTGTTTCTATTTTTATTTCAATAATTCACCATTGTTTAACATCTAAAGTATAGGCACCCTAATTCTTTGTGATATTAACAGTGAAACATTTTACCACAATTACAGTCAGCAATGGCTGGGTATGAATAAACCCATGTCTCTCTTCAAGAAAGAGAGGTAGGGGTACTGCAGGCATATATACCCATTTCATCAAGCTTCATATCCAACCTGTAGCCATACGCATCTACCTGTTACGGAATATAGGTTTTGGAGTTGAGTGCTGCAGAGATGAGATTTTTTGGTCCGTGATAGATGGTAATGCCTGATCCGTGATGGTTTCAATACAAAAACTAAAACTAGGAGCTAGTCACACGAAGTTAGGGGAAACAAACATCAACTGGAATGAGTTGGACAAATACTCAACCCTGCTAACCATGTTTTGAAGAGAATACGCAAAGTTCAGTTGCAGCTGCACTTCTCAATGTGTGATGCAAGCAGACCCAAGATTCGTTTGGAACAGAGAGTTACAAGTGATATTATGCTGGTTTTTGTTTCTATTCATCCAACTGTTGCATTTTCATGACGTTGGACTATTATACTAGCTTATATTGAAGTAATAATCGATACATGTTTATGTTTCTATAGGGAAAAGGGACTCTGCACCTGCGTTTCGGAAATTTCATATGCCAAGTCTTAAATTTTTTATCATTTCACAACCCTTATGCCTGATATAGTACATGGATAAGAAAGCCTATTCTTTACGATTTGTGTCTCAAAACATACCCAGATTCAGTAGTGTAGCACATCCACAGAGAGCTTTAACTCAAAAGACAATGTAATAGTGAAATCGAAAACTATATGTACCATTAAGTTGTTTTGGATGATTTCCCACAAAATACACATGATTTCTCAGTTATACTTGACTTACAACTAATCTGAACCGTGTTCCTCTATCCATATGGTTGGCTTGCATGATTGTTTTTACTAATGATGTCAATTCTGGGATAGAAATATGAAATTTCATGTACCTTAAAGTGGTAGATTGACATAACAACTCATCATTGTCGACATCTAAGCCTCTATCCCAACTAAGTTGGGGTAGGTTACATGAATTCTTATTTTCTATCCAAATCTGCTTTGAGTCTTACTCTCATTGGCTGTGAAACTAGGAGTAAAAAATTATCAGCCATAAAATTTGTTGAACAATATACATGTATATGGTTTAATAAGCATATAAAGTATGTGGAAAACGTGTACCCCATCATGATTACATCCCTAATTATCATTTTTAGTAACTAGAATCAAGTTGTATTCTGTTGGGCACTTGGAACTTGGATCTTAATGCTAACACCGTGGCATAATAAGAGTTCTTGCATTACTAGAATTGTCAAAGAGGTTTTAAGGGAGTCTAAAGAGGGTGGGCCTCCGCAGAAAGAGACTTGGAGGAGGAATTATAAAATATAAAAAGTTATAAAACTCAAAAGGGAGATTTTTATGATTTTGCCCAAATCGCAATATAATGCAATTTTTCAGAGATACACATGAGATCTAGGTACCTTGAAGAGATATAGAAGAAGTTGGACACGGAACATGGAAAAAATGCATCCAAAATGGCTCGTATAAGAGAAAGGAAGAGACTTGAGTCAAGCAAAATGCATCAACAATGAATATGGTAAAGCATTGGTACAAGATTGTGATATCAATAACTAATAGAAAAACTAATTTCATAAGTTTTTCAATGAAGATACTTTAACTAATGTAAAGACTCGCACATGAATACAAGAGATCTCACTTACACAGAACGAGTTTCACTATTAGAGGTCAAGAATGCTTTAAATTAGATGAAAGTGGTAAAGTCATGTGTTCCATATGGTATTCATATTGATGCATGGAAGAGTATGGAGGTAAAGAAGTTATCTGGTTAATGACTTAGTCTAATAAGAAGAAAATGTCGGTGAAATAGTGTTATAGTCCCCATCTACAAGAACAATGAGATGTTCAAAGTTGCACAAACTATAGAGGCATCAAGTTGATGAGTCACATATGATGTTTGGGAGAGGATTATTGAGAAAAGACTTAGATCTTAGTTAAGAGGTTAAGGTTGCAGAATATCAGACAACCAGTTTGATTTCATGCTTGGAAGATATATAACATATGCTATTTTTCTAAAAAGGATGCTAACAGAGAATTATAGAGAAAATAGAAGAGATCTTCACATAATCTTTATTGATTTGAAAGCTTATCATCAAGTACCTCTATGGAAGTGTTGTGGTTCATTTTAGAAAAAAAGGCGTGTCAATCCAATATATTGTCTTGATAATTGCCATGCATGATAACTCCGTTGCAAGTGTTAGGACTCCTAGAACAGAGACATCAACATTTCCGATCACATAAGGAGTACGTCAAGGATCGACACTATACCCATATCTAGTCGTTTCTTGTTATAAATTAATTGATAAAGTATGTCCAGGACAATATTCTTGATGTGTGTTATTTTCTGATACTATATTGTTGATTGTGAAACAAAAGAAAGATTTAATGATATAGTTGAACTTAGAGAAATATGTTGGAATCAAATGCATTTAAGATCAGCTAAAGCAAAGCAGAGTATGCATAGCAATTCAACTGATCCAAAATTGTGTATAGTGGGGCCAAGTTGGATGGAATGAATGCTAAGTTTCATTACTTGGGCTCTATTATTCAAATGGATGGTGGCATGAGATGATGCTTGTCACATGATCATAACATGATGGTTGAAATGGAGGAGTGCAACTGGATTAGTATATGACCAGAAGATCCCTCTTAGATTACAAAGTAAGTTTTGTAGAACAACTACATGGCTATCCATACTATATGGGAGTGATGGTGGGTGGTAAAGAATCAAGGTCTCAACACGAACTATGTAAATTGACATGAATGTGTGGGAAGAAAAGGAAAGTTTGTTTGAGGAATGAATTTGTAAGGAACAAAATGGGCGTGGCGAGTATTAAGGATAGGTTGCAAGAGGGTTGCTTGAGATGGTATGGATATGTGTAAAGCATAATGACAAATGTGTCTATTGTAAGCAATATTATTGAGTCAAGCATAATTAAAAGAAAATGCATGACTAAATTAACTTGGGAAGAGCTGATAAGGAGAGATTTTAATATTTACAGCTTGATCAGGATATTGGCCATAAAAGCTGATTGAGAAAAAAGAATCCATATAGTCGATTGTAACATGATTGGGACAGAGGCTTAGAAGATGATGATGATTATGATGATGATGATGGCAACGATGACGATGACGATGACGATGGTAATGACGGTGATGATACTAGTTTTGTTGTAACTCAGGTTGTTAGAAATGGTAAGCAATGCCTCTTTTATTTTGATAAAATATTACTTGTTAGCTAAGAACTAATAATATGGTTTCCATATTAGGTCCCACATAATGAAATCTGTTGCATTTCTATAAACGGAATTCTGGAGGAAGGACATCAAGTGAACGTTTACTTTTTAAACAATACAGAGGTATAAAATTATGGTTGAAGTTATCATTGTATAAAAGACTATATTGATATACATGGGGTTCATGCAGGCCCTTTCCAACATCTTTAAGCTTGCATATGCATTATGGGATTAAAAGTAGGGTAGAGTTACATTGTATGCTTTTAGGTATATGTGACTCTTATTCGATGATCGATGTTGCTACATGGGTATATCTTGCGAAATATCATCTTGAGGTCTGTAGAAGTTATAAATTTTTTCTAGTAAATAAAATTATTTTTTTCTATCTTAAATTGATACATACCTGCAATGCTCAAGTATGTTCAATGTGGATTTAAATCCTTTTTCAAAATTTACTGTCTACCAAGCCTTTTTCTATGAAAAATGATATGAGTGGGGAAATCTCCTTGTGTGGGTTTTTCTTATTGATAGGAGGCAGTCACCCTTTCTTATAAATATAATAAGGGGAAGCATACAGACACTAGACAAACCCTAATGGGTCAAGACACACTTGGGTCCATATTACAAATAGACTAAAACAACTTAAGTAAATAGACACGACTTAAGTAAATAGACTCTTTAACACTCCCCCTTAAGTTGAAGGTTACTCCCCCTTAAGTTGAAGGTTGGGAGAATCCTAAGTCAGCTTGCAAACAGATAGACAGACAGACAGACTAAACATAACAAAAAAGATAACCAAGCTCATATAAGAATTTCTCCCTTTCAATGTTACAATAAGTCGCTCAAGCACTCAAATACTCAAAGACTCCCCCTCAAGTAGATACTCCAAAGCATCATATATCTAGGCAAGCATAGAGTCTTCTTGAACATCATAATGGCATTTGGAGCAAAAGAAAGAATAGCAGATAAGCACCAAGATCTTCATCACAGTCGTCTTCATAGTAGCCAAAGAGTGTTGTATCACAAGTCCTAGAGAGTGTTAGGTCACAAGAAGCAGCAATAGTCGACGTGCAAACAAAGCACGGATGAACCAGAGAGTCCTGGATCACAGTAGTAGAAAGTCAACATGCATATAAAGCATGGACAAGTAGAGAGTCAATGTGCGCAAAGCATGGACAAGCTGAAGAGTGCTGGCACACAAAAACAAAAGTCAACGACGTAGGCGGATAGAAGACCAGTGTGCAAAGTATAAAAAAAAATAACTCCAATATGCAATGTAGATAAAGCTCCGTGTAAAGTTAGCAACAAAAGTCTTCATCATCTTCCCCCTTCATAAAATATCCATCACACTAGCAGACGTCAAAGTCCAAAGAGTGTTGGTTTACAAAGTCCAGAGAGTGCTGGTTTACAAAGTCCAGAGAGTGTTGGTTAACAATAAAAAGTCAACGTGCAAACAGAGCACGGACAACAGATAGTGCAAAAGCACAAAGCAACAGATAAAATGTGCTAATCATAGCACAAGTAGCAAGAATGACGTCCCAGTATGTAACTTCATAGAAGCAGTCGAAGTAGATGATGAATAAGCAATAATAATAGGCAGAAAGCTTGACACATCAGCAGCAAAAAGAATAACATGAAGAGTTCACATAACAGTAGAAGGATCCACACAGAAGCACAAGGAACATCACAGTAGAAGAAGGATCCACAGTGTAGCATGAAGATCCATATATCAGCAGTAAAAGTGGCATGAAGATCCATATAGTAGAAAAACTATAGTCTTCTTCTTTCTTCCTCCTCCATCTCATCTATTCTCTCTACTCATCATCCTCTATTCTCCCCCTCACACCAACCAAAAAAAGAGTCAAGAGAGTGGTTGGGGTGGAAAGTCAAAAATATGATAGAGGCAGGAACTATGTCGAAAAGTATGTGGAGGGAGTAATCGACAACTCAAGTCAAGGAGCAATTTGACCCGATTACATAGATCCAAATAGAAAAGTAAATGGATATTTTTCTGACCCGAAAAGAGATTTGTCCGGTCCTTAGACCGACAAATTTGGGGGTGCAAGGGTGGAGCCCTGCAAAAAATTTTGGACTATGTCAAAAATTGTAGGATCCGATTATCATCAAGAACAATATGTGTATGAGAGGTAGTACAAGTATTGAGGAGGTAGACAATAAGGTATGTAGGGCTGCAAAGACCGGGGGTGAAAAAATATATAAAATTGTTGAAAAAGGGAAGATAATTTTTGTTGGCAAGAAAAAGATAGAAGTACGTCATATATAGAATCGTCTACCATGAGTAGATGATGTAGCACGCCAAGATGTAGCAACAGGAAGCAGCGGATATGCCGTGTCGGTAAAGAGGCATGTCGTGTCTGATATCACAGTAGCAGCATAAAAGCAGGCGGCACGTCATGTCGTGTAGTGACACGCCGTGTCAGTTGACATAGCTCGGGGCAGTAAGACAGCAACACGTTGTGTCGTATACTGACACGTCATGTAGGATGTGCGGCAAAAAATGTCAACGAAGCAGTAACACACCTTGTCAAAATTTTGGCACACCATGTCTCGTATTGTGACGACAGATTTGTCGAAGCAAACGCACGCCGACACACCGTGGTTCAAGATAACACGTCGTGTTGCGGCTACAAATCGTCAACAACAAGTCCAAGCAGCAACAAAAACGATGGAGAAATCCTTGCAAACTCCACCTAAGCAATATAGAGGATGAAGTATCCCCAATATCAGCAGAAAAGAGAGATATTTATCTAAGATTTTGGATTAGATTTCCATGGTGGCGGCATTGAGTATATCGATGGCGGGGTAAATCTTTGATGATGGCGGCAAATAGGGTAGCAGTAGCTTCATTAGCAAGCAAGGTTGACAGAGGCATGCGGCCCTTGTAGATCTGGTACCATCAACTTCAAGGTGGATGATTTTTGTTGAAGATGGAGATGGCTTGAAGGATACGACTCCAAGTAGAAGCAAGGATGAAAAATCTCTGCGGGCAGTCTAGCAACGCCTAGCGGCAGCGGCCACCTACAAGGGGAGGCTTCTCTCCTTTGTGCTCTCTCTCTCTCTTAGGGTTGGGGGCTGATGCGATGATTTTGAGTCGCATTTATAGACATATTTTACTTGTGTTTTATGCAGTTATTGGTCATTTTGGTGGTTAATATTGCATGATTCATTTACTTTGGTCTATGATCCTTCTCAGTGTCAAATCTCCCTTATTTTGGTATTTTGAGCATAAATGATTACAATAATATGTTTTATTTCGGCTTATGTGGTTTTGTGTTGTAATTTCAGGAAAAACGAATATTTGCTACTGTCGATACCATCGACACAAGAACAGGTTGCAAGCCGCAAGGAGCAGCACAGAGTCGATACCATCGACGGTGAAGTCGATGGTAGCGACGTACCATCAGGTTGTTGGCGAGAAGACAGTCGATACTATCGACCCTAAAGTCGATACTATCGACACGAGGAGCTTCAGCGACGGAAAAAGACAAAAGTGACGCCTAAGAGAGTCGATACCATCGACCCTCGTCGATGGTATCGAGTCAGCATCAGTCGCGACAAAGAAAAGAAAAGAAGACCAGCAAATACCGCGCAGAGTCGATACTATCGACCCGCGTCGATAGTATCGACACCGTCAGATACAAGTTGGTTTCAGATTGATCTAAATCTGACGGCTGTGATATTTTGGCAACCTAACTCGGTGATTATACCTAATGACGGCGGCCAAGTTCAAGGGATCACGTCATTAGCCGCTGCACACGTCCCGAGAAGGTGTGGAGAGAAGAACGGAGCCAGAAGCACGCCCCAGTCGTTCCGGACGCCGAAGAAGACGTTTTCTACAGCCGAAAGGTCGGAGATCGTTCATTCTACGCCAAGGACCGCTTGGATCTTCTCCGTTCAGGGGTTTAACCACTCAATCACGTTTTTCTCCATGTTTCCCCTTTTCTCTACCATGTTTTGCTCTGAGATGAACATGCGGGGCTAATCCCCTTTATCTTTAGGACCGGGAGTAGCCCGGGGAAGCATTGTATGACATTTTTACCATAGTAATTCATCATTTATCTCTTAAATCTGTGGTATAACTTCGTTTTCTCAACTATATTGTTATGCTTGATCACCATAATGATAATCTAATGCCCTTAATTACTTTTAAAGAAGAATTAATGGTTGAAAAGAGACGAAATTTACATTAATTAACAAATCCCTTGAACAAGGTGATGTAAGGTTAATGGTGGGAACCCAGAGGTCGTTTCTAATGCGCCTAGTTTAGGGTATAGGTTACTACGACGGTGGAACCAACCTAGACATAGGTAGTGAATTGTACCACGACAGTGGGCAATTCTGACTACAGGCCATTACCCGGAATTGAGAGATGAATCTGAATTATTAGATAAGAATTCATACAATGATAACCCGCGGTGAAACTGTAATCCTAAAGATCTCCACTTGAATTGATTAAACTAAACCTTTAATCGATTGTTCTGTTTTGTTTTATTTCATTTTCTTTTAATTTTACAACAGCTTCCAACTTTTTAGCCGGTCTAGCTGATTGCGAGTAGTTAGTAGTAGTCTCCGATAATTCAGTGTCCTTGAGTTCGACTCGGGCCTCACAAAGGCCCATATTACATTGACGCATACACTTGCGTTTGACGCACGGTAAAATCGTGTTAAGTTTTTGGCGTCGTTGCCGGGGACACGACAATTGTCGGCACTACGAGTGCTGCAAGCGGCCACTCTAGGCCACATTTTTATTTTATAATTTTATTTCACTTTTTAAATTCATAGTTTATCTTTCGCATTTTGTAGTTGTCTAGCACGGTACTGAACTCAATTTACCAATTTTACAGGTACCTGTGCATGGTGCAGACGCGTAGCACCGACTACACGCAACAGGCACCAGAGGTTCCACTGTCGGGACCTTACGACGAGGAGGATTACAATCAAGACCACTTGGAAGAAACAGATTCAGAATCTGAACAAGAAGAAATGGCAGAGGAACAAACAATATGGGAGAAGATCAAGGCTTCTTCTTCATCTGCGTCAAAGGGGCCAATTAAGAAGCAGGCAATCAACATTCCGACTTACAAGATTGATCCTGCATTAATCAACTTGGTCAAGTCAAATGCGTTCCATGGGTTAAAGAATGAAGACCCAGTCACTCATATAAGCCAATTCGTGGAAAATTGTGACATGATTAAAATTGACAGATTTCCACAGGAGACGCTCTACCTGAAGCTGTTCCCGAGTTCTCTGACAGGAAATGCACGAGAATGGTTGCACAATCTTGACGATGAATATGTGGAATCGTGGAACCACATGGTGGAGGTAGTCTTCGAAAGGTTCTTTCCGCCCGAGAAGACCAATGACATGATCAGGAAAATCCACAATTTCACCCAGAAGGCAGGAGAGACCTACTCTGAGACCTGGGAAAGGTTTCAGATCATGCTTAGGAGGTGCCCGCATCACGAGCTTGATAAGGAGACACAGGTTAAAATCTTCTATTTTGCTCTTTCCGAGCATGATAGAAGTAACCTAGATTCCGCGTGCTCAGGATTCTTTTTGAACAACACGGACACGAGGTGTTGGGAAATTCTAAAAAACATGGCCAAGAAGCAATCCTGGGGCGACAGGGACGCCGTGGAACACGTTCGAGTTGCGGGGGAGTCAAAGGCCATCAAAGAGCTGAATGAGAAGATGGACCTTCTAGCAAAGAAACTGCTTGTAAAAGAAGATATTGAATCCGAGGATGAAGCCCAAGTCAAATTCATGCGCCAGCAGCAGGGTTTCAGAAATAATGATTACTCATGGAGGAAGGACAAGAAATTTTCTTGGAAAGATCCGAATAACTTTTTGCAGGACCCCGATGCAAAACCCCAGCCGGTGGCGGAGGATAAGAGCACGGAGTTACTCAACCAAGTGATAAAGCAGAACCAAGAACTTATGAACACCTTTGGTCAACAGATCAAGAAACAAGGGGAATTTATGAATCAGTTTGGACAGACATTGCAGAGCCATGGGGCTCAGATGAGGACAATAGAGACGTCGATGGCGCAAATGGCAGCTGAAATAGCCAATCTGAAGAAGCCAGTGCAGCAAGGTTTTCCGGGTAACACAAACATTCCAGGAGGAAACCAACAGGCGAAGGCAATCTTGCTAAGGAGTGGCAAGAAGCTTTTAAACCCCAGGGCCGATGAACCAAGAAAACCCCAAGCAGAAACCGAAGGTGAGGCCACTGAGGAATTGCCAAACTCAGTCACATATCCAGTTGAGGAAATAGCAGAGGATGTCACTGCGGAGCCCATTGTTGTTGAGGAGACACAGAAAAGGACACCTTATGTGTCGCCGCATCAAAGGGCACAGGCTGTCCCGGTCCCACATCTGAATAGTGTGAAAGCAAAGAAGGTGGACGCACAGTTCAAGAAGTTTCTAGACAGTTTCAGAAAGCTCTCCGTCAACATCCCATTATTAGAGGCAATAGAGCAAATCCCTTCTTACGGCAAGTTTTTGAAAGACATCATTACTAAGAAGAGGAAGATCCCTGACACTGAGGTTGTAGTTCTCAAGGAGCAGGTGAGTGCCTTCATCATGGGCACATTGCCACCTAAGAGGCAGGATCTAGGCTGCTTCAACATTTCATGTTACATTGGTAAGGTGAAATTCGGAGAAGCACTGTGTGATTCCGGGGCAAGCATAAACTTGATGCCTCTCTCTACATTCAAGAAATTGGGATTAAAAGAATCAAGGCCGAGCACTATGACAATTCAGCTCGCGGACAATTCAGTGGTGAAGCCCTATGGAATTTGTGAAGATGTATTGGTGAAAGTAGATCGGTTTGTGTTTCCAGCAGACTTTGTCGTAATGGAGATGTAAGATGAACAGGGCAATGAGTTATTACTTGGACGACCCTTCCAAGCTACAGCTGACATGATACTTGAGATGGGGAGAGGTCGTTTGACCTTGGGTATCGCCGATGATCGGTTTGAGATGGTCATGCCTTCCAGCACCACATCATCTAAAGCAACGGAGCAATGCCGCATGGTAAAGCATTTTGATCACAATATCTCACTTTGTCTAGGGAAGCCATTTTTAGATATGGCTCATGTAATGACTAAGGTGGAGAAAGGGACATTGGCGGTTGACATCATGGAGCAAACCAAGGTTGTGTCCCTTAGCAAAGCTGTGGGTTTTCCTAATGATGAAGAAGAGGACATTCCCCCCTCTACTGAAGATGAGGCCATAGCGAGTTCGGTTTTCAATGCATATCCTGAATTACCACTTGAAGCCTGCTTGGTCAATATAACACATGATTGGATGAGAAGCAAGTCACTACAGGAGTGTGCCAAGATGCTTCAGGTGCTTCCATGTTTTTATGCTAAGTACTATGAAGACCTTGGCGAACTCCCACCACCGCTTCAGTCATCCTTAATCAGCCCACCAGAGTTGGAATTGAAGCCCTTGCCACCGCACTTAAAGTACGCATTTCTAGCTGAGGAAGAGAAGCTTCCTGTGATTATTTCGGCATATCTCAGTGCCGAGGAGGAAGATCAGTTGCTAATTGTGTTGAAGAACCACCGAGGTGCATTCGGGTGGTCGGTCGCAGACATCAAGGGGATCTCTCCTACATTGTGCCAGCACAAGATTCGGCTCGAGGAGGGAGCCAAGCCGGTGATTCAGCCACAGTTCGATTGAATGCCGCTACGCTTAAGGATCATTTCCCTCTTCCATTTATTGATCAGATTTTAGAGCGTTTAGCCGGCCGATCGCATTTTTGTTTTCTTGATGGTTATTCGGGGTACAATCAAATTTCTATTGATCCTAAGGACCAAGAGAAGTCCACCTTCACTTGTCCTTACGGAACATTTTCATACCGCCGTATGCCATTTGGGTTGTGTAATGCACCGGCAACCTTTCAGCGTTGCATGCTTGCCATCTTTTCTGATATGGTTGAACGCTGTTTGGAGGTTTTTATGGACGATTTCTCCGTCTATGGTGCGTCTTTTGACGAGTGCTTATACAATTTGGACAAGGTTCTGCAACGTTGTGAACACATTTGGTCCTCAATTGGGAGAAATGCCACATGATGGTAAGCGAAGGGATTGTGCTTGGACATAAAGTGTCTAGTAAAGGGTTGGAGGTAGACCCGGTAAAGATCGAAGTTATTTCCAAGTTGCCCCCACCGAATTCGGTTAAAGGGGTTCGGAGTTTTCTAGGTCACGCCGGTTTTTATCGCCGCTTTATAAAAGATTTCTCTAAAATCGCCAAACCATTATCTGAGTTGTTGGAAAAGGATGTTGTTTTTTATTTTAATGACAAGTGTTTACATGCATTCAACGTGCTTAAAGAAAAATTGATTTCCGCACCGGTTGTGCAAACACCGGACTGGACTAAGCCGTTTGAATTAATGTGTGACGCGTCCGATTTCGCAGTTGGGGCTATTTTGGGACAACCCATTACCGAGACATTTCCGGATGAACAACTTTTAAAAGTGAAATCGAAGACCCTTGGTTTTCTTACATTGTTAACTATCTTGCCTGCAAAATTATCCCGGATGATTGGACATACCAAGAGAAGAAGAAATTTTTCCATTCCTTGCGTTATTATTTCTGGGATGACCCTATTTTGTTGAAGTAGTGCAGGGATGGTGTTTTACGCAGGTGTGTACCGGAGGTGGAATACGAAAGTGTGCTTCGTTATTGTCATACACTACCAACGGGTGGGCACCACGCTAGTTCTCGCACTGCAGCCAAAGTACTTGAAAGTGGCCTATACTGGCCTACTTTGTTCAGGGATGCCTATGATTTTGTGCGGCAATGTGATTCCTGCCAGAGGGCAGGTAACATCTCAAAAAGACAAGAGATGCCCCTCAATGTATTTCAAGAGGTTGAGGTGTTCGACTTGTGGGGTATAGATTTTATGGGACCCTTTGTGTCCTCAAATTCTAACTTGTATATTCTTTTAGCAGTTGATTATGTGTCGAAGTGGGTAGAGGCAATACCCACTAGGACTAATGATGTCGCTGTAGTGTGCAGGTTTGTCAAAGAATATATTTTATGCAGGTTTGGTGTACCGAGAATGATCATTAGTGATGGTGGTACGCATTTCCGGAATCAAAAGTTCGCGGCACTGTTGAGAAAGTACGGGGTAAAGCACAACATTGGTACCCCGTACCACCCGCAGACACAGGGGCAAGTGGAGGTCTCCAATCGGGAGATTAAGAAGATCTTGGAGCGCACTGTGGCTTCCACGAGAAAGAATTGGAGCACCCTGCTACCGGATGCTTTGTGGGCGTATAGGACGGCGTTTAAGACACCTATAGGCATTACGCCTTTTAGGTTGGCTTATGGTCGGGCCTGCCATTTGCCGGTGGAATTGGAGCATAAAGCGCATTGGGCGTTGCGGAAGTTAAATTTGAACTATGATGAAGCGGGAAAGAAAAGGTTGCTTGAGCTCAATGAACTTGACGAGCTGCGGATGAATGCATATGAAAGCTCACGGATCTACAAGGAGCGAACAAAGTTGATTCATGATCACCATATTCAGATGCGCGTCTTCAAGAAAGGAGATTGCGTACTTTTGTTCAACTCCAGGTTGAAGATGCATCCCGGGAAATTAAAATCCCAATGTAGTGGACCGTTCACCGTGGAAGAGGTCAGGCCACATGGCGCAATAATGGTGCGTGATGGCGTACAAAATTCTTGGTCAATGGACAACGGTTGAAATCGTACTTTGGTGAAGATTACATAAGGAAAGTGAATGAGGTCAAACTCATTGCGTGTCTGGATGCATGAGGAGCTTCAAGTCGTCTAGCCTAAGACGTTAAATAAGGGCGCTTATTGGGAGGCAACCCAGCCATCGGTAGTTTAGTTTAGTTTCTTTCACATTCGTACTTTGGTTTGATTTGATCTCGTTTTTAGTGTAAAAAAGGTACCGTGATCGTTTGCTTTATGTGCAGGACTGAGGCAGAGTCGATCGATGGTATCGAGATGGGTATAGGTTGGCGGCTGCAGAAATCACCCTGTGTCGATACTATCGACGGCCTCGTCGATAGTATCGACACACCATCAGGTTGATCGCAAAGTTGAGATCGATAGTATCGACATGCATGTCGATACCATCGAGATCTCTGAAGATTTTCAGACGAAATTGTCTCAGTGAAGTCGATACCATCGACGGGCTTGTCGATGGTATCGACCCAGTTACAGGCAGAAAGCGGCGGCCGGGCCTCGCGAGGGTGTTGCCCTAACCAGAAGTCGATACTATCGACATGCGTCGATAGTATCGACGCGACATGTCACCGATCCGCGAGGGGAGATTAACGGCGATCGCTGCGTCAGGAAAGTCGATCTGTGGGACAGGTCGATACCATCGACACCTGTCGATAGTATCGACACGTCATCGATCCGGGCCCCCCACATTAAGCCATCGACGAACGTCGATACCAGCGGTGGACGGATTGTGCTACATGAGTCGATACCATCGACTCGCGTCGATGGTATCGACGAGCATACAGCAGTGCCGGCCACGGTTATATAAGAGATGTATTGTTGTCATATGACGTCACACCTTCAGAGAAAACCTTCTCCACTTGTGCCTAGCATCTTTGTGAGCAATCGGAGCCCGGCTACGAGCATCCACGGCGCGTGTTCTTCACCAAGCCTTCATCGAGCGGAGATAATCTTCTCCGACCTTCTCCGAGCTCCATCTTCTAATCCTTCTTCTTCTTCGACAATAATGCACACCGCCGGCGCATCTTCTTCACGCGCGACACCGATGGAGATCCTGGTGTTCGTTCCTCCACTGACTGCATCCATTCCACGTCCGCGGATTGTCCATCCTTCCGCGGAAATCAAGAAGGTCTATGAGGAACCGATGAAGCGCAAGATTGAGCCGACCCGTTACGTCGACCGGGGCATGATCAGCAATCTGGGGTTCGACGCTAATCTGGCCTACGTGCTCAAGGGCCAGGCGAGGCATACGGGCAGGAGGCCCGATGAGATGGAACTCCACGCTGATGGCCAGCCATTCTTCAATGAATGGCCGACATACAAAGAGTTAGTCGCCGAATTCATGGTGTCGCTGGACATTTGTGTCGTGCCAAACGACATCATCGCCACGGATCGGGAATGGATCAACGGTCGTGTTTCTTTCCGGCTGTATAACAATGATTACACTCTCACCCTCAAGCAGTTCAACTCCATCTATAACTGGAATCATGGGCGAGAGCAGTACCGGTGGCCAGACAACCGGACTGATTATGATGCTATCTTCGCCGAGCTAGTGACTGTGCCGCCGGGCAAATCTGTGAGCTACCACAACGCGGCGGTGGCGGACTTCGAGCATCCGTTCGTACGGATTCTTCACCGCATGTTGTGCACCACACTCTTTGCTCGTGGTGACCTGTCTCTTAGCAAGTTTCAAGAGACAGACCTGTTTTTCCTGCACAAGCTACTGAAGCGGCAAGAGTGTAACTGGGGAGCATTTTTCTTGCAGCGCGTGTTGGCTGTAAAGAGGAGCACGCGGAAGGCTCCAATTCATTTTGGAGGGCTCATTACACCACTGGCCCATTATCTTGGGTTGAATTTCTCCCAGTTGACTCCTCTCTCCAACAGAAGCAAGGTCAATTTGCAGCATCTTCACCGCTCCAACCTCATCCTGCTGCGTGATGGATTGGCGTATGCACACTGCCACGTTAATCACGCTTATCAGGAATGTTCGCTCCCCGACCCCGTCTTCCACATTGAGGGTGCTCCGCATTTTCGATGGCCGGTTATCGCCATTGATGATTCAGATGAAGACAGCGGCAACGACGACAACAACAATGATGGCGACGAGGCTGAAGAGGAAGAGGAGGCCTTCACTCCTCTTCGGGCACGAGTGGCGCCTAGGAAGTGTCCTCGGATGCATCCGGGTGCATCTTCTTCTTACCAGCCTCCGCCATCACAGCCACAACAGCCCTCGCAGCAAGGCGAGGATGTCTACTCAATGCAAGGAATGTATGCCATGTTGCAGGATATCCAACAGACGCAGCAGCACCATACAGCGACATACGTTGGTATTCATGATACAACGAACCGACTGCTTGACAATCAAAGGGCTATTTTTGAAAATGAGCGTCTCCTCCTCGACAACCAACAACATATTCACGACAGGTTGCATAGGATGGAGATGCAGCAGCAGCCCTTCTACGATCATTACTGGAGCCAGAACTACTTTGGGGGGTATCCACAACCTCCACCCATGCCCCAGTATGATCTGAGCTTTCAGGGGCAGTACCCATCTTGGGACCCCACGGCCCCACAGTACCCGCCTCCGCCAGAAGAGTGATCGGTATCTCTGTTCCAACCTTTAAGATTGTTTTTTACTATGAGGCCATAGTCGAATTCAAGCTTAGGGGGGGAGTTGGAACAACTCTATCCTTTAATTTGTTTTTAGTTTTTAGTTTTATTATTTTGCCTTTTGGCATTTGTTTTTCTTAGTTCTTAGTTTGTTTGTAGGATCCACATTCTATCTAGTGTAATTGTGGATGTCTTAAGTCATGTGTCATCTCATTTGTGGATGTCTTAAGTCATGAGTTGTTAAACTTTGAGCACATAACTTACGAAAATGATTGGGTTTGTCAACTCTAAAACAGAAAATCACCACTGTACATTCTTTTGATTCATGAAAAGTGGATGGAACTGGTTGTTTGAGCCTAAACTGATCAAATGATAATGAGACCTTAATTCGAAATAAGAGAGAAAAACCTCTTAATTACCACACAGGTCAATAAGGAGGGACACATAATAATTTTCAAAGGTTCAGTCAGTTAGTCTTATGATCTATCCACCTCATTGTTTCCATACTCCACCATAAGAAAGGGAAGTACATTATGGTTTTCATTTCTTTGATTGCATTCCATGTAGATAGGTCTTGCATTGCAGCTATTTTGACATGATTTGCATAGCATGTTAAAAAAAAAGAGTTATAAATCAATTTTACATGCACATTACCCTTAGATGCGTGTCATTTAGTTGCATAATCATCATTTTGTAGATGCATTTACATTTTTGTGCATAGAAGAACATCATGCATCTTATTTCTTCTGAGACATTAAGGGTGATGAACTTGTTCCATACCTTCTGAATGCTTCAAGTATATAGTTATGCAACAAGAAGTGAGCCCGACAAATAATTCAGTATCGTTATTGGATACAAGGGCCTTGAAAAAAAAAAGAGAAAAAAAAGAAAGAAAGCTATGAAAAATGAAAAATAAAAAGAATTGAGAAGTAAATAGGAATGAGAAGGAGAAAGGAACATGTTTTTCACTACATATTAAGAAGAATAAGAACATGATGTTGTTCTCTTAGATATTCCATCTCATCTTGAGACGGAATGATAGTGCATGCATCATTCTACCCCAAATGTAGGCATTAGGACATCTACACTTGCATAAGCATCATTTAGGTCATTTTTGCTTTTTGCATGTTAGAACTGTATAATGCTTCCATTTCTTCCATGAGCCACCCATTCCATCCACCCGTTGCTCGAATTGGTAGGCCACCTTGATTCTCTCCTCACTTATGAATATCAGGAGAGCTGCTTCCATGTAGATGGTAGTTAGGGCGAGCAACGTAGTATAGGAGATCACAAGATGCACCGAGTCTGAACCGGCGAATTTTATTATGTCAACTGCCTTATATGATAGTGTTCATCAATTTTGAGGTAGATATCTTTTATGGATGATTATTGTCACCTTTAGGGTAATTATCATTCTGTGGTTAGTAAGGGCCGGAATGTGAATGTCCGGTGGGGATCATATGGTGATGTTTGTTGTGATGATCTGTTCTTTAGTTGACCCTCACAATTCTATTCTAAGGTTTTGTTGCTCGAGGGCGAGCAATGTTCAAGCTTAGGGGAGTTTGATGCTATGATTTTGAGTCGCACTTATAGACATATTTTACTTGTGCTTTATGCAGTTATTGGTCATTTTGGTGGTTAATATTGCATGATTCATTTACTTTGGTCTATGATCCTTCTCAGTGTCAAATCTCCCTTATTTTGGTATTTTGAGCATAAATGATTACAATAATATGTTTTATTTCGGCTTATGTGGTTTTGTGTTGAAATTTCAGGAAAAATGAATATCTGCTACTGTCGATACCATCGACACAAGCACAGGTTGCAAGCCGCAAGGAGCAGCACAGAGTCGATACCATCGACGGTGAAGTCGATGGTAGCGACGTACCATCAGGTTGTTGGCGAGAAGACAGTCGATACTATCGACCCTAAAGTCGATACTATCGACACGAGGAGCTTCGGCGACGGAAAAAGACAAAAGCGACGCCTAAGAGATTCGATACCATCGACCCTCATCGATGGTATCGAGTCAGCATCAGTCGCGACAAAGAAAAGAAAAGAAGACCAGCTGATACCGTGCAGAGTCGATACTATCGACCCGCGTCGATAGTATCGACACCGTCAGATACAAGTTGGTTTCAGATTGATCTAAATCTGACGGCTGTGATATTTTGGCAACCTAACTCGGTGATTATACCTAATGACGGCGGCCAAGTTCCAGGGATCACGTCATTAGCCGCTGCACACGTCCCGAGAAGGTGTGGAGAGAAGAACGGAGCCAGAAGCACGCCCCAGTCGTTCCGGACGTCGAAGAAGACGTTTTCTACAGCCGAAAGGCTGGAGATCGTTCATTCTACGCCAAGGACCGCTTGGATCTTCTCCGTTCAGGGGTTTAACCACTCAATCACGTTTTTCTCCATGTTTCCCCTTTTCTCTACCATGTTTTGCTCTGAGATGAACACGCGGGGCTAATCCCCTTTATCTTTAGGACCGGGAGTAGCCCGGGGAAGCATTGTATGACATTTTTACCATAGTAATTCATCATTTATCTCTTAAATCCGTGGTATAATTTCGTTTTCTCAACTATATTGTTATGCTTGATCACCATAATGATAATCTAATGCCCTTAATTACTTTGAAAGAAGAATTAACGGTTGAAAAGAGACGAAATTTACATTAATTAACAAATCCCTTGAACAAGGTGATGTAAGGTTAATGGTGGGAACCCATAGGTCGTTTCTAATGCGCCTAGTTTAGGGTATAGGTTACTACGACGGTGGAACCGACCTAGACATAGGTAGTGAATTGTACCACAACAGTGGGCAATTCTGACTACAGGCCACTACCCGAAATTGAGAGATGAATCGGAATTATTAGATAAGAATTCATACAATGATAACCCGCGGTGAAACCGTAATCCTAAAGATCTCCACTTGAATTGATTAAACTAAACCTTTAATCGATTGTTCTGTTTTGTTTTATTTCATTTTCTTTTAATTTTACAACAACTTCCAATTTTTTAGCCAGTCTAGCTGATTGCGAGTAGTTAGTAGTAGTCTCCGATAATTCAGTGTCCCTGAGTTCGACTCGGGCCTCACAAAGGCCTATATTACATTGACGCGTACACTTGCGTTTGACGCACGGTAAAATCGTGTCAGGGGCGGCAGAGAAAACTGCTCTGATACCATGTGGAAAACAATATGAGTGGGGAAATCCCCTCATGTAGGTTTTTCTTATTGATAGTAGGCAGCCACAAAAAGGAAAAATTCCCCACCTTATAGATGTTTCTTACATTCTTTCAAATGAATGTTCCAAACTCCTTTTTGCTTGAAGTTTTATCAATTATCAACTACTACAATAACCACAAGTCTTCATGTCGTATTGATAAATACCATTTTAACTTCAACACCAATTGATCATTTATGCTATTTTTCTTATGCAAAGGAGGGAAGCAATGGCGGAGCCAACCCTCTTATGAAGGGGGTCACAAATAAAAATTAAATTAAGTATTTATATTGTGTACTATGACTTTTTGTTTACATCAAAGACAAACCAAATTCTAATTATTTGTATGAGACAAATAGAGTGTTAACATGTCTCATATACATGCTCACCCTTTTACTTGGATCCAAGATAGGAAAACAAATAGATATGCATTTTCCAAAAAAAATAGGAATGTGTCTCCCTACATTATGGACTATTTAATTTTTTAATCCAATTAATATAATGCTAATATCCTAGGATTATTTATCCTATAACATGTTATACATATATAAGATGTGTATGAGATGGCAACCACTGACATAAAAAAAATAACTTTGTGTACCTGATTATCTCCTTAAATTGATTCTCAAAGGATCAAGATTGTATTGATAAAATCATATAACTTTTATGTTCAACATTTATTGTGTGGGATACAATTAATGGGCCAATGATGTTTATTCATGAACTTCATCTCGGACTTGATAAGTTGTTTCATGGTCAATGATGTGTGTAAAATTAATAATCAAATGTAACTTTGATTCGTGTGAGACCTCTCCTTTATATAGAGGAGAGGAGATTATATGGGTATAAGGTTTTATTATGGTGAGATACAATTAATGGGCCAAGTCTAAAAACACTATGAAACTAATTATCTCAACACTTCCAACAAAGCTGGAGAGTATACATCATATAATGTCAGCTTGTTATTCGTGTGTTGGAGCAAAGCTAGAGGAAGTGGTTTGGTGACTATATCCACCACCAACTCTCCAGTCTTTGTGTATGGTGTAACTATCATTTTTTCTTGGACTAGGTCACATTCAAAGTGATAGTCACCTTCATTATTTTGGTATGCTCGTGGAAGACCAACTTGTTGGTGATGCGGGGGATTGATCACACATGCAAATATCCCCCGCCTGAATTTCCTAGGGTTTACCAACTAAGTGTACGACAATCTCACCTACAAGCGGACGGATCGTATCGTAGTATAGTTAGGATCGAACTCAAAGGACAATGTTTTTAAGAATTGCATGATAAATGTAACCGAACAAGAACTATGATTTAGTACAAAAGTTGGATTTAATTTGATTGAATCTAATTTTGCATTTAACAAAAATGAAGGATTAAGGGTTTAATTAATCATGGATGGAAACACCATGGTGTATTGGTTTCACCATTGCTTCCTATTTTTTCTCTCACTGCATCATAAGAATCATGCACATACATACGTTAAAGTCGGGTAAATCCTCCTTTCAGTGTTACGATTAAAACTAGACAGATATCATTTATGTTCATTGTCGCGTTACCTAGAGATCATGTTTATTGCCTGAGAAAACACCTATTTGAAGTTCTTATCAAGGCGTACATGCATCAAAAAATATTTTAGATATTAGGTTCAAAGTTCTCTACATTCAAGATCTGATAAACATATAGAATAGTCGGTCAATCTAAATTTTCAAACATAAACGTTTGATTCAAAATATAGCATGGTTCATACAAGAGTAGATGCAGTAAAAAGCAAAAAAAATGGGTAGCGAGACTACTACCCGCAATCTAGTGAGGGGCCTACTCGCTTATGGGAACATCAATAGTGAAAAGGAAGACGAAATTCATCATCTTAGTAGAAGATGAAGGCGCATCTGTGGTGTGCGGGCATAGTCACAGATTTGCTATTTGGGATGCATTCAGTTGAGTTGAAAAATACGGAATTTGGCAATTATGCGGGAAATTCATGTAAAAAGTGTTCAACATACGATAAAAATACAGTCAACGATTCAGAAAAAGTCAGGAAATAATCAGAAGATATATACATATATTGCATATGGATATATGTGTATATATGTTTTGCACATATATATGTACATATATATTGCATACATAAATCTATAACTATTACATACATATACATATATCACATATATTTTTTTTGTGATTACATATGTTACATACATACACACCCATATATGTGTTGACATACGCATACAGACATATATGTTGCACTCAAACGAAGTTAGAGTCTTAACCAATTAATATGGGAAAAGAACGTATAAAATGGGAAAAAAGCATTAAACGTGAATAATTCGCAAATGTAGTATTTGGGAATTGGGATTTATTCAGCCATTTCATATGTCTAGGGAAAGTTTGCTTTTAAAACGTGACTTTTTCAAAAAGTCGAGTATATTGTGACTGTGTGTGCGGGTGCCTATTTTCAAACTTGGGGATGAGGGTGGTCTTTGGAGCAGCAAGATGCACCCTTGACTTTCATTAGGGTGACCTTGATGTCGTCGTCTTCTTCGCAGGCTAGATCTAATGTTGTGAAGTGTGAGAAGAGATGAGGAGGAGAGGAGACGAACACCGAGAGATTTGTCGGCTGCAAGGAGCAGCTTTCTTGAGAGGGCAATAGCCGTCTCTCCTTGTTTTTATATATTAGGGTAAGATACATTGTGGTACAAAGAAGAAAATAAGAGAAAAACAATAAAACAAATAATATAATAAAGATAGAACCAGGAGACGGGTCGTCGATTTCCGCCGCTGATCAACTCTCGATACCATCGACAGGACTGTCGATGGTATCGACGGAATGCTCTTCTGTTGTTGTGATAAATTCGATACCATCGACCTCCAGTCGATAGTATCAACAAGGATGCAGGTTGTTTCACATTCCCCCTCAAGCTGGAGAGTACACATCGTGTATGCCCAGCTTGCCACATAATCTCTGAAAAGCTGTTGGACCCAAAGGCTTTGTCAAGATATCCGCCAGTTGATCTTCAGACTTGACGTATGGCGTCACAATAGTACCATCTTTGATTTGATCACGAATAAAATGGCAATCAACTTCTATATGCTTTGTACGCTCATGAAAGATGGGATTCCTGGCAATGTGTATAGCAGACTGGTTGTCACACTTGAGCTCCATAGAAGACATAATAGTGATTTTTAACTCAGAAAGAACAGATTTGACCCATTGTAGTTCACAACATGCATGGGCCATAGCAATGTATTCAGCCTCAGTGCTGGATCTAGCTACCACATGCTGCTTTTTGCTTTTCCAAGTAATCAAATGATCACCTAGAAAGGTACAGTAGCCTGATGTAGACCTTCTATCAGTATGATCACCAACCCAATCTGCATCTGAATCCCCTGTGAGAGTCAAAGTAGATGGAGTCACCTTGGGTTTAGAATAAGTGATCCCCTTACCAGGAGCACTCTTCAGATATCTCATAATCCGGCAAACGGCTGTCCAGTGTGACTATCGTGATGAGTGCATATGCTAACTCACGACGCCTACAGCAAAAGAAATGTCAGGTCATGTAACAGTCAGATATATTAGCTTGCCAACTATTCTCCTGTAATATCCTGGATCTGAGTATTCAACATCATCAACCGTCTCCTTGATGTGATAATCCATAGGAGTAGATACCAGTTTAGATTCAGTCATGCCTGTATCCTGAAGTAAGTTAAGCACATATTTCCTCTAAGATAGGTTGACACCTCCATGAGATCTAAGCACCTAAATGCCCAAAAAATATCTCAGTTTACCCAGATCCTTCGTTTGGAAGTGTCTTTGCAACCCTTCCTTCACACGAGATATGCATGTAGAATCACTGCCAGCAATCACTATGTCATCAACATATACAGCAATAATGATAGAGCCACAAGAAGAGCTAGAGTAGAATAAAGAGTGATCAGTCATGGAGCGAGAAAAACCCATCTGGAGTACAACCTCACTGAACTTGTCAAACCAAGCTCGAGGAGACTGTTTCATCCCATATATGGCTTTCTTCAATTTACACACCTTCTGACACTCCCCCTGAGCAACAAACCCAGGAGGTTGCTCCATATATACCTCTTCCTGTAGGTCACCATGTAGAAAGGCATTCTTAACATCAAGCTGAAATAGGGGCCAATCAAAGGTAGTAGCCAGAGAAATAATAATCCGCACAGAATTTAGACGAGCTACTGGAGAAAAGGTCTTAAAGAAATCAACTCCATAGGTCTGTGTGTAGCCTTTTGCTACCAATCTGGCCTTCAACCTCTCAACTGATCCATCTGGATTATGTTTGATGGTGAAAACCCATCTGCAACCCACTGCTTTCTTCCCTGTAGGTAAGTCAACAAGATCCCATGTGCCATTATGCAAAAGAGATGACATCTCAAGCTACATTTCCTATTTCCAGCCACTGTCCTTCAGAGCATCATAGTGATTCCTTGGTATATCAACAGAATCAATCCCAATAGCAAATGCGTGGGCCTGCTTAGATAAGTGGGACAGACAACACACATTTGTAATAGGATGTCTAATAGTACAAGAACGAGTACCTTTCCGAACAGCAATAGGAAGATCAAGATTTGATGCTTCTGTAGGAATCTCGTGAGTAGAAGACGATGAGGAAGGCTCAGGGACTGGTGTCGCTACCTCTTTTGGATCTTGTCTGCCTCGCCTACTATAAACATATGGATACTGTTGAATAACAGGCATGTCAGCTGCCTGCTCGTCCTGAATAAAAGTATAATCAAGAATGATGGGCGGCGCTCCCTCACTCTGCACAGATGGTGCCACTCTCTCACTCTGAAAATCTGGTGGCACTCCCTCTCTCAACTACTCCCCCTTACTCATAGCATCGGAGAAATATGGAGTGGTCTCATGGAAGGTAACATCCCTAGACACAAACATGCGACGAAGACTAGGACAGTAACACTTGTATCCTTTGCTAATACTAGAATAACCAAGGAACAAGGTTTTAATAGACCTAGGAGAAAGTTTTTCAGCCTTAGGGTCAAAATTATGGACAAAAGAAGTGCAACCAAACACTCTAAGGGGAACAGAGAAGGGCTGATCCGTGGGTCGTAACACAGAGAAAGGAGTTTGTCCTTTAAGAACAAAGGATGGTTGTCTATTAATTAAGAAGCAAGCGGTTAAAAGAGCTTCAGACCAGAATTTTTTAGGCACATTGGATTGAAACATGATCGAACGAGCAATATCAAGAAGATGGCGATTTTTCCTCTCAGCCACCCCATTTTGCTGAGGGGTGTGAGGAAAAGACGTGTGATGGATCATGCCCACAAAACTGCAAAAATCAGACATAGCCTTTTGAACATACTCTAAAGCATTATCAAATTGGAGAGTTTTTATATTGCAGTCAAACTGAACCTTTATTTCTTTATGAAAATGTTTCACAATAGATAGCACAGGCTCTCGACTTTTGAGAAGGTAGATCCATGTCATGCGGGAAAAATCATCCACAAAGGAAATAAAATAACGAAAACCATTATAACTCTGGTCTTTAACAGGACCCCATACATCACTGTGGACTAACTCAAAAGGACAAGATGCCCGCTTATTGACACGACTGGGATAAGACAACCTATGATGTTTTCCCAGCTGACATGACTGACACTCTAAAGATGACACTTGGGACAACTCATGTTCCAACTTCCGCAGGCTCTCTAACGATGGATGTCCATATCTGCAATGCCATAGTAAGGGGGAACCACTCAACAGAATGGATGGAGCTAGAGCAGATACTGGGCGAGGCAGACTGTCACCGTGGAAAAGGTAGAGATCACCTTTCCTAGGCCCCCCACCAATCGTCCTCATACTCTTGAGATCCTGTAAAACAAAACAAGAAGGCCCAAATGTTACCGTATATTTTACAGTGTCAATCAATTTTGCAACAGAAAGAAGATTAAAAGGAAACTTAGGCACAAAGTGTACAAATTTAAGATCAATCTTGGGTGTTAGATGGACAGATCCACTAGCTAGCACTCTCCTCACTGAACCATCTGCCAGTGTGACAGATTGGTGAGGGATATACGAGTCAATAGATTGGAGCAATCTCTTCATACCAGTCATGTGATGTGACGCGCCAGAGTCAACCACCTAAGATGAAGTAGAGCCAGAAGTTGTGAGAGATGTAGCCTGATTACCCGCAGTAGATGTCAGGTTTGCTGATGACAAAGATGAAGATCCCACACTCATGTGTTGTGTACCCTGAATGAACCGATCATACTCCTCCTGAGTAAGAGTGATGTCGGTCCCAGAATTGGTGCCCACAGCTGAAGATGAAGAGGAATCTGTAGAGGTGGCACAATGTGCTGCCCCCACAGGAGGTGCAGCAGGTCTCCCATGTTTCTTCCAACACTTCTCCACTGTATGTCCCAGTTTGTCACAGAAAGTACACTTAGGACGTGTCCCACGTCCTCTGCCCATACCAGGTCGTCCTCCTCTCACCGCAGCAGCTACGGATGCATGAGACTCCCCAGAAGATATAGTAGAGACAGGATTAACAGACTCAAAATTAGACTGTTGAATTCTCGAATAGGCTTCCACAAGACTTGGCAATTTATCAGAAGCCAGAATGACACTCCTGGCAGAACCGCAATTTGGATTAAGCCCGGATAGAAATTTAGCAGTAACCAGGTCGTCTCTGTCTTTGATCTGTGCAGCAACTGTCACAGGATGATAGTAGCTCAGCTCTTGAGCAAGTGCCTGAATAGCTCCAAAGTATTCCTCAAGAGATCTATCACCCTGCCTCTCAGCAAACAGACGATCATATATCATGAATTTCCGAAGAGCGTTCTTCTCCTGAGAATAGTGTTGCTTCACTGCGTCCCATATCTCTTTAGTTGTAGTATAGAACATAAACCTAGCCGCAATTGCAGGTTCCATACTATTCCATAACCAAGTCTTCATAAGACTGTCATGAAGCTTCCATTCAGCGGATCCTTTATCAGTAGAGTCCAGGGGACCCGAGTCAACATGTCTCGCCTTGCCGCGAGATTCCAAGATAGTGTGAACAACATTCATCCATAGTAGATAGTTTTTCCTGTTGAGCTTGATGGAGGGGATAGGAGATGCCTCGTTGTAGGGAGTCTTGGTGTCCTCCATTGTAGACGAGAACTTAGTGACGGATTGATACACGTCACAGAGAAAGCTGAGGCGACGGAGAGATACACGTCATGGAGATAGATGAGGTGACGGAGAGATACACGTCACAACACAGAAAAAATACAGATAAATGTGTTACTGACGCATTCACAGCCTCCAAACGATTTTCCTAATCACACATGGAGGATATGTGATTAGGAGAGCACTCTGGAAGAGACGAGTCCCTCGGATTGGGCTTTAGATAGTCGTTGGATCACCCGAAGACTCCCAAACAGTAATTCTGGCTCCCGAGAACTGGCCAAAAACTGTTGTAAATCAACCAAAAGCTTGCTAGCGGCTCCGGTCCTTGGTGGCTAGATCTACAACAACGAGGGAAAGCTGCTATCGATCTAGCGATGAAGACGGCTAGCGGATGCTAGCCCAGTAGCACCCGCGCCGATGGTAGGCTGTTGTTCCTGCTGGCCCGACGGCCGAGGTGGCCGCGGCGCCTAGAGAAGTTGGGCGGCGGCGGCGACTGAGAAGGAGAAAGCAGACGAGGAGGCTGTGGCGGCGGCTTGTTGAGGAAGCAGGGCGGCGGATCAAAGCCGCTCTGATACCATGTGAGAAGAGATGAGGAGAGGAGACGAACATCGAGAGATTTGTCGGCTGCAAGGAGCAGCTTTCTTGAGAGGGCAATAGTCGTCTCTCCTTGTTTTTATATATTAGGGTAAGATACATTGTGGTACAAAGAAGAAAATAAGAGAAAAACAATAAAACAAATAATATAATAAAGATAGAACCAGGAGACGGGTCGTCGATTTCCGCCGCTGATCAACTCTCGATACCATCGACAGGACTGTCGATGGTATCGATGGAGTGCTCTTCTTTTGTAGTGATAAATTCGATACCATCGACCTCCTGTCGATAGTATCGACGGGGATGTAGGTTGTTTCACATGAAGGTAGAGCAAGTAGATGTTGATGGTGGTCATTGTCAGTTGATGTGATTGTCATCTGACGAAAACCACCGATGGGAATTAGAGACGAATGACGAGAAATGAATACTACAACCTAGCTGCATCCTATGAAGTATGGACACTTCGTAGAGGCTTTCGTGTCCGTGTCCAACACGTGTCCAACATGGACACATAGTGGACACATGTGAACATGGCCCAGACATGTCTAACTGTTGCATTTTTTTATTTAGAATTGGACATAGCCAGGACACGGCTTAGACGTAGCCCAGACACGGCTTGGACAAAGCCAGGATATGGCCTAACACTAAGAAGGGGAAATGCCACCATTACTATATTCACTCTCTTTTTATAAATAACAACATACCTCCCTCTTCTTTCTTTGTCCTCCCTCTTTTTTCTTTGTTGTCCACCACCACCACTTTTTTATTGTCCAAAATTTAATATGAAAAATATTTTATTGTGAGTCCATTCTTGTGGTGTTTAAATCATATTATTATTTGTGATTAAATTGTCGATGAGGTTGATTATTATTATGATAACAATGTGGGTTTGTTTGAGCATGTCTTTGATGGCTTGATTTAATGATGCATGAAATGTGTGTTTTAGTGTAAATATGAAATTGGATAGTGTCGATGAGAAAATCTTAATTTTTGAATGTGCTTGTTCTTTTTTGTCTTTATACATAAAAATGATATACATGTATATATATTTTTTTGTTGTGCCTAACGCTGTGCTTGTGTCCTATTTTTTGAAAATTGACGTGTCTTGTGCCCGTGACCGTGTTCATGCTTCCTAGGTTGCGTCTAGATGGGATTTCCCTCCTTATGGGCCATGTCTTGTATTTATAGATCACTTCTAGAGTTTGAAACTCTCCCAATCATTTGTAGCTAAGTTGTCGGCTGCCATGAAAGAAAAGGGCGGTTGTGCGAGGAAGACGAGCGGTCTCGCATGATTCACATAATTACCATTGATGCATGGATATCATCGGTTGTCAAGCGCCCAAAAATCTAATCAATAGATGAGATGCAAAACCTTCATTGGTTATGGGCACATGAGTTTTATCGATAGGCACAAGATTCTCATCGCTAGGTGAAGACAGCTTCATCGGTTGGGAGGAGTCTGCATTTTCATCGTTTGTAAGAGTTCACATTTCCATCAGTCTTGGCGAGTGGGGATTTCATCGGTTGGTGAGTATAGGGTCTTCGTCGGTCGACGACCGTTAATGTTCCATCAATTGTCAACCAATAGAAAGACAAAAGGGCCATCAGTTGTTGAGCAGGATTTTTCATCGACGAGTGCAAGGTCTTCATCTATCGATGGTCGTTGAAGTTCCATCAGTTGTTGATTGATGAAAAGGTAGAAGGGCCATTGGACGCTAAGAAGGACTTTTCATCGGTCCTTGGCGGGTGGGGGTTCCATCGGTGAACAACTAGTAGAAGTGTTGGATGATGTGAACCGATGATAACTTAGTTAGAAACAAACCCAACCTCAAAGAGGGCGTTGTTGGTGTAGGTCAATGGGCTTGTGTCGCTGAAGTTGTTGACCAGTGAAATCGTCGACTGATGGAGATGCAGATCGATGGAAATCTATATCCAATATCAAAAATTTCTTCAAATTTGAAGTTTAAACCTGCCATGAAGATCAAGGATTGGACCAAAACTTTACATATTAGCATAAAACTAAAGTAAACTAAATGGAAGTTAATTCTCAAATAAAATGAGAAATATGAATACAAAATTAAGCTAAAAATGCAATTAAACTAAGATGAATATGCATTTATCAGTTGGTGATATGAATAACGGCCTAATAATTACAGTATAATGATGTAAGTTGTTGGACAGGAATCCCAGATTTGGAGTGAATGAATTAGACTCACTGCAAGTCACTACATCCATTGTCATGGCTCAATATTTAGCTTCGATGCTTCAACTGGAACAACCATTTGTTTCTTGCTCCTCCAAGCCATTGGATGATTACTCATTAGGATACAATATCTGAAGGTAGATCTTCTGTCATGAGTATCCCTAGCCCGGTATGTGTCAGCATATTCTATAATAGTCAATAACTTGCGATGGGAACATTCATAGAATATGCCTTTTCTTGGAGAACTCTTTAAATACCGCAATATATGATGTATATTGGTCCAAAGAGCATGTAGAGATGTGTTCATGCGTTGACTAACGACTTCAACTGCATAAGAAATATATGAACGTGTGATTATTAAAGAGATTAATTTTCCAACTATTCCCTAGTATTTCTCTGCATCAAGGAAATCCCCCCATCATTCAGAGTCTTCACATGCGATCCATTAGAGTGCAGTAGGTTTTGAGTCAAGAATGCATGTCTCTTTGAATATATCAATGGCATAATGTCTTTCAGAGAGACTAATCCCTTCTTTGGGTCAAGAATTTCAATGCAAAAAAATACCTAAGATTCACTAGATCTTTGGTATGGAAGTTGAGTTGAAGAGCCTTCTTCATATTAGGCATTCCCTGTGCATTATTCTTGGTAATCACAATGCCATCAATGTATATGGAAATTAAGACGTGATCTTTGTCGGATTAGGACAAAAGTAGAGAGTTGTCACTCGTAGATCTCCTAAATCCCAATTGTTCCATAACAACATTGAGTTTGTTAAACCATGTGGGGGGGGTTGTTTTAGGCCATACAAAGAACAACATAGGTGACTACTTAAGAACCACACTGTCCTCAACAACCAATGGGGAGGTTGATGGATATAAACTTCTTTAGAAAGATCATCATGCAAAAACTATTCGTGATATCCAGTTGGTGTAGAGGCCAATGAAAGGTAGTGGCTAGGGATGTCAAAATGAGCACATAGGCAATGCAAGTCACTGGGGAGGTGCAATGAAGTCCACCCCAAAGGTATGGGTGCATCCTTTGACAACTAAGCATGCTTTTCGGTGTTTAACTATCTTTTCTAAGTTGTTCTTAATTGAGAAGATTTAACGACGCCGAACAATACTTTTCCAGGAGTGGATGAATTAACTTCGAGGTGTTATTCTCGCAAAGAGTTGTCATCTCATCGTCCATCACATATTTCCATATTGACATGACTAAATGCAACCACATGACTTTTAGGAATGGTGCTAAAATCATAGCAAAAGCAAAGGAGTAGGAAGAAGGATATGAACGAGTAAGACAAGTATTAGAGATACAATATTTAGTGTTGCAAGTGTGGGGAACTCGCTAAAGAGCCATTGGTTTATCAGATTATGATGGAGTAGATGATGATGGTGGAGTATGTAACATACCCAATTCTCTGTATCTAGCCTAATCCATGTTGCCTTATTTTTTTTCTAATGATGGCGCACTCATAACTTTTTCGTGAATTTAAGTTTATTAGGATTTATAGAAATCAAGAAATATGGTGTTTTAGTTGATAACAATTTTGAGAGTTTGTGTGTAGGGGTGTAAACGATGCGGGTACGGTGCGGATATGGTCATACCCATATCCATACCCATCTAATTTAGCAGGTCCGGTTCCGGTTCTAGACCCGCACCATACCCGTACCCGCATTAATAGCGGGTTTGCGGTGTGGGTATGCGGGTAAGCAGTTCCATATAGAACATCATATTGTCATTGTAAGAAAATTATGATTATATTGCGTTTATATTAATATTATGTGATATTGCTATCATAAACATGCAATAGTTATATTAAATAACTTTGTAGATTAAGATTAGTGAGTTAATTTGTAACATATTTGAAGTCATTGTCATAATATTTTAATTATGTGTCATGTCTTATGACTATTTTGATTTTAAGTTTACATATGTTGCTCATGATTGAAACTAGAATAGTTAATTCTCAATTAGATTACTAGTCTCAACCTTATTAAAATTAAAGATCTCAAGTATTATATTAGTTAGACTAGGAAAGTATGATATAAATACCATATTATCTAAGTAGTTATTTATGTATAGCGGTCTGCGGGTCTAGCGGGTCTGGGTCTAAGAATACCCATTAGTGGACCCGCTAATATGCGGGTCTACGGGTATGCGGGTACAAGAATTTAGACCCGTGACGGGTCTTTAAAGGGTCCGGATTTGTGGTCCACGGGTCTACCCGTACCCATTTACAGCCCTATCTGTGTGAATTAATTAGATAATGTTTTAATAGGGACTAGAATTATAATTTTACGACAATAATAAATTTTAGTTTAAATTGATTCTCGAGAGCTTTCCTATAGCTAGACGGTAGAGAAAAAGAGAGTCGAAAACGAGTATTAAGAATTTCATGAATAAAAGGAAAAGATAAATACATTAAAAGGATACATCACCTACAAGACATGTTATATACGTGTATATATATAAATGAAAATATAAAAAGAGGAAACTATTTAGAGAAGTAGTTTTCTCCTTTTTTATTGGTAATAAAAGTCGGTTTCTTATTATTGAGAAAAATAACATAAATTAGGAAACTTAAGTTGTTATTTCCTAGATGGATTACAATAATAAAAGTCCTAGTGGACATTTGAATGATAAGAAATATAAAAATTTATGGGATTTGGAGTAACGTGTAACAAAATAAGTAAACATACTGTATTTATAAATATATATATGGGATTAAGAGAGAAAGATTCCCCCCCTCTCCCACACTCGTGGTGGAGGCCGACAAATATATATATATATATATATATATATATATATATACTATTCTACTCTACTAAACACGATCACTCGTCTCCATCCTCCGTCTCTAATCCCTTCCGTAGTTGGACTCTTCTGCTACTCCCTCCACTCGTCTTGCCACATGGCTCTCTAATTCTAACATAGTTGGCTCTTCACCCTCTCTCTCCATTATCCAGACAAGAATACAGACTTCTCACCCTACGGGCTACATCTCAGACTTTTTGTTTTCAATCCGTATAAATAATGACAACTGGCATTGCTTTGGAGCCCAAGAAAACAAAGACGTGTCATCCTAAAGGATACCCTAAGCAGCAGCGATCAATAACCCTTCCCGTCGAACGATCAAGGCGTCAAGCAGTACATTAAGATCACGTCCACCGTGACTGGTTTCACCTTGGAACCACAACAACTATGGTACGCAGGCAGACCTACCAGAAGACCACGACAACCGTTGGGGCTCGGTGATGATTGTATAAGAGACAAACATATATATTCCATTGTGCGCGGCTACAGCGGCTGCGACTACAGCGGCTGCGGCTGCAGCCTCAGTTTGCAGCTTCAGTTTCTATCGACAATTACCTGGTCCGTTAGAAATTCACTCTCCCAAATTCCAATATCCCTTATTTAATAAATGTGCTCTTACTCAACGATGTTGGTTGCATGAAATTCTCAAGTCTACATATCTAATTATGTATAGATTCAATAGAATTTTGGATACTTATAGCTCGCTTCTCATCTTGTGTAATTTGGCGATGTTGAATAATCAATCCGTGTAATTAGGTCGAGATTAATATTTGTCAACGAGTAGATCTGAGCACCCTTCGTTTGTAGATTCTGATCGTCGGTGCTGAGGGGCTCCGGTACAAGAGTGACTGAAGGAGCCTGTGATGACCTTGATTTTAGGGTTTTGTATCCAATATAGTAATTGAAGCTCATGACTTTTCTTAATTGGTAAATTCCAAGTTGAGGTGACATTTATGCATAGATGGGTACCTTTGACCCACATATATGACCATATTTCCATTATAGAATACATACTTTTGTTAGGGACTTCTATGGACATGTAGATGCTTAGCATGTATTATTAGTTAATGTTGAGTATTCATGAAGTGAAGTGTCAATTGAAGCATAAATGGACTCAAATGATTTAATGATGAGCCTTGAGGTGTGATGTGATCAAAATATACAAGGTAAACTTGTTTAGTCAAGAATTGATGATTCATTGATTTGGATTTTAGGCTTATACAATTATTATCAGGTTGTTTGGAGAATTTATTTACATGAACGAATAGTAGGGTGTGGTCTCAAAAACATGTTGGATGCGAGATTACATGGAGGAACCGAACTTGGTTGAGGTGTCACTGAGATCCGATGTAGGCGGGGCAATCACAGGATATTTTCTCACATATCACGATCTCCGCAAAAGCCTCAATAACACACTTCACTCGCTGGAATCCTCCGCCTCCCCACAGTTGCACTCTCCGTCTCATTTTTCCCCTCACAAAATCTGCTTGGGCGCTATGTACCTCGACCAACTGAGCAACCCACAAGGACCCTGTGCCATCGGGCTCACCCTCAGCTTGCTGTAGATGTCGCCAGTTGCCCTCTCCGTTGAGTCTACGAGTGGTGCGAGCTGAACCACCCAACGAACCAGGCGGGGCGGCGGCTTCGTGCGGGGAAGAAGAAGCACGCACGATCGTGGGCGCAACCTGGGATAGCTGTGAATCTCGAGTTGAGGAGGATGGCAGCAGCGTTTTCCCTCACTGGAGGCCTAAACCACCGCGGAGAGTCAGAGAGGGGCGGCGCCAATCCCTCACAGGAGATCCAAGCCGGGATGCGTTGATCTCCCAGTCGGAGATCTTTCCCGAACGGCAGCACCCAGAGCAACTGTGGCCGACGGTTTGGTGCCCGAAAACCTGCAGCAGCGGAGAAGGAGGCCTATAAGCGGTGCAGTGCTTGCCGGTGTAGATCCCCAGGATGGTTTCTTGCTCACCGGAGCACCTTCCAGGCAGCGGCGGCGGACCTGAGAAGCTGCTCGTGGTCCCCTATTTCACAGAGGAAACAGGGGAAGGGGGGATCGCGAACGGGAAAGGGGGAGAAAGCGGCCCCGGGTAACCGGATCCCTGATCCACGGACCTGACCGCAAATCTGGATCGGGGTGAACAAGCAAAGAGGGGCGCCCAGGACATGTGGCACATTCTGATTGGTCGAAAAAGGTCAGTTAATTCAAATAATATGCAGATCTTCCAAAATTCGTAGAAAATAGCTCGTTTATCCAAAAAATACAAACAAGGTATCAAAACGTTCAGAAAAATGTGTAGAACACAGTAGAATGATAATATAAGGCTTTTAAAGCATTAATCTTAGTGATATCATGTAAGATGCATAATGCTTAGTTCTTGAGTAATAAATATTAAATGATGACATAAACATTATGATAACATGTCAGTAAGTGTATATTCATGTTTATAATGCATATGATGCCAATTATGGTCATGTTGATGTATGAAATCATGTAGTTTGCTCCATATGGCTAATTAGGGCTAATAACCCTAAAGAAAATGTAATAAATACATGCATGCTCAATAAATGATGAAATTTACAGAGTAAGCTCATATCTGTATTTGGAAACTCAGATTTAATTATGAGATCATGATGATGCATAGAATGCATGTTATATGAAGAGCACCCTTAATACATGTGATGTAACCCTAATATGGTTAATGAAAGTGACAATGTTAAATATGTCCACATAATAATGTGACACATGAGTATATCCAGTTGATGAACTGTAATCTGGAAAATGACATCAGTAAGATAAATATAAGGTAAGAATACAAGTAATCATGAGAATAACATAATGATCTAAGTAAACCCTAAAATGAACACGACTAGGGTTAAGATGATCAGAATCTGATGCTAGTATATGATTTTGTTATTAACCAGGTGATGACCAGATATCTAGATGAGCAAGAATGATTAGAAATCTCTGAGCTCAGGTATGTGGGCTTTATCTAAGTATATGACTAGTTTTCTTGTGTGCAATAGTTATGATGTATTGCTTGTGTTTATTTGAGAATATTGCTTGGATGTACTATGATTGTAGTATCTTCGCCATGTCAATAAGAACAACAGAGAGTATAGATGGTTTGTAGCTACTAAGTGGATATACTCTCTCTCTCTCTCTCTCTCTCAATCCTCTATCTTCCTCTAAATATAAGGTCGGCACTCGGTCCCCATAGCCTAAGGGGCGGGGAAAAATGAAGTGCGACATCTCTCTCTCCCCCTCTAAATATAAGGTCGGCATTCGGTCCCCATAGCCCAAGGGGCGGGGAAAAATGAAGTGTGACACCACTTAGTAGTACAAACGCATCAAAAGACATCTAAAAATATGTGTTTACCTGATTATCGCTTTAAACAATGTTTTCTTTTACTCTTTCTTTCTCAAGTTATTTCAATTATGCAAGCATATTAGTATGTATCTTTCTACCCACGTGCACAACACCTTGTGTGTTGATTCGTTGTTTCACGTATGTTTTAGGTTCAGAGCTAGCTTGGGATAAAAGATGGGAAGTGAGCAGTTGTTCAGGTTGTACCTATTGTGTTAAGATCTTGTTAGCATACATGTTCATAGACTAGTAAAATTTTCTTCAAATTATGTAAATGTAAGTTGCAATTTTAATTCATGTTGTAATATAAATATGTTGAATGTTGAGAATGTTATGGTGTGTGCATCAAATTTAAATGTACATGTATGCGTATTATGCTTCCGCGTCGCTCTCTGAAACAATTGCTAACGTTTTTGGATTTCGTCTTCTCATCTCCATGGGGTTTTGAGAAGGTGAAAATTCGGGGACGTTATAGTTGGTATCAGAGCATGAACAATAGCTGCACCTGACAATTGCTCGCCATGAAACATAAAACTAAATTTCACCTTTCACTTTAAACCCTAGAAACATAGCAAGTTGTTCTACAGGAACTAGGTTTGACTTAGCCGCTAGGTTAGAACCTAGATGTTCGAGAACTAGGTTTAGACAAGTGTTTGAAACCCTTTGCATATAGAGCTCATATGTATTGGGTAGCTACACTAGTCTACACCATGTTCTCACCATTTCACTAGGTTACATGGCACCAGACTATCTACTGTGTGTTGGACACTCGAGTTTGCTGGTTTGGTTTTGTTTCTCAATCGGCTCGCACCTCGATAGTTTTCTCTGACGCCTTCCTTCTCGGAGCAAAACTATATAATATTTTATTAGATATATGTAAATATAAAAATGTGTCCCTCACACAGGAGAGTAGTGGGTGTTCATGCAATCTAAGTGAAAGGGAGTGACATCAGTCTGGAAGAGAGAATAGATCTAGATTAGAAGTCTAGAGCCTCATAAGGTTATGTGATAGATAGATAGACAAAAGAAAGATGAAGGAAATAAGTATATAGAATCTTATCTAAGTTTGATCTCTGATGGTATAAGTTTCCTTATAAAGATTTAAATTGTATATTAGTTGAATCCAATTTTGGAGAATTTAAGCAAAATCTTGATGATGAAAGTACATTCTCTTTTCCCTACTTAAGATAAGCTAAGTTAAGATAGAGATGAGTGTGCATGAGCCTCAATGTAAGGACCCTGACCTCCGTTTAGGGTTTACCTTGTTTGCTTTGCTTAACCCTGATGCTTAGTTGCTTGTTAATCACCTTTAAGTGGTGATTAGGGTTTGGTTGTGCTTTGTTGAGAGTTGGAAGGGCTACTTGCAATTAAACCAAGTCTAGGGTTTTGTGGGCAAGTTTGCCACCTTGTGAGGTGTCCCTCTCTCTCCTTGCTTCCTCTAAGTGTAGAGAGGATGGTTTGGGCTCGTTGCTTGAGTCCCTTTGGGCTTGGTTGACCTTGTTGGGCTTTGTTGAGCCTTGCCTTTGCCTTGTTGAGCCCTTGTATCGGCCAGGAGGTGGCTGTGTCGCCCATGGAGATGGTGTGTCGCCCAGGTGTGTCGCCCAAGAGCCTTTGACCAAGCTTTGACCTCGTTTGTGTCACCACTAGTGGACACTTGGTGCTTGATGCTTGCATGTAGCAATGACCTTGGACATGTGTTTAGGGCTTGCTAGAGTGGTGGCTCGTGCTCTAGGACAAGTGTCCCTAGGTGGGCGACACCTTGCTTGGCTTTGCCTTGTTTTCTCCTCCAACCCCATCTATATATGCGTTCTTTTCCTCTTACTAGGGATCCTTTAGTCTCTTGGTTCCTTCTCCACCTTGGTGCACGATACCCTCCTCTTTTGCAAGCTTGGTGGACGAAACCCTTGGAGGAGCTTTCCTGGTGGCCGATCCTCTTGGAGTCTTCTTCTTCCTTGGAGCTTGGTGGTGCTACGATCTTGGAGCTTGCTTAAGGCGGGTTGCATAACTCCTAACCCTAACTACAGTACCTCCTTTTCTATGTTCTTATATGTTGCTATGATCTTGTCGGTTGTATGCTTTGCTAGTTGGTTCCTTGCTTAAGTTCCTTCTTGTTGGTCGATCCTATGTTCTAGGGTTCTTGGTGAGCAACACTCTCTTCTCTCCTAGGTCTTGAGGAGTGAGCTTGAGTTCTAGTATCATGAGCAACACTCCTCTCTTGTTTAAGTTGAGAGATGAGCTTGTGTTTTAGAAGCTTGAGCAACACCCTCCTCTCACCATGGACTTGAAGGGTGAGCTTCGTGCTAGTGGTGATCTTTGCTAGGGTTCCTTGTGTTGGCCGTTTGGTGGCAAGAGATGTGCAAGACCCCTCTCTCGTTTAAGTTGAGAGGTGAGTCGTCCTCTTGATCCATTAGGGTTTCCATGCCTTTATGCTTAAGGTAGATGACGACCTTGTATAAGTTGCATCATGGCCGTTATGATCTGGGGGAGGTGTTGCCCGATATCCCTCTTGTCCTTGAGCTTTGGACGAGACCTGTTGTGGCTGTGACGGGCGTTACCTTGGTCCCTGCCTGGTGTGTGTCGTGCATCCCACCTTGGTGAGTAACCTGTCTGATACCTTAGTTTCTGTGATGGTTCGACAACGTTGTGGGGGGAGGTTTGTAGCTGTTATCTAGTTAGGGTGTTGTGTCGGGCGTCACACGCCTGGTTCCTGCCTTGTGTGTCGGGCGTCACACCATGCTGAGATGACTTGCTCGATACACCTTGGTTAAGTGTTTGCTTTGTGTTGTTATACCTTGACCGATGGAGCGTTGTGGTTTGGTTCTGTGACGGGCGTCACATTAGAGGGAGTTCCCTGCCCGACAGAGTGTCACTTGGTATCCTTGGCCGTTGCACGGTATGCCTCATAAGGCCTTGCTGCACGATATATCAGTGTTGCACAACGCAGCGTTGCACGTCACCTAGTATGCTTGGCCGACACATGTTGACTGATATGTGTCGGGCGATAGGGTGGGTATCCTTCCCGATACCACCTCTAGTAAGAGGAGTGGATGCTTTAGTGAGGGTTCTGCCTATCATGGAAAGCCGTTATGATGAACTATATTCTTGTTAAACGATGGTGACTCTTTGCATGCTTAATAGTATTCACTATGGTAAAGCTTGTTCATCTAAACTTAACATGGATATACACACGAATGTGATCACCTTGATTATTTGTATAATGCTAAGGATAATAATCAACATGTAATGTGGATTGCTTAATAATGTACCTTATGCATATGATCATAAGTTGATGCATGATTAAGAAAGTATATCTAATCATTAATGTCACCTTATATTGATAGCATGGTCATTTTATTAAAGCCTATGACTGTTATTCCTAACCATGCAGGTGATGCTTAGCCAATTAAAAGGGCTATGAGGTATATGTATATGTGGAGTAACTCTGTTGTGATTGTTACTCTTAATGTTGAGATAATCTGTATAATGTACATGACTAAAGTATTGGGGATTGCTATCCCATGATGATGATGTAAGCCTTGAAAGGAAGTGGCAGTATATGATGAGGGATTGAGATCCCATGGTATGTGATGATCCTTGAGATGGATCTGGATGATTGGCAAGAGGCCGAGTGATAACATGTGATGTTGGATCCTGGTGATGGATCAGGATGATGTGACTACAATAAAAGCATAATGTTGTTTATTTCCTGTTATAGTTTGCATGTTATATAACTTGGTTGAATCTTGCAATCCATATAAAAGATACTAATTAATCACAGTGGAATATATCATGTAGTTGCCCTGGCCATAGATCCATCATCGTCAGGAGTTGGTGATGGTGAAACGGGTTCTCTTACAGGTTAACCCGGAGCACATATTTTTGAATATGCGAGGTTTCTCCTAGCCTAAAATAGTGAGGATTCGAGTGCAGCTCCGGTTGCAGACTCGGGATATGTATAGAGCATGGTGAACAGGCCCATGGCTCAGGATATGTGATATGGGAGCATGAATACGTTCATGGATCAGAGCACGGTGAACAGGCCCGTGGCTCAGTTGTACTAGCGCCGAGACCTGTACTGAGGCGGGCTAGAGGATGGGTAGCCTATGGAGCTGACCCTGTGGCTGAGGCCACTTAAGCACGAGACTGCGGTCATGCTTGTGTTGTTCTCGTACACTGACTACGAGGGGGAAGGTCGTGGAGTCCGGCTCTTCCATTGACCTTGTATGGCACCGGCTTTGGGTTTCGCAACCGAAGGTTGGATTTGAGCGGTACGGCTCACTTCCTCAGGGCATAATAATACGTAATCCAGCCGAATAGTATTTATTGCTTAAGAAAAAACACGGAACATTGGTTGAGGCCTTGCTTGTGTAGTTAATCTTGTTATACATACAGTTACTTATACGTTCCTCATGTTATGTGATAAGATCTTATGAACCTTATCTTGTCAATCATGTTCCATAAAGAGATAATTGGTGATATGCCTTCCGTACAGTCTGGTAAGCTTGATGGAATGAATAGCCTTGCTATATAGTCTGTTATTATTCTACGTTTTACTGTTTCTCTACTGTTGTTGCTTTATCCTTCTGGTTTTATAGTTCGGCGGGGAGTTATGTTTCTCGCTGGGACAATGTTCGATTGTCTCACTCCGCTAGTTTTCAGGTGGTCGAGCTAGACGTGGTGGTGGTCGCGGAGTTGCAGTCGAGCAACAAGACGAGCAGTAGAAGGCAAGAGTTGGATATGCTGTTGTTTTGGAGTTGTGTAGTAGAGTCTAGAGTCATCCCTGTACTCTCAAGTTCTTGGAGGTGTTTTGACGTTGTTTCACGATATATATCTGTTGATGGTTTGTATATCCTGCTGCTGGTCGGATGTGGGCCGTTATGTATATATAACAGGTGATGAACTTATGTGATGGCAAGACAGCTGTTGCTCTAAGATGTGGACACATATCTGGGCTCGTATATGTTTATATAACATGTTTTCCTGCAGGATGAGGACCTATATGTAATAATTTCACAGTTATCCGTTTTCCGCAATCGGTTTTAATTAACACGTGTTTTGGTAATCTGTGGTTATGGTGAATTCCGCACGTTTTCGCGTAACACCTCGCTGTCTGTGTGATAGTGGGATGTGTTGCCACACTCAAGCTCTTATACAAGGGGGATATCTAGTGGAAGGATGAGATATGTGGTGAACTCCAGAGAGAGTAAGACCCACAGGGAGAAGGTCATAGGACCTAGCCTCCAATATATGAGATACGTGTTAACAAAAAAAAAATGTGTCCTACACTAGATTACTCTTGAGTGTTGAGTTGAGTCCTTATGCATGATTCAAATCTATATGTGAGAATTGGGTAAAATAAAAGGATGGGTAGATGACCCATATGATAAAGTCAATCCTTTGGCTGAGTTAGGTCCTAGCTGGAGTGACATATTTTGTGAATATCATCATTAGTTGCAAGTGAGGTAATATATGAACTCTAGTTATGAGAGTATGATGCTTTGTGCAAAAGATACTCAAAATACAGGTTCTCCCTTCTTCTTCTCTTTCTTAATATATGATGATGGAAACCTCACTTGAGCTATATAGATGATTTATATATGAGGAGTCATTCCTATAAGCTTGACCTATTCTATATTTCCCCCTATATCATACATGTAGCACCCGAGATTGAAATCATGATAAGTTTGACTTTAAAGTATTCTCTTCCCCTTCATATGAAACATGAAAGATATGATGATGAGATCATGGGATAAACTTAGTATATTCTCTTTTTTACCTTCACATAATACATGCAAGACATAAAAAGTTGAACTCATGAACTTGATATAAAGATATTTTTGGATCATAAGATATATGATCAGAAATATAGTTCATAACTTTGATCCTTCTCAATGTATGCTTCTAAGTTGGGTATGAATATCACACCATAGGGTGAAACCCTAATGGTCAAGCATGTTACGTAAGCCCTTCTTATGTAGAAAAATCCTAATATCAAGGATGAAGATAAATATCCTCTAATCCTAAAATCATTGTAAGATGTTAATGATGTTAGATTTGAACGATCTGAATACCATGGCATATAAATGAATTCCTCTTGAACTTTAAAGGTATGAACAAAACATGTACCCTTAGGGGTGATGTAATCCTAAGATATCATAATGTCATGTTATGGCTAAGACATTACGTGATGCTTCCACATATATATAAGGTGGGGTGGACACACCCAAGAATCTCTAGACCCTAAGCTGACAACTTAGAGTGCATGCAATTATGGTGGTCTTAGAACCTAAGCAATGATGATGTATATGAAGCTGAACTCCTAAATAACCTCTTAAGGATGAGCTTAGTTGAATTTCGAGGACAAAATTCCATATAAGGTGGGGTGAATGTGATGACCTTGATTTTAGGGTTTTGTATGCAATATAGTAATTGAAGCTCATGACTTTTCTTAATTGGTAAATTTCAAGTTGAGGTGACATTTATGCATAGATGGGTACCTTTGACCCACATATATGACCATAATTCCATTATAGAATACATACTTTTGTTAGGGACTTCTATGGACATGTAGATGCTTAGCATGTATTATTAGTTAATGTTGAGTATTCATGAAGTGAAGTGTCAATTGAAGCATAAATGGACTCAAATGATTTAATGATGAGCCTTGAGGTGTGATGTGATCAAAATATACAAGGTAAACTTGTTTAGTCAAGAATTGATGATTCATTGATTTGGATTTTAGGCTTATACAATTATTATCAGGTTGTTTGGAGAATTTATTTACATGAACGAATAGTAGGGTGTGGTCTCAAAAACATGTTGGATGCGAGATTACATGGAGGAACCGAACTTGGTTGAGGTGTCACTGAGATCCGATGTAGGCGGGGCAATCACAGGATATTTTCTCACATGTCACGATCTCCGCAAAAGCTTCAATAACACACTTCACTCGCTGGAATCCTCCGCCTCCCCACAGTTGCACTCTCCGTCTCCTTTTTCCCCTCACCAAATCTGCTTGGGCGCTATGTACCTCGACCAACTGAGCAACCCACAAGGACCATGTGCCATCGGGCTCACCCTCAGCTTGCTGTAGATGTCGCCAGTTGCCCTCTCCGTTGAGTCTACGAGTGGTGCGAGCTGAACCACCCAACGACCCAGGCGGGGCGGCGGCTTCGTACGGGGAAGAAGCACGCACGATCGTGGGCGCAACCTGGGATAGCTGTGAATCCCGAGTTGAGGAGGATGGCAGCAGCGTTTTTCCTCACTGGAGGCCTAAACCACCGCGGCGAGTCAGAGAGGGGCGGCGCCAATCCCTCACAGGAGATCCAAGTCGGGATGCGTTGATCTCCCAGTCGGAGATCTTTCCCGAACAGAAGCACCCAGAGCAGCTGTGGCCGACGGTTTGGTGCCCGAAAACCTGCAGCAGCGGAGAAGGAGGCCTATAAGCGGTGCAGTGCTTGCCGGTGTAGATCCCCAGGATGGTTTCTTACTCACCGGAGCACCTTCCAGGCGGCGGCGGCGGACCTGAGAAGCTGCTCGTGGTCCCCTATTTCACAGAGGAAACAGGGGAAGGGGGGGGATCGCGAACGGGAAAGGGGGAGAAAGCGGCCCCGGGTAACCGGATCCCTGATCCACGGATCTGACCGCAAATCTGGATCGGGGTGAACAAGCAAAGAGGGGCGCCCAGGACATGTGGCACATTCTGATTGGTCGAAAAAGGTCAGTTAATTCAAATAATATGCAGATCTTCCAAAATTCGTAGAAAATAGCTCGTTTATCCAAAAAATACAAACAAGGTATCAAAACGTTCAGAAAAATGTCTAGAACACAGTAGAATGATAATATCAGGCTTTTAAAGCATTAATCTTAGTGATATCATGTAAGATGCGTAATGCTTAGTTCTTGAGTAATAAATATTAAATGATGACATAAACATTATGATAACATGTCAATTACTGTATATTCATGTTTATAATTCATATGATGCCAATTATGGTCATGTTGATGTACGAAATCATGTAGTTTTCTCCATATGGCTAATTAGGGCTAATAACCCTAAAGAAAATGTAATAAATACATGCATGCTCAATAAATGATGAAATTTACAGAGTAAGCTCATATTTGTATTTGGAAACTCAGATTTAATTATGAGATCATGATGATGCATAGAATGCATGTTATATGAAGAGCACCCTTAATACATGTGATGTAACCCTAATATGGTTAATGAAAGTGACAATGTTAAATATGTCCACATAATAATGTGACACATGAGTATATCCAGTTGATGAACTGTAATCTGGAAAATGACATCAGTAAGATAAATATAAGGTAAGAATACAAGTAATCATGAGAATAACATAATGATCTAAGTAAACCCTAAAATGAACACGACTAGGGTTAAGATGATCAGAATCTGATGCTAGTATATGATTTTGTTATTAACCAGGTGATGACCAGATATCTAGATGAGCAAGAATGATTAGAAATCTCTGAGCTCAGGTATGTGGGCTTTATCTAAGTATATGACTAGTTTTCTTGTGTGCAATAGTTATGATGTATTGCTTGTGTTTATTTGAGAATATTGCTTGGATGTACTATGATTGTAGTATCTTCGCCATGTCAATAAGAACAACAGAGAGTATAGATGGTTTGTAGCTACTAAGTGGATATACTCTCTCTCTCTCTCTCTCTCAATCCTCTATCTTCCTCTAAATATAAGGTCGGCACTCGGTCCCCATAGCCTAAGGGGCGGGGAAAAATGAAGTGCGACATCTCTCTCTCCCCCTCTAAATATAAGGTCGGCACTCGGTCCCCATAGCCCAAGGGGCGGGGAAAAATGAAGTGTGACACCACTTAGTAGTACAAACGCATCAAAAGACATCTAAAAATATGTGTTTACCTGATTATCGCTTTAAACAATGTTTTCTTTTACTCTTTCTTTCTCAAGTTATTTCAATTATGCAAGCATATTAGTATGTATCTTTCTACCCACGTGCACAACACCTTGTGTGTTGATTCGTTGTTTCACGTATGTTTTAAGTTCAGAGCTAGCTTGGGATAAAAGACGGGAAGTGAGCAGTTGTCCAGGTTGTACCTATTGTGTTAAGATCCTGTTAGCATACATGTTCATAGACTTGTAAAATTTTCTTCAAATTATGTATATGTAAGTTGCAATTTTAATTCATGTTGTAATATAAATATGTTGAATGTTGATAATGTTATGGTGTGTGCATCAAATTTAAATGTTCATGTATGCGTATTATGCTTCTGCGTCGCTCTCTGAAACAATTGCTAACGTTTTCGGATTTCGTCTTCTCATCTCCATGGGGTTTTGAGAAGGTGAAAATCCGGGGACGTTACAGAGCCGATCCGCAATAACTAATCTACAAGATGCTTTGTGCTGGGCGTACAAGCACTACGGCGATTCAATCGGACATGGCAGGAAGGCAAGGACAAAAGCAGCCAGAAAATATAGTTTGGTCATTGACAAACGAGAGTTGAAAGGCGCCGCGAACTGTCGAATCCATCATCACAACATGATAGGTATGAACAACAGTTAAGCCTTACCGATGTAGCCAGAGAGTAGCCTCCACACCCTTCATCTCCTTCAACGATTGTGTATAGATCCCCCCAGATGACGAATACTTATGCCACTTTGGTTGCAGACGTCGATTACAAAGGGCACGTTTGGATTGACGGGTTCCGCCGGATTACACCCGCATCCTGCACTCTCGTAATCCCGATTCAAAAAAATGCAGGTTTTCAGGAATTCTGTAAATTGGTATTTTATTTTTGTTTGAGGTGGATAGATGTGGGGTAAAGAAGCTTTTGATCAAGGGTGACGAACTGGAACTGCACGGGACGCCTGCAGGATTACGGCGCCCGGCGGTTTTGAACTGGATGGCAAATTGCAGCTTTTGTTCAATGACCGAAAATGCAGGACTTTCGGGTTTCTCCATCTCCGGTAAAGCAAACATAAACTTCATGGCTGCCGGACTTAAGAATGCAATCCAATACAGCATTCTACTGCAAAGCAAACGTGCCCAAAATGGCTTATTTCTAATATGTCCCCATTAACTATTCCGTGTTTAATATGGACATGGTTTCTATTACTTGTGACCATGATTATTGGGGAAAACCTATAGTTACTTGTTTCAAATGTCCTAGAAACCTTACGAGTAACTATACATCTTTTATTAAGGTTTAAATTTGCTTTTAAAGCAGGAGTCTACAGACAAGTGTTGCTCCTACAGTGGAATGGAACCGCCAGTCCTCACTTCCCTGGTCACCTATCCAAATTCATGGAACACGACAAGGTACTTGGGTTACATTAATTGCTACACATCATCCACCTTTTAAGTTGCAGTGGTTCCGCGATTGGTAGCATTTTGTGAGCTGAACTTTCCTATAAGATATCACACATTAAACAGGTGAATATAGTTACTGTTTATATATTTTTTTCCTTCAGATTTACTCGTTACGTCATGGATATATGAGATGAGATATACATAATACGTTGTCAGTGGCCTTTGATGATATATGTATTTAATAGATGTCATTGTGTCATTGAGTATCTTAGATTTTTGTATTGCTCCTTAATAGTAAAGAATTGAAGCATGAATGTTTTATTAAGCACTGATCATTGTGTCATTGAAAGTGCTAGATGTTTGTACGGTTTTATAAGTCACTTATCAATTAGTACCATCGCAATGCATCATTTGTTATGTGGTGCATGCACGAATTATTTTAGTATAGGAGAAGCAACGAGAGATACTTATTAGTGGATGTCCTGAACTTCTTGTTCTACCAATATTGTTGATAACCGTAACTTAACCCACAAATTTGTTCTTTTATGTACCTTCTGGTTAATTAAAATTATGTAACTTATTCAGTATATTATATATAAGTAATAAGAATAAATGACGATTGACGAATAAGATCTCAACTATTAATTATTTGTTGTGTTGGTTGTAATGCGCTTATTCGTTACTTTGACATTAATAAAAATCTAGGCAGTTATTCTTTTCACGGCTCCTATGTTATCCTTGACAGTAAAAAATACAGATTTCTGGGCAACAATGTCTTATAAAGTTAACAAAAGTAGAGAATATAACATTACCAGCATTACAATTTTACATTGTTAGATTATGTTTAGCTAATAGTATCTCAAATTACCGTAAGAATAAGATCAGTCATATTTTATGGGATGTGCTTTTTTTATGTAATGTGGGCACTTGAAATTGTACTAACATTCTAATAATATCTATGTACATTTCTCAAAATCTACAATTCTAATCGTAACAATTGAAAAATAGCTACAGGCATATCTGCGAACTAATATGAATTATGAATCTACAAGCAAATTGTTCAACATAAATTACATACTATTCATCAAAACATGTATCAAATAAAATAATAAATCAACTGAATTGGTACACGTAAATCAAATATAGGATAATAAGGTCAAAAGAATTTAATGGTAGAAAATTATTCCCACAAGCAAGTGAGTCATTGTCATTATTAAGTGAAAAATTCTACGGAGATCTATTTTAGTTTCCCATATAAAAATTTATCTATACTTCATACTTCTGAATTAATAAAATAATAGCTTTTAGTTTATTCTGATGCATTCATTAGAATATGATGCATTATTACGGAAGCATTTCAATTTATCATAGGTCGCCTATTTGCATGTTTGTTGAGGTATTTCACTTTTGTTGTTAGTAGATGAACTGGCCTCACTATTATAAATCCACTTCAGATTTAATTGATAAATATGAACTGGAAACCAATTCATAATTTAATATAAAACAAAAAAAATATTTTTGATTAATCAAAAATGTATTTTGATATTTTTAACTATGTATTGTCACATGATCACTCATTGTTCTTAGTCATTGTGTCTCCTGATATGTTTTCGATGTAGAACATATACCATTCTACTTGATCTTAATCACGAAATCTATTAGAAAATGGTAAATAGACGTATACATGTCAGATATATTCATATGGGATACCTTATTTGGGCTTTATAATTTTCAAAAAAGACTTTCTATTGTTAATATTTCATTCGTACAACTAAGGTATACTCTTATTTATGTGTAACGTAATATGAAATGTCAGTTGTTAAAAAAAATATTCTAATTGGATTTCACTTGAAATTATTTGTATTGTTATAATAATCTCACATATTTATGTTCATTACTTTTTCATTTACCTTATTATGATTTTATTACAAATATTTATTTTTTGAATACTTTAATTTGTTAGTGACTAATCTCTATTTAAGGGATTCATACTTGGTATAGATGGAATGCTCTAAGATTTCAGTTGTGTCCTTTTTTTTCAAATGGAGTAGACAAGGTTATTAAGTTTGAGATACAAATACACATGGCCATTCCATTAAAATTTCTGAACTTATTTTATTTGTAGATATGTTCCTGCTACCTAAAATCATAATTTTTTTGTTACAAACGTGACGTACAATTTCATAGTTATCCAGCCATATCCAAACATGTGTGTAAACACATCCAAGCAAACACTATCCTCCTCTTATATACGTTATTGATTTTATGATTAGAGGCGGTCATAAAATATTTATTAGTTCAACCATGTTGACTTAAGAATTAGTATGGTTAGAGGAATTTGTTATTGAAGTTATACTCTTAAAACAATATTTTCTTACATAGAGAGATATAGTTTAAATGTACAGACAACATTAATATGGTCCTTAAATATTGAATATATTTTTTTAGCAAACTCAATGGTTGTAAATATATGAAAAATATCCTTCAAAACATATTTATTAATAATGTTTGAAGGCGCATTATGAATGTCAGTGTACAATATTTATATAGCTCCTTAGTACAATATATTTTTGAACCATTTATCAAAAAAGCGTGTTGATATTAAAATCAGTTATCAAAAATCTTTGTTTAGGTTAATTAGAAGATTATAAATTTTGTGAAAGTCTTATCATGTGTCATGCAATAGTGATAAAGTTTTGTAATTACCTTCTTGTAATTTTCTTCATGCAACGTCTTTATTAATTTAACATTATCAATCTCCTTATTGATTGGTTCAGTAAGTTGGTGTTCTACACCCCACTCTTCTGACTTAGTTGGTGGAACATTTCCCATATAGTGCAACCAATAATAGGATTAATCAACTTAATAGATGTCCGGGGCATTATCATAAATTTACTGTTGAAGCTTAGCCTTCAATTGTAGAAAATGAAGCATATGTTGGAATGCAACATTTTTATATAAATTTTACTCAAAAATGTAGTAATGGATGAAAAGTAAAATTGTTCTAAAATTATGAAACATCAATTATTATTTGGCTTAATAATATCTATGCACCCCTAGGGTCAAATGCAAGGGCAACAATGTTCATTTGTGTCTTACTTCCTGTACACACTAACATTATGTTAAAAATGATACAATTGGAGAACTACTAGATCCCTATATAGATGATCAATTTCAAGTCTTGTAGAAGATCACTTTTAGATACGTTATACCATCTAAAATGTAAAATGAATTAGATTGAAAACATCAAATTTATAAATGTTAAATCATAAATACTTTCAAATTAATAAAAGCTATATTTGCACCCAAATAGACAACTAGAGCAAGGGATGGGATTTTGTCTTGTGTTTGTTACTTTAATTGTGGATTATTTAATTCATTTCTTATCCATAATAACATATATTCATTTTTTTATATGTTTTATAAAAATATGTGACAGGTAAGACTAAGAAAACTCATGTATTGAACCAATATTTTACTAATATCATGTCACATGAATCCAAATATCATAATATTTTGTAACTAATGATTGTGTTACGTATAATAGTTTTTCATACATTTTCTATAACAGTATTGAGTTAGATTTCACCGGTATCTCTATAACCTTATTGTTTGATAGGACTTAGATGAATGGACTTGAGAAAAGTTTTCTGAGAGAAAATGACAATTTTAGAGAGGTCAATGAAACATTTTCATACAAAAATATTTCTTGTGAATTAGATATGGAACCAACTTGTAATGGAGAGGAGATGTTAGCACATGAGGGAGGGGAATGTAATGTAAGGAGACGGTTAAACCGGTACTCATTTGTTCAGAAAAAACATTTCTTATGAAGTTTCAAGAACATCTTTTAGATTCTCAGTTTAGAATTCATACATTTCATGTGATCATAGAAAAAAAATAAAAGTGACACATCTATTAACATATTCCTAAAAAATAGAAGATAAGGAAATAGAGATAAATATTTCATCTTCTTTCATATTTCTTATTAATTTAATGATGAATCTTAATTTTTTGCTACATGAATAGTTGTGAGGTGTTAATGCCAATGTAGTGATCTCATATAGAATGAAAACCAAAAAAAATCTATTGAGTTATCAAAATGTATAAATATTATAGGTACTTTAATGATAATTAAGATTGAATATGACAAGTATTTTGTGCTTACCCAGAACCAGAACCACTACACCTGCAAATAATTTGACATATTTTGTTAGTTCATACACATCTTGAACTATTGCCTCTATGATCAACAAAAGTGTTTGAGTTTGAAAAAAACTCAAAACTATAGATATTTATACTGCCTCATTGAAAATCAAGGCAATGCAAAACTTTTGAGAGATATTTTTTTATGATTGTAGTGTCATATATTTCTTCTATAATTGTAGTCTTAATATATTTCTTACATTTATTGTATATTTCTATATTTTTAGGTTTCTAATGATATCATAACAACATACACTTCATTCATTACAAAGAAAGAATGATTACATAAATTTTTTATTAGTATAGTATGACAAAATAAAGTACTATATGTTATTTTCTTTACAAAATAATAAAGCATAACATGTATTTAGAGTCGTTGTTTGAACAATGAGAGTTGTATTAGTATGTATATAAAAATTAGTCAATGTAATTATAAGTATGTTTGGTTAACAAAAATTACATCTAAACTTAAACAAAGACTTAACTATTTATGAATGACGATGACTCGTTTCATATTACCAAAAAACAATTAGTCATGGATGTATTATAAGAGATTATTGTACCAAAAATATACATTTTTACCATATCTCAAGGATAGGTCAATTTTAGAGAGAGAAGAAGAATAAGAACTCTCCTAATTACTATAATAATAAAGATATGAAGGTATCAAAAGACATCTCTTAAATTAGGTTACATTGAACAATAATAGAACAATATACAACCAGATTATTATCGATTTCATTTACACATTGGAATAATTCTCATGCAATAATTTTACATCCTTATATGCTACATTTATATAATACACTCAATTTACAAATATTTTTGTTTCGATAACATACATCTCATTGTATATATTTTACAAGTCATTATGTCTATTAGCTTATCAAAAAAAGTACTCATAGATTCACATGCAGAGCACGTGCAATTACTAGTGTATATATATATATATATATATATATATATGACATGATTCAGTTAACACACTCAATAATACATATAAGACATGTATCAAAAGATATAATGAAAGATATATATAAATGTTCAAAACATGCATAAGCATCTAACAAATATTAATGGGTATTTCATACAAATGGGACAATTTATCTTGTCTTTGGCTAACAAATTTTTTTACGGAAACTAATGTATTTAAATGTGTGAAATTCCTCTCATAGTAAAAAATTCTAATAAAATTCTCATTTCTAGATATGGTGATTGTAAATGGATTTTAATGATAATATTCCATTTAATACAATATATGAACTATTAAAAGATACGAAAGTCTAATTTAGTATCTATCTCTCTCTTTTACATAAAAATAGCATGTAGGCGGAATTATCCTCTCTTGCCTACCGTAAAGGAAGTAGATTCCTATCATGAAGTTAAATCCATTGGAATATGTGCATCGTAAATCACATATAATAAAAAAACATGTTTACCAATTGAGAAACTATAATAACATTGTTTGCACGCTTTTCTTGATAAACTTTCCTCTTTCCTTCGCAATTCCTCAAACATGAAAATTTGTCAATTTGATAATTTCATCATCATTCGGTTTAAAACAAATTGAACAAAAATGCCATATTATAGATACCACAAATATTAACAGCTCTAATAAGCAATAGATATAACTCAATTTATGATAAGCATGATTGCAATAGTTTTGAAAAGATCGGAAATAAAATTAGAATATAACTTTATATTAATTAAATAGATGTCTTTTCGTAGAAGAAAATTGTATTATGCATACTTAATGGCGAATTAATGTGAAAAGATGTATTTAAATAAATATAAAATAAGACATACTTTCCTCATGAGTGAGTGATCTCTAACAAATATAGTAACGCAATATACATTATAATAATATTTATTTAAATAATACCAAGAATACTTTTATAGATTAAATAATCCATTAAACAATATCAAAACAAGAAAGTAGTGTCAATTTATTGTGTTTAATTAATGTTTCTTTTCTTAAACAAAATATATACGAAAGGATAAAAATTCTAGGATATAAGGAAATGTTGTTGTTTTAGTCAGGCTAGATTTTCGTAGAGATCTTCCTATCACGCTAAATTTTATATCTACAAAAGAGAATCAGTCGAACAACAACCCCCGAATCTCATTCTTAATTTTATTATATATATCACATCTCCTCTCTATGAGATTTTATACTCCGGTGGTTCCCGCTTTGCTTATGTACAAAAATATATATTATTGCTTCCAAATTCAAATAAGAAAAAAAAACAAATCATTATTTTGTGGTTCTCGGTCCCCAAAACTAGAGATATCCTTATTATCTTCAGTATAAAACCAAAACCACATGAGCATCAAAGGCCTTCAACATATACATAGTTGCGTTCAACTAAACATGTCAAGTCTTCTTTGCCAAATCCATCAACCTTTGGAGGGAACAATGTCAATTTCTGTGTCCTCAGGCTATTCCCTTATAAATTCTTAGCTAGGTGACTTCCTCGCCATCATGAGAAACTTTCCGGTTTCGGGGCTTGAGTTGACACAGGAGTGCCCCCTATTCTGCTTGGAGACACCCAACCTCAAAATTTTGGGGGCTTGTTCCAGGAACTTTGTAGTTGCATGTTAGACTATGGCGAGCTTAGTGGGAGGTTTGGTGTGACCTTGACCCTGACCCTAATCTTAGTGGTGCAATGGATATTCCGACTTTCAACTAAGGTATGTGCATCTTCCAAATTTATCTGGACATTACTAACATGACTGCTAAATTGTTTCCCATATGAGGCATCTCTTGAATAATCCTTGTGTAATATCGAATCATTTTTTAGAATCATTTCCTTGAGATCATTTTCCTCTTTCGATACTGAATCGATGAGATCTTATGAATCAAAGTCCTCTGACCTAACTGTATTAAATATTTGGATGATCTCATCCTCTCCACTTGAAGTAAATTGATGTTGAGTAAACATGTTCCTTGTCTTTACATTTTGTGCATGTATAGTAGACTAAGCTTATTTAGAGCAGCAGTACATTTGTACTACCATAATATTTAAGTGCACCTTTCCACCCCGAGTGCGCTTTTCCACTCGTATCATATATATTGGCGTGCCTTTCCATCTAGGGTGCACCTTTGAACCCGACTTAGACTTGAGATTTTATGGGACGTAGTCCTTAAATAAAATTAGTCTGATTGATTAAGATGCACTAAGTATGATTTCGATAATGTTGTGGTGTAGTTGTGTGGCAAGAATTCTTTCTATTCTTGTTGATAAATGCCCCATCCATTGACATGTTAATTCTTTTGGAACTTTTTTCTTTTAAACAACCCTTTATTGAAATCCTCTTAAATTGATATCTCATTTCTCAAGTGATGCCCAGTTGCTAATACACTGCACATACTCAGTTTTATATTGACGTCTTTTCCTTTGTTTCCACTTCTGGGCATTGCTTTCAACCCACCAAAAAGTTATACAGCCCGAGGACCAAGGAGTAGGAGGTGTCATCTAGGACTAGCTTTAGGAAGACACGTCTGAGATTAGGGGTGGGCATACTTCGGTTTGGTTCGGTTCACCAATAAAACTACAAACCAAACCATACATATCGGTTTGTAAAACTTTGAAACCGAATTCACAAGTCTAAAACCATACCAAACTGAACTATTGATTTGTGGTTTGGTTCGGTTTAGTTTGTTTTCAAATTATGATATGAGAAACTACAAAGATTTATACTAAGTTTGTTACGAGAATTTCAACTATTTTTTATCATCTTAATCAATGTGTCTAGCATGATAAAAACTAAAGGTTAAGAAAAAAATATTTAGAAATTAGTAATGTAGTACACATATATAAACTATAAGTAGATAGTGTCCAACAAACTCCATATAACTATGCCTTATACCACACAGTCTAAAATTTTGTAAGCCTTAGTTTCATTTAAGTATCATGCATTCCTTTTACACATTAACATATACAAATTAATTATCATAAAATTTAGTTTAGATAAATATTTTTCACAATATAAGTATATATTCTAATAATATATAGATATATTTATTGGTTCGGTTTGGTTTGGTTAAACTGCACCCTCAAACTGAACCGAACAGTTATTTCATGGTTTAAATTTTTTTTAAACCAAACCAAACCATTCACCCCTGTAAAACCAAACCAAATTGCTCGGTTTGGTTTGGTTTGGTTTGGTTGAGTTCAATGGTCTGGCTTAGTTTCTTGCCCAGTCCTATCTGAGATGGACAGGTTGCTCATTGCAAACTGAACCTGCTAGACTAGATTTTTTATCTTTTTGGATGCTCCTTGTGGCCCCATTGTTGAACTTGGATAAAATTTATAATAGTTAGATTTACCTTTCCGTTGCTACTACTACGTTCTTTACCAATCTGTTTGAAAAAATACTATGCACCCCTTTATTTGAAAACTTTTATCATGTGATTGTGAATGAAAGGAGTTGTATGCTTCATTTTCTTAAATTAAGGGGTGTATCTCCTCTTGGGTCCCACTCCTTACAAAGTAGATCATGGTGAATCCGTAAATACCCTATGTTGGTACATATTAGAAAAATACTGAGGTAGAGCTGCGGATAAAGTATACGAAATCAAGGGTGTAGCTAAATGATAATCTAGTAGTAAAGAAACAAACTACCATGGTGAAATTGGTGGAGTAATCATCGAGGAGGTAAAAAACAATTAGTTCTCATGAAAAATGACAGCAGAGACATGCAACCGTTTGGTTTTTCAGATCAAAGGACTTATAGCCTTTTTGTACTTGGGAATATCGCAAGAAGATAGTCCTAATGTCTTGGGGGGATTTTTGTCAGGTTTTGGATCAAAACTGTGCACAAAAGGAACCCATCCAAAATCCAAGCCGGGAGAGAAAAAGGTTTTTCTTGAGGGTAGAGCACAGAAAATGGTGTTTTACCTTTGAGTATAGAAGATGGGATTCGGTTGATTTGAAAACATGTTGATAAATGGCTTCACAACAAAAGCCTTCAGGTAAATTAGCATGGATTGCCAACTATTCAGAAACATAAAGCAAGTGTCAGTTTTACGCTCGGCAATACCACTTTGTTGGGGGTATGAGCACAGGATCGTTGATGCCATATACTGACCTTACAATAATATGAAGAAATTGTAGTTTGGATGTATTCAAGCGCATTCTCTGTTCTAAGAGTTTTAATGGATGTCTCAAATTAGGCAAGAATCACTTTATGAAAAGCCTCAAGTAGAGGGAAAACATCTTCTCAATTAAGTAAGAAAAGCCAGGTCATTCTGAAAAAAATCATCAATCCAAGTCAAAATATTCATATCCATAATAACTCGTTGTACGAAAAGGTCAGCAAACTTCACTACGAATAAGATCAAGAAGTTTTATAAATTCTCTTTAACCGCAAACAAGACAAGACAGCCTATGGTATTTGCCCAATTGACATGCATCATAATATAGAGATCAAATATAAGCTACAATGTGATCTAAAAAAAAAATTATTTTTCAAGTGACGGATGGCCAAAATGAAGATGTTGGTATAACAGCAAACTTGCATGTAGGCGAAAAAAGATGTCGAGTGAGAAGGGAAGTAATACAAATCATCAGAGCATGCTTTGCATTCTATCATCGTCATACTCTGCAAATACTATAGAGCAAGACCAATAGAGCCTAAAGTTATGTAACATCTCAAAAAATCAACAAGCTTGGTAACAGAAAGAAGTGTATGGGAAATGTAGAATATAATGAACAAGGTGTAATTTATAGGGGAAGTGGGGCAGAGCCAATTTGGCGACAGTTTTTGGTAAACCCATCGGTCAAGGTGACAAATAAGTGAGGAATCTGAGGCTCAATGGTTCAAAGAAGATGTGGAAAATTTGTCATGTGTTGGGCTGCACCGGAGTCAACAATCCAATCCAGATGTAAAGCAATCATGGCAATTCCAGAGTTGCCTTGGTGTGTGGATGTGAGGTGAGCAGATGAGGCATTAGGAGGGAGGACACACAAGAGAGTTACCGATTTGTGAATCGGTCTGTTCAAGATATTTTTTTAAAGGTCTAAGCTGAGAATGCAGTGGAGAATCACCAACTTATAGTGAAACCAATGTATTAGAAAGCGGGAAGCGGGAGGCGTGCGGACGGCACCCTGTAACCGATTAAGCGGTAGGCGGGCGATTAAGCGGGCAATTTTTGAAAAAGCGGGTGTCTAAATTTTATATATTTTTATACAAAATTACATGTATGTGTATATAAAAAATATATTTATAAGAAACTTCTATACATATCTAATCAGCAAATCAGTAATTAACTAAGTATTCATCAATACTTACTATTAATCAGCATCTCTAATCACTAAAATCAGCAAGCAGATCAGTAATTGTATATAACAAACTATGAATTATTGAATTAAAGTAATCACTAAAGTAATACTAACCAGCAGTACCAATCATTAATCACTGAAAGCAGCAAGGAAATCAGTAAAACTAATCATGCATTACTAGTATAATAGAGCAATAGGATATTTACTTAGATGCATTACAGCAGTACCCAATTATTACAGCTTACACACAAAGTATGCATTCTAAATTAGGACTAGCTATATCATAGAACATTTAATGTATACAAGTTTCATATATTATAGTCAATACTACTTGGCTATGTAATTAATTAATGTTAGATGCTTACATTAGGATTTTTAAACAAAAGCGGGAAAAAAGCGGGAAAAAGCGGGTGAGGCGGGCAAAAAGCGGGCGATTTTGTTCAAAATGATTAAGCGGGCGATTAATGGCAAAATTAAGCGGCTGGGGGTCATGGGCGCTTAAGCGGCCCGCCTGGCCGTTTTTTATTTCACTGAGTGAAACCCATAGGATTCGTCCATATAGTTTGTTAGAGTAATATGAGAGGAGCATCCAATGGAGTTTGTAGGGGAGGCATGCATCATGGCTAGACCTTGGCCAACACAGGTAGGTGAAGTCTGGACAAAGTGTGCAGTACCTTTGCCATGTTCGTGACCATATTGGGATAGATACCCATGGTTCGAATAGAAAACGTCTTCAATGTGGCCGAGCTTGCAACATTAATTGCATTTGGGTCGTGATCCACATCTCTGTCCATGACCACGGGTTGTAGCAACTAATGTGGCTTGAGCGTTGAAGGCTTCAATGTGGGAGGCACGGGATGATGTCATTTTGGACTAGGATAGGTGTGCTTATGCCTGATCCATGGAGGGGAGTGTTTTGTTGACAAGCAGGAGCTAACTAACTGTAGTGTACTGTGTACATGGGATTTAGGCAGTTAAGCACCCATTGATGAGGGAATCTCTCTCCTTGGCGACTTCGACAAAGGATCAGGAAGGGCATAGCGACAATATACAATAAGAACGAAAAAAAACTCATGATTGTAGTGGGCAAGAAAAGGTTGAGCTGGTTGGAAAGTGCCTTCATGGAGGCATAGTATTTGGACAGTGGACGCTCACCTTGTTGCCTGGAGAAGATCTTGTCCATTGCATTATAGAGGTGAAGATAGTTATCTTCTTGTGTAGAACTGCTTTATCTCATCTCATATAATCTTAGCCCATGTTCTTGACATCGATGTCGGTTTCATACATCCCATAGCCATGAAAGGACTTGGTTGTTCCTAGTGACCTAGGCGTCACCAGATTCTGCTAGTGTGTGATGCCACATGTGCTTGACGGCGACGTCGGATTCTATACATCCCCATAGCCGAGAAAGGACCTAGTTGTTCCTTATGACACAAGCATCATTGAGTTTTGTTGGTGTGTCATCCTAGATGAATTCAAGTTTGTGTTGCAACTCTGGAAAAGTTTAGACTGCATTCATCCAAAGAAAAAAAGTGTCCCCATTGAACTTAATGAAGAAGACATAAGACTAGTTATGAATGATGGTAGGAGTCTTGTTATCAGCCATGATGATAAAAAGCGTTACTGGATTGAAGGTACGATACAATAGCACAAAATAACTGAGGAAGGGGCAATACCGATTAGAGATACACGATCGTAAATAGAAAATAGAGGGCACTACTGGAATATAAGGTACGGTAGGAGAAAATCACACAAATGATGTGATCCGTCACATAGTACCCTAATTGTAACAAAAGCGCTTAGCCATGTGCTTAGAAAACACAGTACGTGTGGTGCCCCTTCTTGAGTGCTTTATAAGACAAGCATGGGGTTTTTTTTGTTCTAGTACAAAGACAAAACTAGAGATCAAAGAAAGAGGAAGAGCAAAAAGGAAGTGTTCAGACCTATAGAGATATGTTGTGTTTTGTTGAGTGTCATGTGCCTAGCATGTGCCTCACTTATGTTTTTACTTCAGTAGTTTAGTCCCATATTGCTTATCTCTGCTTTAGTCTCTACTCTTTTCTGTTATATAAGAGATTGTATTGTACACCTGTTTAATTATCAAATACACAATTCCTATTCTCTCTATTTGGTATCAAGAGCAGGTCTGGTTCCCTTCTTTGTAAATCCCCACCCTGCCCCTATGCCCTAGCTTCCCCCCATCCCCCTCACCTGCCGCCGCTCCCCCCCCCCACCGGCGTTGTTCCCCCTCCCCCGCTGCCGTTGCCACCCCCCCTTCCCCACCGCCGTTGCCCCCATCTCCCGCCGCCGCCCCTTCCCCCCTAGCCCGCCACCGCCTACCCCAACCCACCCCTGCCCACTCCTCCTGCTGCCCTCATCCTCGCTTCCTCCCACTCATTTCCATACGTGAAATCTTCCGGACAGCCATAGATCCTGCACATTGAGAGTCTCTCGTCTCTCTGGGTTTCTCTGCCTGCGCCTCATGACGGAATCTTGATCTTCCTCATGATGGCGTAGGTTACTTTATCAGTCTATCTGCTCAAAACGGGTCTCTTCTGATCTGATGTGTCAGATCTCTGGTGTTGCTCTACTTCCCCATAGCAGGTTCCTTATCTACTGATCGTTGTTGCTGCACCGCCTAATTCTCTGTTGCTCCGTCTCTGCTCATCATGGCTTCTGTTGAGCCGCCTCGTTCTCTGTGCGTTACCACCGTCAAGTTGGATGGCTCTAACTACCATCTTTGGTCGGCGTCCTTTGTCCTCTATATCAAGGCACAAGGCTGGTACTCACATCTTACTACTGATCCTCCTGCTGCTCCTGTTGCTACAGCGGATGAAAAGAGCAAACAAAATGTTACATTATATATTTCCTGTTTTACATAGCCTGCTATTTGTTTTGTTATTTCTCTTTTATATATGGACCTCTCTGTAATTCTTTCAGTATTATATATATGAGGGTGCACACATTGTGCAACCCTAAGCTCTTCAAATCTCATTGTTTTTCACATGGTATCAGAGCGGGACGATCCACCTTAAACCTAATCCCTATCTCCACCAACCCTAGCCGCCACCACACTCCGAAATCTCCTTCGGCCATTCCTATGCACTGTGATAACAGAGCTGCCATCTTCATTGCAAATAATCATGTCTATCATGAGCGCACCAAACACATTGAAGTTGACTGCCACTTCATCAGAGAATCTATTCTTGCTGGCAAGATATGCACTCCATTCACGAGATCAGAAGATCAAGTTGCTGATATCTTCACCAAGTTGTTGGCGAAGAAACAGTTCTGCACACTGATGGACAAGTTGGGCATGATTGACATCTATGCTCCAACTTGAGGGGGAGTGTTACATTATATATTTCCTGTTTTACATAGCCTGCTATTTGTTTTGTTATTTCTCTTTTATATATGGACCTCTCTGTAATTCTTTCAGTATTATATATATGAGGGTGCACACATTGTGCAACCCTAAGCTCTCCAAATCCCATTGTTTTTCACACAAACATATGCACAATGGTCCAAAGACGACTCTGGTATTATGTCCTGGCTTCTTAATAGCACCAAGTTGCGGATCAGTCAGTCCTTGTTATGCCTTCATGATGCTAAGGCGATGTGGGACCAGCTCTCCCAGGTCTATTCCCATCAGCAGAATCCTAAACGTGTTTTTGAAATTTTCAAAAACTTGGCCAAGAAAGAGTTTTCTACTAACACTTCTATCGAGGATTTCTACAACCAGTGCTCTGCTCTCTAGAATGAGTACGAAATCTACCATCCCTTGACGGCCGACATCAAAGAAGTCCAGAAGCTGCACAATGAACTACAACTGGTCCAGTTTTTGCCTGCTCTTCCTGCTTCTTTCTCTGGCGTGGTCGATCAGATTCTATCTAGTGACCCCCTGGCTACTCTTCGCGATGTTCTTAAACGAGTTCAAAGACTTTTGTCGATGACCTCCAATCCTATTATTGAGCATCCTGCTCTAGTTGTTCGCACTGCTGACTCTGGACGTAGCCGCGGTCGAGGTCGTGGCCGCGGCGGACGTCTACCTCCTACTGGTGGACGAGGCTCCTCTACTGCTCCTGGTCGAGGCCAAGCTACTGGGCCTTGCTTCTGCAACTGGTGTGGTTGTGATAATCACAACGAAGATAGGTGCTGGATCAAGCACGATAAACCAGCCTGGGCTAACCAAGCATCTACAGAAACCTCAACTGATACTGCATCCGTCCAACAATCTGTTCTGCCGTCTACTGAATGGCTTCGCTCGGAGTTCGAGAAGTTTTTCCAGGAGCGCATGACTCAACTACCTTCGACATCTACTGCGGGTTCCTCCGCCATGCTTGCCTCTCCTTCTGCTGGTAACAATAAATGGTGTATTGATTCTAGTGCGTCTGTCCATATGGTTGGCAACATCCAATTATTTTCTACTCTGACTAAAACCACCAATATTCTGTCTGTCACTGTTGCAAATGGCTCTAAAACTCCTGTTCATGGCATCAACACTATTCCTCTGTCTCGATAGTTGCATCTCCAATTTGTTTTATACATACCACAATTTCCTGTTAATTTATTATTTATCAGTAAAATTGTAAAACAACTTCAGTGCTCTATTAAATTTGATCCCTCTGGTTGTGTTTTGAAGGATCTCTGCACGAAGACGAGGATTGGTTCGGGTCATGAAGGACCAGACGAACTCTACTATTTGGATGGACCGCCTACAGCATCTGCTTTTCTGTCTACATCAGTTACGGGACTCCAGTGGCACTACCGACTTGGTCATCCGTCTGCAACAAAGCTGAAACATTTATTTCCAGCATTATCTGAAAAAACTTTTTCTTGTGCATCTTGTCTTTCGGGAAAACAAAGGTGGTCTGTATTTCCCGCTAAAAAAGAAATTGGTTCTAAAGCACTTTTTGATATTGTTCATGCGGACATCTAGGGACCATGTTCTGTTCCTAGTCACTCTGGTGTTAAATACTTTCTGACTTTTATTGATGATTATTCCCATGCTACTTGGCTTTTTTTACTCAAAGATCGCAGCACTGTTTTGGACAATATCAGTGCTTCTTTTCTGAAATACAGACCCAGTTCAATAAACCCATTAAGATTTTCAGTACCGATAATGCCCTAGAATTTATGCAAAAATATGTCGCATCTTTTTGTTCTGTTCGTGGCACCATTCATCAAACTACTTGTCCTTATATTCCACAATAGAATGGTGTTGCTGAACGAAAAAATCGCCACTTGTTGGAGGTTGCTCGCACTCTTCTTCTTCATTATAAAGTCCCTCACCGGTTCTGGCCTGAAGCAGTTTTTACGGCATGCTATCTTATAAACCGTATGCCATCCTCTGTTTTACACAATTGTATCCCTTAAACTATTATGTTTCCTGATGCACCACTGTTCTCTGTTCCTGTTCCTCCTCGTATTTTTGGGGTACTTGTTTTGTCAAAAATTTACGCCCAGGGATGACAAAGCTTGATCATCGCTCCACTAAATGCATCTTTTTGGGATATTCTAGAACCCAGAAAGGTTATCGTTGCTTTGATCCGGTTCTAAAGCAATGATTTTTCAGTGCGGATGTGATTTTTTTTTAGCATATGCCTTATTTTTCTGATGATGGGGCAACGCTCTCCAGTAATATGTTGGCACCCACGCCTCTACCAGATGTTGTTGAGGATTTGCCTTCTTCAGACCAGCCTGAAGGTCGCCCTTTGCAAGTGTACAAACGACAGCCCAAGACAAGCACTCCTTTCATGGCCCCTCCACAACCAATTCCTCCATTTGTGGATGATCATACAAACACTAAGGTAACTTCTGACTTGCACCTTCTTATCAGTCAGAGCAAAGGTGTTCGTTCCTACACTAAACATCCTATCAGTCATTTTTGCTCTTCTGCTAATCTGCATAACAGTTTGCATGCTTCACTTCTGAGATTTTTGCCGTCACTATTGCAAAGATTGTTGCAAAAACTCTCGTTATTCTTGCGTGGAAGCAGGCGATGAATCAGAGAATGCAGGCACTATGTGATCGCAAGACATGGGAACTTGTGGATCACCCTCCTTCATGCCCTACTGTTGGTTGCCGATGGGTCTTCACCTTAAGTATCAACCTGATGGAACAATTGAGCGCCTGAAAGCTCAACTTGTGGCAAAAAGGTACACGCAAATACATGGTGTTGACTATTTTGAAACTTTTTCTCTCGTTGCACGGTTAAATTCTGTTCGAATTCTGATTTTTGTTGTTGTTAACAAAGATTGGCCCCTCTTTCAATTGGATGTTAAAAATGCATTTCTTTATGGAGATCTACAGGAGGAAGTTTACATGGAGCAACCACCAGGTTTCGTTGCTCAGGGGGAGTCTGCCTCAAAAGTCTATAAACTGAAAAAGGCCATCTACGGTCTCAAATAGAGCCCGCGTGCTTGGTTTGAAAAACTCATTCAGATCTTAGTCGCTTTTGGCTTCCGTCGTTCCCACTCAGATCATTCAGTCTTTATCCGCAAAACAGTGGCTGGGCTAGTCATACTTATTGTTTATGTTGATGATATTATTTTATCTGACAGTGATACCTTGCGTATACAGGCAGCGAAAACCTACTTAGAAAAGCACTTTGTCACTAAAGATCTTGGAAAGCTGAGATATTTCTTAGGCATTGAGGTTTCCAAATCATCTGCAGGGTTGTGTCTCTCTCAACGGAAAAATGTACTTGATCTCTTGCAGGAAACTGGTATGCTTGGTTGTAAACCAACCAACACTCCCCTTGACCCAAATATGGATTAGGACGATGAAAATTCTCCTCCCTATGTTGATCACCACCACTATAAATTTTTCTTCCCTCCAATATTTTCCTAATATGGACTAGACATTTTTGTATTCCTCCTGTATAAGAAAACTGAAAGGAACTGAGGAATTGGAAGACATCACCACAGCAGAGAAAACAGATTTCTCGTCATCAGATAATTCATACCTTAGGCAACAAAATGAAGGATAAACAGCCCCAAACCCCCCAAATAATTTCCTCTTTATAAAACAAAGCATATCTTTGGGTGGATCAAAAATTCTATATGACCTAATATTGTACGTTTTTCTGGGATCCATATTGCGGAATTGGAATGCATTATAACTCTGATGGCTTTGGTCTATGCATGTCACTATATAATCTGCATTTTAAGCTTCACCTGGACAAAGTGATAGAATCCTGGTAGAGCCATGATATCTCCTCCATATAGCCTTAGTCCAAAATCAACATGTGGCTGCAGCAGTAGCATCAAACCGATGAGAATATATTTGATATAAATTAAAGGTTAGAAACATAATATGTAAAATTCAATTTACGTCACCTTTTCCATTAATGAGATGAAAATGCTTGCAAAACAAGGGAATGCTGGGACTAGTGGCTTTAAAGTGATTCGAGGAACCAATGATATGTGTAGATCTGTCAACTAAATGATTTAAGAATCTTTCAACTTGGTTGCCCTTCATGGCATGGGAAACTCAGATTCAACACACAAATAACAGTATGTCTGCAGCTATTTTAGCATTAACATCTCTTGATACAGGAAGTAAAACTAACCTGCACAGTCATTTTCATACAAAAGCACTTGACTGCTACAACAATGTTCAAGTTACTAGCCCATCGAACACCAGTCTCTAATATTACTTGTTTTTCTTGAGTTTCATAAGATTTAATTCCTAAACATTGAGCAAATGTCACAATCAGTGACTGGTACAGAAATGAACAACTTAAAATACAGATATGATCGAATACAGTAAATTAGCTAGTACTTCTTTCATATAGTATTTCAATGCAAATAAACTTTGCTTATTGGCGTATTCTAAGACTGGGCATATCCATCAAAAAGCATGGCAGGGTTTACTGAACATGTGTCAATAAATTCAAAATTGTCAGAGTATTTCATGGAACGTAGGCTGCCTTCCTGTTATAATATAGCTTTTCTGATACTAGAAAGACTGCATTGTCCAGCGTTAAAGAATTGGAAAAGTAGTAACAGTGTTCTCCAACCTTTTATAAAATTCATGTATATTCACGTATTCTTTCAGAACCTAACACAGTTTGACACACTCCCAACTCCTATATAAAAGAAATAACAACAAACTTTTCGCATATTCCTTGAGTCTTACTAGTTTACACTGATCTATTTCTGAAGATTGTCTCAGCAATCTCCATCCAGCCCCAAGATTGTCCCACATGTGTAACCATGCTTCAAAATCATTTTACGTTTTCCTTGCAAAGCTCTATTGGGAGATGCTTTCTGGATATTCTTTATGACTCATTTCTCCTCATATAATCTTTCTTTCTGCCCTTTTCTTCCCCCCCCCCCCTCATCCTCGGCGATCTTCTCTGCGCAACAACCGGAGAAAAGCATATTGGCTAATGATTGTGAGGCCCCAATTCTTGACTACTGGCAGTTGTAGAAAATAAGATGTGTGGTGTATTTATTATTGATGAACGACAGACTCCCTTCCTACATATAGGAAAGGAGGCAAGTACAAGGAAGTGAACTTAACCCTAATGGGCCAAGGCAATTAGGCCTATACCCTCAAGCTAGAATATAAGACTCCATCAAACGATGTGACAAATAAAAAATAAAAATATCAGTCCCCATACAAGAATTTTCGCAGCCCCTTAAACATGGCTCAACAACTAATAAAAGAACAACTGATGATGCCTCTATAGAGATATGTTGTGTTTTGTTAAGTGTCATGTGCATAGCATGTGCCTCACTTATGTTTTTACTTCAGCAGTTTAGTCCCATATTGATCATCTCTGCTTTAGTCTCTAATCCCTTCTGTTATATAAGAGATTGTATTGTACACTGGTAAAATCATCAAATAAACAATTCCCATTCTTTCTATATGGTATCAAGAGCAGGCCCGGTTCCCCGAGTTGCAAAAGCCCACCCTACCCCTATGCCCTAGTCCCTTCACCCCCCCCCGCCGCCGCCGCCAACCCCCCCCCAGCCCGCCGTCGGCGCTGTTGTTGTTGCGTTGTTACTGCCCCATAGTGGGTTCTTTATCCACTTTCTGTTGTTATTGCGCCGCCTCTTCACTGTTGCCCTGCCTCTGCTCATCATGGCTTCGGTTGAGCCTCCTCGTTCTTTGTGTGTTACCACCGTCAAGCTCGATGGCTCTAATTACCGTCTGTGGTCGGCGTCCTTCATCCTCTATGTCAAGGCCAAAGGTCGGTACTCACATCTTACTACTGATCCTCTTGCTGCCCATTCTGCTACTGTTGATGAAAAAAGCAAGCAAACTTATGCATAATGGTCCAAAGACGACTCTGGTGTTATTACTGGCTTCTTAATAGCACTGAGCCGCGGATCAGTCAGTCCTTGTTATGCCTTCATGATGCTAAGGCAATGTGGGACCAGCTCTCCCATGTCTATTCCCATCAGCAAAATCCTAAACGGGTTTTTGAAATTTGAAAAAACCTAGCCAAGATGGGGTTTTCTTCTTACACTTCTATCAAGGGCTTCTACAACTAGTGCTCTACTCTTTGGAATGAGTACATAATCTACCATCCATTGACAGCCAACATCAAAGAAGCCCAGAAGCAGCGCAATGAACTACAACTGGTCCAGTTTCTTGCTGCCCTACCTGCATCTTTCTCTAGCGTGGTAGATCAGATCCTATCTAGCGACCCCCTGCCTACTCTTCGCGATGTTCTTAAACGAGTTCAATGACTACCGTCGGTGACCTCCAATCCTATTATTGAGCATCTTGCTCTAGCTGTTTGCACTACTGACTCTGGACGTGGTTGCGCTCGAGGTCATGGCCGTGGCGGACATCTACCTCCAACTAGTGGACGTGGCTCCTCTCCTACTCCTAGTCGAGGCCAAGCTATTGGGCCTCGTTACTGCAACTGGTGTGGTCGTGATAATCACAACAAAGATAGGTGTTGGATCAAGCATGGTAAACCAGCCTAGGCTAACCAAGCATCTACAGAGACCTCAACCGAAACTACATTCGATCAACAATCTGCTCCGCCGTCTACTAAATGGCTTCGCTCGGAGTTCGAGAAGTTTTTCCAGGAGCACATGACTCAGCTACCGTCGACATCTACTGTGGGTTCCTCCACCATGCTTGCCTCTCCTTCTGCTGGTAACAATAAATGGTGCATTGATTCCGGTGCGTCTGTCCATATGGCTGGCGACATCTAATTATTTTCTGCTCTGACTAAAACTTCTAATATTCCATTTGTCACTATTGTGAATGGCTCTAAGACCCCTGCTCATGGCATCGGCACTGTTCCTCTGTCTCAAAAGCTGCATCTTCAATCTGTTTTATACATACCACAATTTCCTGTTAATTTATTATCTGTCAGTAAAACTGTAAAATAGCTTTAATGCTCTATTAAATTTGATCCCTCTAGTTGTTTTTGAAGGATCTCTGCACAAAGACGAGGATTGGTTCGGGCCATGAAGGACCAGATGGGCTCTACTATTTTGATGGACCGCCTACAGCATCTGCTTTTTTGTCTACATCAGTTACAGGACTTCAATGGCACTTCCGGCTTGGTCATCCATCCGCAACAAAGTTGAAGCATTTATTTCCTGCATTATCTGAAGAAAAAAAACTTTCCTTGTGCATCTTGTGTTTTGGGAAAACAAAGGCAGTTTGTATTTCCTGCTAAAAAAGAATTTGGTTATAAGGAACCTTTTGATATTGTTCATCCGGACATCTGGGGTCCATGTTCTGATCCTAGACACTCGGGTGTTAAATATTTTTGAATTTTATTGATGATTATTCCCGTGCCACTTGGCTTTTTCACTCAAAGATCGTAGCAATGTTTCGGGCAATATCAATGTCTTCTTTTCTGAAATTCAGACCTAGTTCAATAAACCCATTAAGATTTTTCGTGCCGACAATGCCCTAGAATTTATGTAGAAGTCTGTCACATCTTTTTGTTCTGTTCGTGGCACCATCCACCAAACCACTTGTCCTTATACCCCACAACAGAACGGTGTTGTTTAACGGAAAAATCGCCACTTATTGGAGGTTGCCCGCACTCTTCTACTTCATTATAAAGTCCCTCACCGTTTTGGCCTGAGGTAGTTTCTACGACATGCTATCTTATAAACCGTATGCCATCCTCTATTTTACAGAATCGTATCCCTTACACCATTTTGTTTCCTGATGCATATATGTTCTCTGTTCCTCCTCGTATCTTTGGGTGTACCTGTTTTGTCAAACATTTACACCCAGGGATGACAAAGGTTGATCCTCGCTCCACTAAATGCATTTTTTTGGGATATTCTAGAACCTAGAAAGGTTACCGCTGCTTTGATCCGGTTCTCAAGCACTGGTTTGTCAGTGCTGATGTGATCTTCTTTGAGCATATGCCCTATTTTTCTGATGATGGGGCAACGCTATCCAGTGATATGTTGGCACACACGCCTCTACCCGATATTGTTGAGGATTTACCTTCTTCCGACCAGCCTGAAGGTCGCCATTTGCAAGTATACAAACGCCGGCCAAAGACATGCGCTCCTTCCATGGCACCTCCACAACCAATTCCTCCATCTACGGATGATCAAACAAACACTGAGGTAACTTCTGACTTGCACCTTCCTATCAGTCTACGCAAAGGTGTTCGCTCCTGCACTAAACATCTTATCAGTCGTTACTGCTCTTCTGCTAATCTGCATAACAGTTTTGCATGCTTCACTTCTGCTATTTCTGTTGTCACTATTCCAAAGATTGTTGTAGAAGCTCTAGTTATTCCTGCATGGAAACAGGCAATGGATCAGGAAATGCAGGCACTATGTGATCGCAAGACATGGGAACTTGTGGATCGCCCTCCTTCTTGACCTACCGTTGGCTGCCGTTGGGTCTTCACCATTAAATATCAACCTAATGGAACAATTGAACGCCTGAAAGCTAGGCTTGTGGCAAAAGGGTACACGCAAACATATGGTGTTGACTACTTTGAGACATTCTCTCATGTTGCACGATTAAATTCTGTTCGAATTCTGATTTTTGTTGTTATTAACAAAGACCGGTCCCTCTTTTAGTTAGATGTTAAAAATGCATTTCTTTATGGAGATCTACAGGAGGAAGTTTACATGGAGCAACCACCCGGTTTTGTTGCTCAGGGAGAGTCTGCCTTAAAAGTCTGCAAACTGAAAAAGGCCATCTACGGTCTCAAACAGAGCCCACGTGCTTGGTTCAACAAGCTCAGTCAAATCTTAGTCACTTTTGGCTTCCGTCGCTCTCACTCTGATCATTCAGTCTTTATCCGTAAAACAGTGGTTGGACTTGTCATTCTTATTGTTTATGTTGACGATATTATTTTATTTGGCAGTGATATCGTGGGTATACAGGCAGCTAAAACCTACTTAGAAAAACATTTTGTCATTAAAGATCTCGAAAAGCTGAGATATTTCTTAGTTAGAAAAACATTTTGTCATTAAAGATCTCGGAAAGCTGAGATATTTCTTAGGCATTGAGGTTTCCAGATCATCTGCAGGGCTGTGTCTCTCTCAAACGAAATATGCACTTGATCTCTTGTAGGAAACTGGTATGTTGGGCTGCAAACCAGCCAACACTCCCCTTGACCCAAATATGGATTGGGACGATGAAAATTCTCCTCCCTGTTCTGATCATCACCAAATCAGAAGGCTGGTAGGCAAGCTTATTTATCTGACGATCACAAGAGCTGACCTCACTACTGTTATAGGATTCATCAGCAGGCATCTTGATAAACCTTGACAGTGTCATTAGGATGCTATATGTCACATTCTGCGATATCTTAAAATCTGTCCAGGAAAAGGCTTGTTGTATAAGAAGCATGGCCACTGCAATCTATCTGGTTTCTTAGACTCTGACTATGCAGGAAGTCGTTCTGATCGTAAGTCAACATCAGGATATTGTACATTTGTAGGCGGAAATCTTATTACCTAGCGAAGCAAAAAAGCAGGCTGTTGTAGCCAGATCCAGTGCAGAGGCAGAATACCTAGCTATGGCTCATACTGTCCAGAGTCTCCTCCAAGAGTTTGATATATCCTATTCCGGCCCTATACCGATGTTTTGTGACAACAAGGCCTCCATTTTTATTGCGAGCAACCCCACTTTTCATGAGCGGACAAAACATATTGAGGTCGACTGTCACTTCGTTTAAGAAATAGTCCTTTCTGGCCGGATTTGCACTCCTTATCTCAGCACTAAAAAGCAAGTTGCGGACATCTTCACCAAGATACTTCCTAAAGCTCGTTTTCAGACTCTAGTAGACAAGTTGGGCATGTTCGACATCTACGCTCCAGCTTGAGGGGGAGTATAGAGATATGTTGTGTTTTGTTGAGTGTCATGTGCATAGCATGTGCCTCACTTATGTTTTTACTTCAGTAGTTTAGTCCCATATTGCTCATCTCTGTTTACGTCTCTAATCCCTTCTATTATATAAGAGACTGTATTGTACACTATAGCCTCCTTTAAAATTGTGTTTTGTAGACTGGAAATGCATGAGCCTTAAAAAAGATCTTCTGAAGTGCATCTGGAATGAAGAAAGTAGATGGAATCCAAACGTCATAGAAAATACCACCATCAATCTGGAGCAAGTGATCAAAGCACACAATGATTATAACATCTTCATTGGAAAAGAATGTGTTTGATATAAGTGCAATCAACACTTCCCACGATGTAACAGTAGAGGTATATTCAAATCGTATGAAAAGTGTAGCCAACTGGACCAAAGTACCGTAAACCACAGACATGCATAATGTGGCATGAACACGGACATGATGACATGATGATCATTGTTGTGTTGGATCCATAAATTTAGAGCATGAATCTTGGGGGGCTTAATAGGAATAAAAGTGCCATCAAGGAAAATCTAAGTAGATCTAGAAGCACCATTTAAACACTTGAGAAACAGTGGATGCAATTTAGAGAAACGTGAAAAGGTAGCTCGGTGAAGATTAATATGGATGAACATCAACCTTGCAGATGCAATATTTGTGTGAAAAAGTGTATACGATAATGTTGTGTTGTTGTATCGAAATGTACACCCCTGTCCTATATATAGGAAAGAAGGCTATTACAAGGAAGCACAAAGGAAGCAGACTAACCCTAATGGGCCATGGGCAACATGCCCACGTAGACAATAGACTAATAACCTATTAACGAAAATGGTTATATTCTAACACTCCCCCTCAAGTTGGAGCATGGGTGAACGCATGTCCAAACTTGGAGTTACATGACTCGATTGAACGATAAGAAATAAACAATAAATGGATATGTCACTCCGCATACAAAAATTATTACTCCCTCTTAAACGATACCTCCTAACTGAAAAGATATGATGACGCCGCCTCTTTGAGATGTGTTATGCAGGTCGGAGAAGCTCGAGCTTTGAAGGTCTTTTTCTTGAAGTACATTTGGAGTGAAGAGCATGTGAAGTAGACGATCATAAATACCACAACTACGACATCTTCACCGGAGAGGAATGTGGAGTGGTATAAGCGCACTCAACACATCACACGTACATAGTGCAGCACGTACATAGTGCGGCACGTACATAGTGCGGCACGAACGCGGAGGCACAGTGTCGATGTAGCAGTGGAGATGTCCCTGAATTGTCTGAGAAGTGTAGCCAACTGGAATTAGCGTAGAAGACCACCGACGTGCATAACGTGGCACGAGCACGTTGGCGAGGTGTTGAGATGGCGTCTCAACACGTAGAAGTAGAAAATGCAACTCGGAGAAGACGTAATGAAGTAACTCGGTGAAGATCACTCTGGATGAATCCTTGCAGATACAATTTTGGCACAGGCTTGAAGATGACGAGTTTTGAAGATGAAGAAGCAATCATCTGGAACACCATCAACGCAGCATGGATGATCAACTGGAACATCATCAATACCAAAGGGACTAGAGGCCGGAATATGCGCAGTAAGCTCCTGTCCTGACGTACATAATGTGGTACGAACGCGGGAGTCTTGGTGTCAATGTTGCAACTATAAGATCCTTAAATGTTGTCTAAAAAGTAATGTGATGCTAAGTGGGAATGACGGGCCACAAAGACATTAAGAAAGCAGATGTGTTGAAGAACATGAAGCTCCATGAAGATAGCCTAGAATATCATCTCATGTCTTTCTCCTCATATCCTCTCCTCATCCTCTCTCTCATGTTCTCCTCATACCCACTTCTTTATCTCTCTCTCCTGTATTCCCCGCCGCACACCAAATACGACGAGAGTGAGTAGATGGGGTGGAAAAAGGGAAATATGGCCCCCCACACGTGGAAAGATGCACATATGATGGAAGGGTGGGAAAGGGAAAGGGTAAAACGAGAGGTGTACTATGCAAAGAAGAATAAAAAGAAGACTATCGGAATGGAAGCATCGGTAGAACGAGGAGATATACTATCGGAATTTTTCTCGGTAGAGAAGCGACACTGTCGGAATAGTTTCTTGGCATGAAAATCGATAACCGGAATCAATATGCAAAAGCAACCCAATTAAGATCCAAATAGAGAAAATAAATGGATCTTTTCTTGACCCAAAAAAGAACATTTTTCCGGCCCTTTGGCCGACAAATGTGCGGGGGCGGAGCCCCCGTAAAAATTTTGTTGGGTCAAAAATAATAGTAGGATCTGATTATCAGAAGTATTATAGGAGAGGTAGACCTTTGTAGGACATCAAACTGGAACCGGAAGTATGTTGACTGCTTCTGACACGCCGTGTCTGGATATGGACACCTCGTGTACTTGTCGGGGGTGAGAGGCAGACTCCTGATGACGCGTCGTGTAGGATTGTTGACACGCCGTGTAACTCCTCTGAAAACTGACTGACTCCTTGCAATACGCCGTGTGGAAATGCGACACGTCGTGTCGGATGTCGAAGGCGTGAACTAGATCTTCGTCAACACGCTGTGTTCCAAGTGGACACGCCGTGTCTGATGTCGAAGACGTAACTTTGTTGTCCGCCGACACGCCGTGTTCAAAGAATGACACGTCGTGTTCATTGCGATCTGCACCGTCAGGACGAGTTCTAGAATCGAACGTGTTGTATGTTTTGAGCGACACGCCGTGTCTTTTGCATTCTGGACGAACCTCCACGCCGACAGGGTAATTTCTGGAGTGCGACACGCCGTGTTGTTTGGTCAACACGTCGTGTTTGCAGCGGCTGATGCACGATCTCGATGGGAATTAGCATCGTCAAGGAGACAAGCATCCTGGGAATTAGCACCATGAGTCAACGGGAATTAGCGTCGTCTTTTGTACTCCTTTGATCATGAAAAGTGGTGGCTCTTTGCTTGACCATGGCTGGATCTGGACGGGAAATAGCATCGTCCTAGGTCCTGAGAGGTGGTTTAGCAGTGGAGTCATAGAGCGGCTGGACGCAAAGATGATGGATGGTGCGGCGGCTCGATGCGGAGACGGCAAGGCAACGAGGCGGTGAAGACGATGGCGACGGTTGCTGGAGCGGGAGGTTGATCTGTTTGGAGTGGCTTCTTCAATAGCGGCGGATGGAGCTGCTTGATGAACGGATCTCAGGGAAGGTGACGACGACGACGGATAGATCTAGACAGGAAATAGCATCATCCAGAGACTCAGACTAGATATAGTGTCGGGAAGGATGCGCATAGATAAAAATCTATGTGAAAGGGGAAGAAGATGCGATCATGGCCTAAGCCATGGAAGGAGGTCGCAGCCGCCCGCAGGCGGGCTGTCCCCCGGTTGTCCTCTCTAGGAGAGAGGGCGGTCGACGGCTAGGGTAGGAACAAGGGAGGCCGAGAGGAGAGGGAAGGAGGGGTGGCGGCTAGGGTTGTCTCCTCGGGGCTTTTGCTCTGATACCATGTGAAGAAGTGTATACGATAATGTTGTGTTGTATCATTGATATGTACACCCCTATCCTATATATATAGGAAAGGAGGCTATTACAAGGAAGCACAAAGGAAGCGGACTAACCCTAATGAGCCATGGGCAACAGGCCCATGTAGACAAAAGACTAATAACCTATTAACTAAATAGGCTATATTCTAACCATTTGTAAGGTAGATATTAATGAAATTTCAATTAATCTGATGTGAAAAGGAAAATATTCATCTCTTGGCAATGCAACAAGATCGTGACAACAGTAACACTAGAGGAAACAAGGGTCTAGAATAAGTACAGCAAGCTCTATTCCAATGTGTCAATGTTGCAACTGAGAATCTTCAACATCACATACATATGTTGGCTTATTGAATAAGCACAGGCAGCCAACCTACATGCATACCATGGCATGAATACAAAAAACACAGTTTCATTGGAAAAGAGATACACAAATGATATAGTCGATACAGGATGCTTAGTGGGAATGAAGCATCACAAAGACATTGGAAGACATATGTGTAGAATAATAAGATGCTTCATAAAGATTAGAATATCCTGGAGGAATACATATAATTTCTCTCATACTCTTTCTCCTCATACTCCCTCTTCATACTTTCTTTGTCAACCTTCTCGTACACTCTCTCCTCTATATCTCCCGCACACCAATTACCAAGTGAATGAGTTTGGTGTGGAAAAAAGACAATGCGCCCTTGCACGTGGAAAATGATGCACACATAAAGGGTAATATGATAAGCGGAAGAAATTGTCAAGAAAGAGTCGTAGCTTTTGGAAGTAGAAGTAAAGGGACTCCTCAGTAGATGGCCGTCGTACAGCTGAGGGTCTAGGGGGCACACCCTCCTAATTAGGGGGTTCCACTGCTCTTCAGTGGGTTGCAAGTCGAGGGGAGGTCACCTCTCATAGGTGTTTGGGAGCAGAGCCCCCCCCCACCAAAAAAAAGTCTACAATGATTTGAAAATGGGACATTATGCAATAATTTGCATTTTCATTAGGTAGGATCAAGAGATTTTGGCGGCCAGAGCAGCTGATCGATGGAGAATCCAGCAGATTACGACATTATGCATAGCAGAATGTTGTGGTGGCGGTACAACAGAGGGCCACAAGAAGGCGACGCATTGGGTTGGTGGCGTTGGGAGTTCCCAAACACTGGAGACAGTAGAGGCTGCTCATGGCGGTCTGTAGGGCGTTGCAGGCTAATGTGGTTGATGACTTTTAGCAGCATCATAAGTTAGGGAGTTGGAGGCACCATGGATGGTAGGGAAGTGAAGATCTACCCTGCTTAGCGGCGGGTGGCCACTTCTTGGCCAGCGACTGTTGCTACAGTGATTCAACGATTGAGGTTTGGCTAGACCTGTAAACGAATCGAATACGGAGCGGATACTACTATATCTGATATCTAAATCCGGAAAAAAAATCCGATCCGATATCCGAAGGATAAAATGTTATAATATTCGAATCCGATCCGACAAATAATATTCGAATTCGGATAAATATCCGATCCGAACCAAAAGTCATAAATATATTGTATTAATACGTTATATATAGAAAATATTGATATCACTATGAATATATATGATAAAATATCTATATTTTTATGTTTTTATATATATATAATATATATCTCATAATATATAAATAAATTTGTCGGATTTCAGATTTTTTCGGAGCGGATATAGCCATATCCGAAATACATCCAAAATTTTCGGATATGAAATTTGATATCCTAAATCCAATCCGGATTATGCGGATGTCGGATTTTTTCCAAAATTTCGTACTCGAATTCGGATCGAATGTGCAGATTCCGGATATCCATTTACAGGTCTAGGTTTGGCTACTTTCCGGCGGTCTTGTTGCTGTTTGGCTGCTAGCAAACCTTTGTTGCAAGCCGTAGCGGCCGACGACGATGCCTAGGTCTGACCGCAGCTGTTGGCTGCAGCCGGGGACAGTGGCTAGGTGGCTGGTTGCTGTTGTTGGCTGGAGGAGATGTGGTTGGAGTTAGGGAGGACTCTGGAAAGGGACGACTAGACATGACTTGGGGAGATAGATAAAATTGATGATGATCGGGAAGACAAGCGTCGGCACTGAGAATTTTTATGAAGTAAGAAGAAGGGAGGAGACGACTAATGGAGGCCGGGATAATGCCTGACGGGCGGTCAAGCCACGAAGGGACAGTGGCTACCCGCAGGAGGAGGCTCTCTTTTTTCTCGCTAAGATTAGGATTAATACTCTGATAACATGTGAAAAATAAGATGTGTAATGTATTTCTTATGAATAGATAGAAGACTCCTCCCTTCCTATATATATGCAAGTACAAGAAAGCGACTTAACTGACAATTAGGCCCATGAACCTATTAACTAATAATATATCTAACATCTAACAGTAGTAACTTTTTTAATCATTGTATGAAGTAAAGTTAGCTTTGCTTTTATGTCTTAACCATGTACGGAATCATTGTCCACATGAATATAGCACTGATTAGTAAGCCCACTGATCCTAAACTTTTATCTGAATCTTTACATTATTATACACAATTTTGAACCTTTAGAATGAATTGAAAGAATCCTGATTTTTTATTGTGATTCTGACTGTCAGGGAGCATCACCTAGCAGCTTGTTTAGACAGTTCTAACTACGTGGAATTCCAAGTGGTAGCTAATCTACTCATATATACAAAGGCCATCTTACACTAATCTCTAATAAAAAACAAAAATAAGAGCGCATACCACTAATTGTGGGAGGCAGAGAGCCGAGACTAAGGTGCTCATACTCGATTGACGATATCAAAAACTTTCCAATATACTGATCAAATATTGGCTTGGTAGTGCTTTCTATCATTTTGCATATAGCCTGAAAAGGGTTTGTGAGTGAAGAAAAGGAATCAGAAATCCATCATCCAGTTCCAAAGAAATTATAGACATAATTTTCAATGCGGTTTACTTAGTGTTAAAATAGAAGACCTTATCCAGGTAAGGCCACATTTCTCTGATGAGCTTGTTCAACCAATCAACCTGCAAGCAAGAAACAGTTGCACATGCATCACAAAAATGTAACACTTGAAAGAGTCACCAAACAAGCAAGTCACTAATCAAGCTCTAGACATGTAAGTCAGAATTTCAAAATTTTGTTCTGCAAGTAGACTAACGAATTATTGACGATAAGATTTCCCATCAGAAATCGATGAAACTGAAAAAAGTAAAATGATGAAGCTGGTGAAGAGTAGATAGTACAAGAAACTCTGCTCAGAGCTCACCCGATCATAATCTGGATTTTTGACCCACAGTGGGATATCTGGCAACAGAGAGTGCAATGTTGCTGTGTCCAATTCGCATAGTGGCTTGATTTTCGGATCCTGCAATGAGAAGTCTAAACAGGATCAAGCTGAATGAGAGCTACTTGGTTTCTTAAGCTGCAGGACAGATTGACTGATCTTTAGGTGCCACCCATTAACAAAAAAATTGTCGCTGGCATATGTCAGTTATCTCATTCCTATTCTTTCATTCATTATTCATAAATAATCTGTTGAGTTGCATGAATCCACAAGAATTAAGAAGCCCAATTGCAAAAAGTAAACAAAAATCAAACCACCTACGAAGTTGACCAACTAAAATGCTGCATTTATACCGATAAAGAAGTTGCAAAGAAAAGGCATTAAACTCGAATACCCTAGGAATATTGTGCAGTAGATTGACATACACAAAGAAACAAATTGAAAGAAGTTCGCAGCCGCAGGGAAATCGTGATAGACTCACCTTGACATCTCTAGGCTGAAAATGGATGAACGCGAAGTAACCAATGAGGAGCCCCAGCGGCAATCCAAACCCAAAGCCAATCAATGCCAGGAAGGTGCTGAGCAAACCCATCTGATCGCGTTTCGAGTGCAAGTCCTCCGGTCTCCCAGAAATTGACGGGGGCGTATCGGTGGTGCTTCCCCCTCAGTTTTACGTGTCGCGTTCTGTTTTTTTGCTTCGTTTCCTTCAGATTACACGGTATCGAGTTCTGAGCGGTCTCTTGCCGGCACATGGTAACGTCCTCCAGCATGCAAATGATATGTACATTCTTCCGTTCTAAACAAACACGACGTTGCACAGTTGTTGTACATTCTACATCATTGAAAATTCTGACGTTCAGTGCGGATTCTTTTACTGGCTTAATGTATCTGTTTGATTTTTCCCCAAAACTTTTTAAATTAAAAATGGGATAAAATTATCTGCTTGAAAATAGCACGCTAGTAAACACCGATCCGTGAAAGATCCGAACATATTGGCATTTAGTCAGGTGTAACATGATATCTACAAATTATTAATCTTCATGCGTTTTTTGTCCTTTATTTTCCAGAAGAAAGAAAACGCTAGAGAAACCACTTCGGCACATACAACGACGCAGTTCTCGAGGCACATTGTAACTAGCTTTGACCGATTAAAAGCACTAAAACAATCATGGTCAATAGACAATGTTGGAATGCAGCTGGCTTATCGCATGAAGTCTTATTGTGACTGTTAAGTAATATGCCACATGCACGAATATATTCGATTACACAAAGTAGTAATGCAGTGAGAAAGCGCTATTCTACTACAAACTATCGATTTGTGCTTAAAGATCTTTAGAAAGTTTGTTTAAAGTTGCTTCTTGAGACTCTTTTATAAAAAAGGATATTGAATAAAGCATGAAAAAGGATGAAATGATTGCCTTGTATACGAAGATATTTTCCTAGCATCATATGCTACCAAGGCAAAATATGAACTATTGGATGGATACGAATTTGAGGGGTTGTTTACGAAAACATTTTTAAGACGCTTTCTGGACAAGGTTGGAACGAGTACATGATAGAAGACTATATTGCAATTTTCGTACGGATCTATGCTTAGATACTTTTAAGATTCTTCTTTCACTTCAAAATTGTGGTATCATCTTTCCAGAGTAGAAGATCTTAATGGCATAAAGCATGCAACAGAGCTATTGCCGACAGTGTGATCTTATAAACACAAAGTAAATTGATATTATAGTTTTTATTGCGATAATTGTTGTGATTGACTCCAATTAAATATAGTAATTTCTAATTAGTAGAAAAAGAAGTTGTTAAATATCTTTGTTGATGGCAATATGCAGTTGTTGGGATTCAACGCAAAAAAATGATATAATCAGCAAACAAACGGTAGTTACATCTCGTGTATTCTAGTTTGAGAGGCATACATCGTTAGTGCTTTACCACTATCCTCGTCATAGATGTTACCATTCACTGTTACACATTTAATGTTTAAAGATCTTTCTTGATGAATAAGTCTTCTCCGCCTTACAATCAATTTCAGTAATTTTCATCCACAAAAAGTCTACACATAGATTTGTTTGAGTTCAAGAGAAGTTGAAACAATAACTCGGGTTAGGCTGCCTTGATGAGCGAAGCTAGGTGCTGCAGGGCGAGTGGGCGACCCTGCCGATGCACGGATTCTCACACATATATATCTTACTCGATGGGAACCCGGGAGGTGGAGGAATTAACGTGAATCACCTCCGCACAGTCGGAATAAGCCTGGATATCCATGCCACCATCAGCAACCTTAACTTCAGCAGCGATGGGACCATGAAAGTGGATGGAACGTTTATGGAAGACCCAACGGTGTTCCCACAACTCAATAACGGTTCCGGAGTTATACAGACTCGGCGATCACAAGGAGGTTCACATCATCTATAGATAATGTGCCCACCAAATCTGACCGTACACTCCGCCATGAGCCCCACAAGTGAAGGGATCAGATGGTATGGGCACATAAGGTAGGCACAAAAGATTAGACAACACAAGGAGAGATGTTGGCGCTAGACAGGCAATACCATCATAAAACGATGCAACGAATGGCAGTCTATACATGTTCTCCTCTACGTGCTTGAACCTAGGGTACCTTAGCATAGAATTTAATAAATCTAATATAATTAACCAGGACATTGGAGGGCACTCTGGCAATTGAGATTGAAGAGGAGGTATTTTGCAACATGATGAAACAGTTGTGTTATTCAATAATTATGAAGGTGTAAGCTAGAGAAGTTGGGTTCATGACATTACAGTATCGAATCAGGAAACTATGTAATCCTATCAAAGGGTCCAAGCGTATATATCCGGAGAACGACTTCTTTCTCGTGCAGTTATTCGGAGAGGATGACTCACTTAAGGCTCTAAGGAGGTTGATGGACCATGGTTGGCTCTTATCTCAGTGTGCATCCATGGGAGTCGTTCTTCTCCCCCACGGAAGGCAACCCTACACAAATGGTAGCCTAGGTGAGGATCCCAGAACTCTCGTTTCTCATGTACCAAAAAGAACTACTACAGCAGATCTGAGATTGATTCAACACTACGATAAAGGTTCTTAATAATAGAGATCTAAAGAGGAGGGAAATATTCACCAAAATGGGTTTATGTTGGATACAAGGAAGCCTCTGACGTCGGCAGTTATGGTACAAGGTGAACGTGATCATTTGGAATATGAAAATATGCCTTGCATTGTGGGAGGATGGGACTCAATGAGAGTAATTGTGCCATCAAGGAACAAAGTGAAAAGTAGAGTAGTAATCTTGAAACCCTAGACATAATATTACCCCCTCAGCAAATTTTCTAGACCAGCTCCACGTCAAAGCTATTCAAAGAAAAATCAGGAGATCGGGAGAACAACAAAATCAGAGAGGCATGGCTACAAATAACATATTTGTAGGCCTCAGCATGGAGGATCAAGTAGATAGTACACTGGTTGACACTTAGGAGGCGGCAAATAGAGTAGGATCAAGGATCGGTTAGCATCAGAGGAATGAGAGCATGAGGAGGAGAAAAAACAATGGAAGAATCAAATGAGGGAAGACCTCTAGGAGGCATCCAAAACAATCATTAACAGAGGAGTAATCCTTAGCAGAACGAAGGCCAATATAAATAGTAGGAGAATGTAGGAAAAGAAACCCTGCACTATCGAACTGCAATGGAAGATGATAACATAATGGTAGTTCTAGGAACAAACACCAATGGCACTGCGGATTGAATGGTGTTCCAAATGGGTATAACCTTTGTGGAAGACAACATACTAACATGAAGGATCACCCCTAAGCATGGAAGGGTGAGCTAAAGTGCATATGAGGAACACACAGATAGAGGGGATCCTACTGACCCTACCCCACTTAACACGTTTTGGAATTTGGTAACATATATAAGTTTGATATGATGGAAATTCTTGAGCCTAGTACAAGTGGAGGCATTGTTGATGAGATGACTAGATGTTTAGGCTATGATTCATCTCATCAAGCAGAGTCAACTGGTTTCAGTGGGGGTCTTTGGGTCGTGTTTTGAATTGGCTTTTGGAGATTTTAGCTTGCCAAAAGTAGTTTATGCATTGCATGATTAACAATAATATGCTCAGTACCTCTGTCTATGTGAGATCCAGATAATATTAGTAGAGGATTCTATGCACTCATCTCGCCACCTTGACTGCGCCTCAACATTGACGTGGCTGGTGTTGGGTGTGATTTTAACACCTATCTCAATGTTGATGAGAAGATTAGAGGTGAAGATATCAACATGAGAGCTACAGAGACTTTGTTGCAGCTCTTGTGGACTCTGGTCTTGAAGATCTTGGCACATTGTAAGCCCGCATAAGTTTTTGCATGAGAGATTAGATAGATCCCTCATCAGTACATCATGGTTGGATGCATTCTCATCCACTATTATGGAGGTGTTACCCAAGATGTAATCTAACCATGCATTGATTGTTGTGAGGTGTGAGGTTAGGGTACAACATTAGCAAGTGAATCTGAAGATGAGCGTGAGTTGGAACAAGAGGGCAAGTTTCAAAAAAATCATCAACAATAATTGGAACGAGGTTTCTAATTTCACCAAAGCTATGAGCTCATTTGTAAAAAGATTTGCTAACTAGGATAAAGAGGAAAGGAAGAAGATGAGGCAAAAGAAGGACACAATCCAAAACAACATTCACAAGTTTTCTAAGTAGTATACATAGGAGGTGGATGAGGAAATATTCAATATTCATTCTACTTATGCTAATATTTTGTTGAGAGAAGAGGAAGAATGGAGACAGAAGGGTAACTATGATTGGTTAAAACTTGGTGACTCAAACACCTATATTTCCAGTCACCAACAAAATCTAAAAGAAGAAGGAACGGTATTTTGAAACTCAAAGATGATGAGGGGATCCGGATTGAAGATCCAAAAAGCTTGAAGAAGATGGTTAGGAAGTTCTTCATGGATATCTTCACAGAAGACAAAGCGGACCTGAGAGAGAGGCATGGTGGTCAATTAATCAATTTTTTCCCAATCATTATTGAATATTAAGCAATGATGTGGTGCTTGTCCTATATATGAAGATATTTGGACATGTAGTTAGAAGATGAATGGCTTGAAAGCCCCTAAACCCAATGGGTGGGAGTTGATTTCATGAAAAATAACTGGAGCTACCTAAAGAATAGTGTATGCAGAATGATGAAGAGTATCTTCTAAAGACAATGGGGTTAAATAAGATGGTTGATTCATCTGTGATCCTCATTACAAAAACATGTATACCAAAATCATGTAGAAATGCAAGACATGTAGCCTTAAATAATGTAGTTCTAATGCTAGTTTCAAAAATTATTATGGTATGGATCAAGCCTCATCTTCCTTATTGGATCTCACATGTGCAAAATAGCTTTACAACAGGGAGGAAAATTATCGACAACATCATCTTAGTGCAAGAGATTGTGCACACAATGAGAACCAATAAACAAGGATAGAAAACTTTAGCCATCCAAGGCATATGATAGACTGAGATAGAGATTTACTTAGAATACTCCATAGAGAACGGTGATGCCTAGTAACTTAATAAAAGTCATTATGAATATCGTGACTGCATGATCTCCATCTTGTAGAATGGTGAGAAACTTTCCCCTTCTATGCAACAAGAGGAGTTCGTCAAGGAGACCCTCTTTGTCTACATATTTTCATGATATGCATTGATAGAATTGATGATAGATTAATAAACTTGAACGTGATAAGAAATGGAAGCCTATCCATATAACTAGGAGAGGTACGGGCTTCTCACATGTAAGATTTTTAGTTGATGTCATTATGTTCAGTGAAATCGGATGCATCCCTATTTTAGGGATCTATCGTGTGTCCTTTTGTATTTAAATCACATCTAGACATGTTAGATTGCAAGATATTTCCCAATAAATGGTTTTCTATAAATGTACTTAGGACATTCTTTGCATGTTTTTCAGGTACTTGGACCATGCCTTAGATGGACGGGAGAGAAGGAAGGTGTTCTAGGATTCCTCCACCAATGGAGAGGTCCAAAGAAGGCCCCAAATCTCTCCATCCTATATACCTAGTGGCCAAGGGTCAAGCTAAAACAAAGGTGTTTGTGAATCTAAACGAATGAAGTTTAAAGTGAAAGAAAAGGACCCATGTAACATACTAAATCTTAGATGTAATCTCCATGTAACTTTTTTTCCTAAGTTTCCCTTTCATTTCTATCCTTTATGTCCTTGATGTTTAATTAGTGGAATTTATAGTGGTTTGGTGAATATTTATTCACTATTTGTATCAATAAAAGGGTTTATGCAAAAATACCTCAATGAAATTCTATTTAAGGACCTTAGTTAGGTTTTCTAAACCTTAGTCTAACTTTGCATGTGTTTTGAAATGATCAAATGAGCCTAAGTTTCAAATTTGGTTCAATTTGGATGTTGTTTGTGCAAGTTATGTAATTTTAGGTACATTCTGGACTTTTATGCAATTTACCCAATTGGGAGGTTTTCTTTGCAAATTATGACATGCATTATAATCCTTATATATTCTCTTACCATTCTCAATATTTTGAACCATGGGGCACCTAGTTACACCTTGGTTTGAAGGTGTTTCTCTCCAAGGGCATTTTAGGAATTATCCTCTTTATAAATGAGCTTATCTTTAAAAGTTGTCAACCAATGGGGTTATTTCTTTGATTGGAGGATGGTGGGTATGTCCTAGAAGTCTCCATGGGCTTTTAGAACCGATATTTGATATACAAGAAGTGTTGATGAGCTGTCCTCTTGCATGGCCATGAAGCCCTAGGCTAAGGACACATGGAAAGTCCCATAGACACCTCATGTTTGCCCCCTTCTTTATAAAGCCATATCTACCCCTTTCCACCTCCCAATTTGAAAACTCTTACTCTCCTTCTCTTTCCTACAGCTTATAGAATCGTTCCTACTCTATTTGGCCATGAAGGTGTGTCCCAAGGTAAAAGAGGGTGCATACCTTGGTGAAGAAGGCTCCTATGGTTTCGAATTTGCTCTATTTTGGGCTTCTAAAGCTCCTTCTCGGTGATTTCGACCAAAAATAGTAAGTTTCCTCCTTTACTTCCATGTTTTCATGATGTTAGTCTTCCTCCCACCTTCTTTCGGGTCAAAAACATGACCTTCCATGGTGAAACCCCACCTAGAACCCTCAAAATACCTCATCTCCATGTTCTTTTGCTAGGATTTTTCACCTCTAAAGTGGAGAATGTACTTCTTGCTCGAGATAGGAGATTTGTTGGAGAAAATAACTTTCTAGCTCAGGAACCTTGTTGCTTGAACCTTTACACCTTCCAATAAGGTGAGTTCTATACCCCCTTCTCATATATTGCTTACTACAAGCTTAAAACTCATGCTTCTATATTTAAAATCGATGATCTCCATCTTTGTTTACCATGTTCTTCTAGGATTTTGGTTTCTTATTATTTTACCTTCTCTAGAAGATCTAGTTTGGTTACATATGCATCTCCAACCCTGATCTTGGGTTAAATGGTGTTTTCTCCCTCTCTCTCACTCTTCTTCTCTCTCGAAGATTTCTGACTTGTCATTTCCTAATTGGTTCAAATTCAAAAATTCATATCTTTTAATCCTCTTATCTAAATTTAACAAATAAATATGTTTTGGAATCAAAAAATTAATATATATATATAATAAAAATATATTCAATGACTGATTTCGAGGTTTTATGAAGGGTGATTTTTAGAAATGAATTTAATGCATAAAATCCATAAAAATTACATATAAATCTTCATAACTCCAAAATCTACATAAATATATATTTTCTTGATCATGAGAACCAAATAAGTTAATTAGTGAGGTTTTTAAAATATGAATCTGAGTTTTGCTAAAAAGTTCTTAAATTAGGGTTTTTATACATTAATGTGCATTATATACATGTTAATACATTAAAAATAGGTAAAGTGGAACTTGGACTCAATTAAAGTGGTGAAAGTTAGTAATTTATATCAGTAAGAGAGGTATGTGTATTCTTACACCCTAAGTTGGGATATTTTCAAACCAAACTCTATATTTCCCAAATGAGGCTTTAATGAACCCTATTCCCTCTATTCATGATTCTTTTGTTAAATTTCCTCAAAATTGGTAATGATATTCTTTTTCTTGGGTCTTGTACCCCAATGCCATCTTCTAATTGATATGATGCTTTTACTTGCCATGATATCTTTTCTAGCATGTTGATTTTATGTACTATTTAGCTATAGTAGTGGTACTTATGTACAACCACCCATAGAAAGGGCATGTATTAATTCGCCCTGGGGAATGTCTTATTATCCCTCATAAAAATATGTGTAGGTGACTAGGAAAGTATTAATTCTCCCCTCACCTACAGGTTGAGGTCTCGTAGGTGCCTCAACCCTACTTATTTAAGGTAGTAAATAATAATCATGCATTCAGTTCCTTTACTATTTTAATGTTATGGCAAGCATCTATTTTGATTATGCCTCATACTCTTGTTCTCTTCATCTTATGGTGAAATATTAGCCTTTACTTTCATATTATTTTCTTATCTTTTGTTCTTGTTCATTATTTGACACATACCTTATTTTTCTCTCTCTTGTTGGATGTTTTCCCAACCACCCAGGTTTAAATTGAGGTGTTGAACATGACCAAGGAGAATATAGCTTCCAACATGGACCTAGCAATCGGAGATGTTGCTTGGAGACAGATTTGAAGTAGTTTAGACTTCCCTCTACTTAGATCCTTATGTTGTATCATACATGTAAATCGTTATGGGAGATTATGATGTACTTTTAATATTTTGTGAAAATTGAATATAGTCATTTGTTTGATTCTGCTGCTACACTTTGATTGATTTGAATACCATTTATTGAAATTTGAAAATTGTACACCTATTCCAACGTACCTTTGAGTGTGTTTGGAATGGATGTTTTCTTCTTCAAAAAAAATTAGTAGGGAGTGGATCCCCTCCTCCGGTCCCACTCCTTACAACATGGTATCAGAGCCCATGGTAGTCAGAATCTGACTATTTCAATTTTGTCTCCCTAATTAGAAACTTTGCCTCATATAGTTCCTCTTTGTGTGACATTTTTTGCCCTAGAATTGATCTATGCTACTCTTGAGATGATGAAAGATTGATTTAGGATCATAAGAGTTTCACATTAGAAAAAATTTTAATTAACCATAATGTGATGAGCTTGTTAGGTAGCTATTAGGGCATAAGTTGAAAGTAAAGGTGTCTAGAAAGGATCAGGGTTCGGGGGCTGGCAAGATTTTCCTCTGTGCCACTAGCTTGGTTTACGAAGACTCCTGGATCCATATGATACATGCCTGGCCTGAGCTAAAATCAATTGTCCAAAATAGCATGCCTATAGACAATGGTAGCCTTAGGCACCTAAGTTGGATAATCTTAAGAACCTAATATGTTGACCTTGTCTTTCGGGTGTAATGACTTGTTTGAGGATAGATACCCAATATAGTTATCTTATGTCCCCTAGAACGACATGTTTGGATAGTCTATCCCTAATAACCTAGACTTTGAAGTTTGGTGTTTAGTAAGCAATCAGAGTGTATAGTGGAAGTGTGATGGATCTTGTACATGGCTTAGTTAGACTCACCCTTTTACCTCTAGATTAGTTTGTCTTAGTAGGTAAAACCTTTTAAGGGGTGGAGAGTAGTTGGTTTGATGATGTTTGGGTAGTTATATTTTGAGGATAAAATCCTTTTTTAAAGGGATGGACTCCTGTAACATACCAAAATCTAGCTACACTAGCTCTAGAATCCCTAACTCCATGATTATGAGGATAGTTTGCTTGGATCCTTAGTTTTAACCAAACAAGTTATAGTTGTAACCCCACATGGTTTTTGTTATCCTAAAGAACATATAATGGTCATCTAATGAATAGTTCACATGTTTGAACCCTAATGAATAGCTAATGCACATAATATGAGTAACTCACATGTTAATACTAATAGTGGGTACACATGATGCTAAACATGTCTTGGACCAATAAATCCTAATGATATGATGAGCAAGATAATTGTAACCTAATCTTAGACTTAATGCATACTAAGAATGTATAGGTGAAGAATAATGATCTTATTGACCTAAACCCTAAGTTGTAATTATCTAACCTTAACATATACATCCTTAATGACATTCTTGATACATTAGTGACATTAGGTGTCATAATCAGATAACATACTTTAATACACATAAATGATATAGAATCACCTAATCATAAATTAATAAGGTCATCGATATGAAATGCATATCACCTTGTTCTCTAATACACACCTAATTAATCACCTAATCATTACTAACTATATGAATCAAATCATCAATATGTAATATGTCCCACCTTGATCACTAAAATACATATAATGACTTCAATATGGATAAGAATCACATAGACGTGCAAAATAAATAATGAGAAGTGAATAAATATGAGAAAATTATTAATGATGACATCAACGTAAAGAAAGGTAATGTGACAATGTTTATTATAGATATAAGTAATTAATGTGACTTTACTTGGATTAATTATAACAAATTGGATAAAATGTCTTAGTTCACGCAAAACAATTTGTTAAAATACAATATGTTGATAATTGAGACTAAATCCAAATCATTAAGGACAATAATTAAGTATGTTGGTATAAATGAGTAAACCCTAATTACATTAAAACTCATAATGAGGTAAATAAGAAATATATATGGTTTAGAGCATAATAATGAAATATAACTCTTTTGAATATAATGAGACACAATTAAAAGAATAATGAGGATGATGTAATATCATAATGAAGATAATGTTAATAAGCGAAAAATGTTAAAAAGAAATTGTAAATGTGGAACCCTTAGTGATCCATGACAACCTGACATATGAGGAGTTTCCTATGAACAATCTAAACTCCCAAATTTGAACTTCAAAGTTAAAACAAAAACAAGGAGTTTGAGTAAGTGAAAGTTTTGGTGGAAGTTTTATGGAAACAACCTCGGAGTTTAGTGTTGGGATGTTGCATACTCACCCTTCTCTTTTTGTTTGAGATTTCAGTGACGAAATCCTTTTTAAGGGGTGGAGTTCTATAACATACTGAATCTTATGTGTAATCTCCGTGTAATGCTTTTTCCCAAGTTTCCCTTTCATTTATATCATTTATGTCCTTGATGTTTAATTAGTGGAATTTATAGTGGTTTGGTGAACATTTATTTACTATTTGTACCAATAAAAGGGTTATGCACAAATACCTCAGTGTAAGTCTATTTAAGGACCTTAATCTAACTTTCCTTGTGTTTTTAAATCATAAAGTGAGCCTAATTTTTAAATTTGGTTCAATTTGGATGTTGTTTGTGCAAGTTATACAATTTTAGGTACATTTTGGACTTTTATGCAATTTAACCAATTGTGAGGTTTTCTTTGCAAATTATCACATGCATTATAATCCTTAGATATTCCCTTGCCATTATAGAGATTTTGAACCATGGGTAACCTAGTTTCACCTTGGTTTGAAGGTGTTTCTCTCCAAGGGCATTTTAGGGATTACCCTCTTTATAAATGAGCTTATCTTTAAAAGCTATCAACCAATGGGGTTATTACTTTGATTGGAAGATGGTGGGGATGGCCTATAAGTCTCCATGGGCTTTTAGAACTGACATTTGATATACAAGATGTCTCTATGAGTTGTCCTCTTGCATGGCCATGAAGCCCTAGGCTAAGGACACATGGAAAGTCCCATAGACACCTCATGCTTGCCCCCTTCTTTATAAAGCCATATCTACCCCTTCCCACCTCCCAATTAGAAAATTCTTACTCTCCTTCTCTTTACTCCAGCTTAGAGCATCGTTCCTACTCTGTTTGGCCACAAAGGTGTTGTCCCAAGGTAAAAGAGGGTGTTTACTTTGGTGAAGAAGGCTCCTAGGATTCTGAATTTGCTCTATTTAGGGTTTCTAAAGCTCCTTCTTGGTGATTTCGACCAAAAATAGTAAGTTTCCTCCTTTACTTCCATGTTTTCATGATTTTAGTCTTCATCCCACCTTCTTATGGGTTGAAACCATGACCTTCCATGGTGAAACCCCACCTAGAACCCTTAAACACCTCATCTCCATGATCTTTTGCTAGGGTTTTTCACCTTTAAAGTGGAGAAGGTACTTCTTGCTTGAGATAGGAGATTTGTTGGAGCAACCATCCTTTCTAACTCAAGAACCTTGCTGATTTAACCTTTACACCTTCCAAGAAGGCAAGTTTTATAACCCCCTTCTCATATATTACTTACTACATGCTTAAAACTGGTGCTTCTATGTTTAACATCGATGATCTTCATCTCTATCTACCATGTTCTTCTAGGGTTTTGGTTTCTTGTTGTTTTACCTTCTCTACAAGATCTAGTTTGGTTACCAATGCATCTCCAACCCTGATCTTGGGTCAAATGGTGTTTTCTACCTCTCTCTCACTCTTCCTCTCTTTCGAAGATTTCTCACTTGTCATTTCCTAATTGGTTTAAATTGAAAAAAAGCATATCTTTTAATCTGCTAATCCAAATTTAAAAAATAAATACGTTTTGGAATCATAAAATTAATATATATCTAATAAAAATATTTTCAAGGTCATATTTCGAGGTTTTATGATGGGTGATTTTTGGAAATGAATTTAATGCATAAAATTCATAAAAATTACATATAAATTTTCATAACTCCAAATTTACATAAAAATATATTTTCTTGATCACGAGAACCTAATAAGTTCATTGGTGAGGTTTTTAGAATTTAAATCTAAGTTTTGCTAAAAAAATCTAAAATTAGGGTTTCTATACATTAATGTGCATTATTAATACATTGAAAATAGGCAAAATGGAACTTGGACTCAATTAAAGTGGTGAAAGTTAGTAATTGATACTAGAAAGAGAGGTATGTGCATTCTTACACCCTAAGTTGGGATATTTGTAAACCAAACCCTATATTTCCCTAATGAGGCTTTAATGAACCCTATTCCCTCTATTCATGATTCTTTTGTTAAATTTTCTCAAAATTGGTAATGATATTCTTTTTCTTGGGTCTTGTACCCCACTGCCATCTTCTAATTGATATGATGCTTTTACTTGCCATGATATATTTTCTAGCATGTTGATTTTATGGACTATTTAGCTATAGTAGTGGTACTTATGTACAACCACCCATAGAAAGGGCATGTATTGATTTGCCCTCGGGAATGTCTTATTCTCCCCCAGAAAAATATGTGTAGGTGACTGGGAACGTATTAATTCTCCCCTCACCAATAGGTTGAGGTCTGGTAGGTTCCTCAACCCTACTTAGTTAAGGTAGTAAATAATAATCATGCATGCAATTCCTTTACTATTTTAATGTTATGGCAAGCATCTATTTTGTTATGCCTCATACTCTTGTTCTCTTCATCTTATGATGAAATCTTAGCCTTTAGTTTTATATTATTTCCTTATCTTTTGTTCTTGTTCATTATTTAATACACCTTGTTTTTCTCTCTCTTGTTGGGTGTTTTCCAACCACCTAGGTTTATATCGAGGTGTTGAACATGACCAAGGAGAACATAGCTTCACATGGACCTAGCAATTGGATATGTTGCTTGCAGACAAATTTGAAGTAGTTTAGACTTCCCTCTACTTATATCCTTATGTTGTATCATACATGTAAACCATTATGGGAGATTATGATGTACTTTTGTAATCTTTTATGAAAATTGAATATAGTCATTTGTTTGATTTTGTTGCTACACTTTGGTTGTTTTGAATACCATTTATTGAAATTTGAAAATTTTACACCTATTCCAACGTACATTTGAGTGTGTTTGGAATGGATGTTTTATTCTTCAATTTTTTTAATAGGGAGTGGATCCCCCTTCAAGTCCCACTCCTTACAACCCAGCACGGTTGTGGCGGCATGGAACCACCATGCTGCAAACATCAAAAATCACATTTGGATCCAAGAAATTGTCAAGTTACAGTAACCTCGATAACATGGCCATGCTAGCCATCACAGTCGTGCCAAGAAGACCCATGCATAGTCGTACCAGTCAGAATAGGCATACTGGCCAGAGCCATAATAGTCGTTCCCTCTCACAATGGTCATGGTACACCCTACCCACCATGGTCGTGCTTCCTAGCACGGTCGTGCTACCACCCAAAACCTAGTTTTTCTGTATTTATTTTCCCATTTTGCCCCCACCAAGGGTGGAGGTTGTATTATGAAGTTAGCAACTCTTTCTCATCCCTTAGCTACCTCTTAGATATTCCTTACTCCTTCTCAATCACTCCTTGAGCTCCCTCCTCATTTCCACCTTCGTCTACCTCAAAACCCTAGTTTTCTAGGGTTTTGTCTACTTCCACCATCCATTCCATGCTCTCTTGCCATAATGAGGGAGGACATCATGCCTTTTTTGTTGGAGGTGAAGGAGAAGGAAGCTTCCACGAAATTTAGGGCTACTTTCTCTCCTTCTACCTCTTCTTTTCTTCTTTTTTTGTACCATGAGTAGCCAATCCCCTCTAGGTGGATTTTTTGGGGTAAAAATGTTAATTTGATACCATGTTGGGGGGAAATAACCTGTAAATATATATATTCGTTCTATAATTAATGCCTTCTACTTCTATCTTATTTCCCATGATTCTTCTTGTGGTTTGTGCTTGAAAACAAGAATTACTTATTAGTTTTGCTTGAAACCACCTAGGTCTAGGAGACGCTGGCATATGTGAGGCTATTTTGGGATTTGTTGCTAGGTCCAACTACTGGATCACTTGCTATCACCCCATCTTCCCATACATACCTCTTACTCCTAGGGGTGAGATCTAAGTAGCTAGTGTGGGAGTGTTTACTGCAATTTCCTAGGAGTTTTCTAAAAGCTAGATGGTGAGAGGTGAGATACCCTTACCTTTATTGGTATGTATGCCCAAAGATCCAATCATATGATGATTGTAATGGCATATCTTATAAACAATTTGAACAATAATAAAGGCAATCTTCCAATTTATTCTATTTTATTCAGTTACGAGAAAATGATGTAACATAATAAATGTCTAAAGAATGATATTACTCAATGTTGTATGTCTTCGGGTTGAGGACGTGAACAATGAGATCATATCGATGTTAAGAGTATATGCATTCTTGTTATGTCCTTATTCAGATGTTATTGTGGAAGGATGATAGACAACAATAATACATAAGACTAGAGTGTGTGTTGGTTGATGACATAATCTCATTAGTCATGATATGTGGTATCAAACCAAACACATAGATACTTGTTAGAGAACAGTGTATCAAATAAACCCACCTTGAGAGTGATGCATGGAAACCATGATTGGTAGTTAGAATCATCTCTCATAGTGATGGCGGTGATTGTGGTTCTTAGACCTGAAGTCACTATACTCATCGCATGTCATTCAATGTACTTTGACATCATCCATTATGACCTTGAATAAGGGTTTCCATAAAGGTGGTGCTCAGGTGCACTGTGACACATGGGGGTGACTATGAATGATGTAGATGGGATTTTTCCCTCCTATAGGAGTTTGATATCATGGCTAATTGATAAGTGAGATTGAGAAATGCATGGCCATGTTGGTGTGAGTCAATATGGGATATTGAGCTTACACATATCTTAAACAATCTACTCTATTTCAAGGAACATGGATTGAATGTTGAAGAGGATGATGATTCTATGCCTTGAGTTCAATCTCGATGTCAGAGACAAAGAAATTCTACAATCATTATAACACCAATCACATATTGTAGGTTGAAGTTGTTGTCCAACTTTCTGATTACTTGGGTAGCAATGATGTCTTGCTAGATACCACTCATTGCTTGTGGTGTCATAAATTAGTTATGGAAATTTAATTCCCATGTAACTTGGAACATATAGGTTTACTGTCGCGCCCCAACCTCACATTAAACACAAACTACCGGATTAGGGCACGGCAGGTGGGATCAACGCATAAACAACCATTCATTACTTTTCTTTAAAAAATTAAGGATATTTCTGCAAATGAAAACTATACGACCTGCGGAAGCATTTCTATTAACTGATAGGAAATTAAACAAGTCTACATCATGAACATTGTTCAACATAAACTAAAACATAACAGTTAATTTACATCAATATACATATTTTCTCTCTCACTCACACCTTGTCCCGGAGATCGAGGGGAATGGACTAAGAGACCTCTAACTAGACTAACTACAAACCTTCTACCTATTAAGCGTTGGGATGGTACGATCCTTCCGACTCCTGTTGCTGGTGCTGACCTGAAAATTTTTTTGAGTAGAGGGGTGAGCCTACTCGCTCAGTGAATAACATTTCACTTAGCTATCAATAAATAACTCGTCAGGTTCATTAACTGAAGATAAACAGTTATACAGTTTAAACAGAGCAATTCTACTAACATAGCAGATATTCAGTTACCAATCACATTTCTAAGCATCATCAGGTATTTCAAATAGATAGACAGTTATATAAATTTACTGTGATCCTATGTGATTATTTACTCATTTATTATTATTATGCCCTAAATATATGCAGTGTACTCTGCATATAAAGATCCGCAGCAAGTTCATGCTACGGCCCCACCGTACAAGACTTAGCGACACACCCGGGGAATGCTAAGTCTGACTGCTGTCCTGGTCTGCTACAGGACTCCCAGGCTCACACGGCCTCACTGTACTCTCAAAAGAGTGTAAACTAGACTCCTCCTTTAACCTGAGTACACCGGCGGAGAGTCACAGGGTTACCTTCGTGATGCTTGACGAATGATGTTAGATAACCGTGTTTTCTTTTCTTACCAGTGCCACCGTGACACACGCACGGATTATTGTTGAACACTGCTTTTCTGCCCTCGTGCCACCGCGACACACGCACGGATTATTGTTAAACACGAGTCACCGATCATCTAGACACACGCTAGATGGGTCGTTTCACCCCAAGGTGCAGACCTCACGAGGGGTTCTACGGTGTTAGGGCATCTAAGTCTATACTTATTTAACAATAACTGAAATAACACATTATAACTGTAAAACACAAAATTTCCTCTTTCTCTTCATTCTTATTATACAATTCAAGTCCCAATAATCTTTTTAAACTATCACTGAAGCATTCAGATATTTAAAATGAGTTAAATAATGATTTCTAGATGAACTGCCACTCACCACTTGAAACTCGGCCGAACACTATGAAACTCGGCCGATCACTTCCCAGATCTTGAAACTCGGCCGACCAATCTCGGCCGACAAACTCACCGCTTGAAAACCTACAAAGGAAACTCGGCCGATCAGAACCAAACTCGGCCGACCAAATCCCTGTTCGCATATCTAATTCAGGAAACTCGGCCGATCCAAGACGAAACTCGGCCGATCCGGAAAACGTTGTACAAAAGCCCTAAGTAAGAACTCGGCCGACCGATTTGGAAACTCGGCCGAACCGCGCATAGACAGAACAGAAAAACGACATGCAGAAGTCGATTTCTCACGAATCGACGGGCAAACTTCGCGCAAACAACACCAAACGATCACAAACGATCCACACGACTAAACCGTACCTGAAAGGAGCAAGAAAACGAACAGGGGCTGCACCGTGCACCCCAATTCTTCGGCCGTTTTCTTCACAAACGCAGCTCCAGCTGCGAACTTGGTTCGATTCGACGGAGAAGATGATCTGCAGAGGAAAGGGACGATCTACCACAACTAACTGGAGCAGAACGACGCTCCAGAGCTTCCCTCCTCAGCTCCCTCTCTCTTTCCCTCTCTTTCTCTCTTTTTCTCTCTCGCAGAAGCTGAACGCTTCTTGCGTTCTGCGGTTCTGAGAATGAACTGAGAAAAGGGAGAAAGGGAGATAAGGAAGAAAAACTTAGGGGCCAAATCGCAAATTTCGAACTTTTCGCAAATTGCAATCGGGTCCCTAGAAGCCCAAAAACATGCAACTTTTGACTCGAAGGTCGGATTCGAACGATTTCTCTGGCAACGTTTCAAGCGTAAGATTTTACACACTTTAGAAGCTAGAAAACACGCTAAGCACATATCATGTCCATTTTAAGTATTATTAACAAAAACAGGCTTATAACTTAACACATCAGCTAAACACATGCTGAACAACTTACTTACGGGATAAGCTCGATGCGGGTCGTAACAATTCCTTTTACCCTTATAAGAATTTCGTCCTCGAAATTTCTTGAAGAGAAAAGGGAACTTGCTACGCATCTCAGACTCTAGCTCCCACGTAGCTTCTTCGAGATTGTGGTTTCTCCACAAAACTTTCACTAGAGGAATCTCGCGGTTCTTAAGCTTTTTGATCCGGTAATCAACTATCTGCACAGGTCCCTCAACATAGGACACATCTGTCCTAAGTTGTACCGGTTCTGAATCTAGAATCTTATCTGTACCAGGGTGACACTTTTTCAGCATAGATACGTGGAAGACATCATGTAGATTTGCCAACTTAGACGGCAAATCCAACCTGTAAGCTACAGGTCCAATCCTCTCAACAATAGGATATGGACCCATATATCTAGGGGTCAACTTACCCCTCTTGCCAAACCGCAGAACTCCCTTCCACGGTGAAACTTTCAAGTAAACCTCGTCGCCAACCTCAAACTCAAGAGGTCGTCGTCGTTTATCAGCATAACTTTTCTGTCTATCCTGTGCAGCTTTTAACTGATCCCGAATCACTGATATCTTTTCAGTAGTCACATCAACTAGTTCAGGTCCAAGAATTTCCTTTTCACCCACTTCATACCAACAAACTGGCGATCTACACTTCCTATCATATAGAGCTTCAAATGGAGCCATTCCCAAGCTAGAATGGTAACTGTTATTATAAGCAAACTCTATTAGGCTTAAGTGTTCTTCCCAGTTGCCTCTAAACTGTAACACGCATGCTCTCAGCATGTCTTCAAGGGTCTGAATGGTCCTCTCAGACTGACCATCTGTCTGTGGGTGAAACGCTGTACTGAACTTCAACCTCGTGCCCAACGCACGATGTAACTGATTCCAGAATCTAGACGTAAACTTTGGATCTCTGTCAGAAATAATAGAAACTGGAATCCCATGCAACCTGATTACCTCATCCACATAAACTTTAGCCAACTTTGGAACGTCAAAGGTTGACTTGATAGGAAGAAAATGAGCAGACTTAGTTAGTCTATCCACAATCACCCAAATCGAGTCTGAACCCTTGGGCGTTCTGGGTAATCCAACCACAAAGTCCATTGTGACGTGTTCCCATTTCCATTCTGGTATAGGAAGTGACTGTAAAATACCAGCAGGTTTCTGATGTTCAGCCTTAACCTGCTGACACACCCCGCACCTAGCTACGTATTCAGCCACATCCCTTTTCATGCCAGACCACCAGTACAGCTCCTTGAGGTTCCTGTACATCTTTGTGTTACCTGGATGCATGGCATACATAGAAGTATGCGCCTCCTCAAGAATCTGTTCTTTCAACTCACTGTTTCCAGGTACACACAATCTATCACGAAAAAACAACATACCTTCATCAGAAAACCTGAACTCTGTTCTCTTACCCTCTGACATCTCTTGCATAATTTGCCATAAATCACTATCACTTTGCTGCATCTCTTTAATCTGATTATAAAAAGTAGGTTTGACTTGCATCTGTGCAATCAGCCCACTCTGTCTTGTCACCTCCAAGTCCAAGTTCAACCTTCGCATATCCACAAGCAAGTCTCTCTTGAAACATGCCATAGAAAATGCATTGGCTGAAGAACTTGACTTTCTACTCAAGGCATCAGCTACAACATTCGCCTTACCAGGATGGTAATCGATTGTCACATCATAGTCTTTAATCAGCTCTAGCCATCTGCGCTGTCTCAAATTCAAGTCTTTCTGAGTGAAGATATATTTCAGGCTCTTATGATCTGTAAACACCTGACATGTCTCACCATATAAATAGTGACGCCATGTCTTAAGAGCATGAACTATTGCAGCCAGTTCCAGATCATGAACAGGGTAATTCTCTTCATTCTTCTTAAGCTGTCTAGATGCGTAAGCAACAACTTTACCTTCTTGCATCAGTACACAGCCCAAACCTCTCCTAGAAGCATCACAGAACACTGTATAGCCTTTATCTGCTTCTGGCAAAACCAACACTGGTGCTGAAGTCAACCTTTTCTTCAAAATCTGAAAACTTTTCTCACAACTTTCAGACCACACAAACGGTACATCCTTCCTCGTCAGGCGTGTCAAAGGTGATGCTAACACACTGAAATTCTTTATGAACCTTCTGTAATAACCTGCCAATCCCAAGAAACTTCTGATCTCAGTAGGAGTAGTAGGTTGTTCCCACTGAAGCACAGACTCAACTTTCTTAGGATCCACACTAACTCCATCTCTCGAGATAACATGTCCAAGAAATGCTACCTCGACCAACCAGAACTCACATTTGCTAAACTTAGCAAACAACTGGTGTTGTCTCAACAACTGCAACACTACCCTCAAGTGTTGCTCGTGCTGTTCCTCGTCTCTGGAATAGATCAGAATATCATCTATAAAGACTACAATGAACTGATCTAGAAAAGGTTTGAAAATCCGATTCATCATGTCCATAAAGGCTGCTGGGGCATTGGTCAGCCCAAACGACATGACCAAAAACTCATAATGCCCATACCTGGTTCTGAAAGCTGTCTTAGGAATGTCAGAAGCCTTTATCCTAAGCTGATGATATCCGGATCTCAAATCAATTTTAGAAAAGATCGTCGCTCCACGCAACTGATCAAACAGATCATCAATTCTCGGCAAAGGATATTTATTCTTTATTGTGATCTTATTCAGTTGCCTGTAATCTATACAGAGACGCATGGTTCCATCCTTTTTCTTAACAAACAAGACTGGAGCACCCCATGGTGAAGAACTGGGTCTAATGAAACCCTTATCTAACAACTCCTGCAACTGTACCTTGAGTTCTTTTAACTCTGCAGGTGCCATTCTATAGGCCGGCAGCGCTACTGGATGACTACCTGGATATATCTGAATTTCAAAATCAATGTCTCTGACAGGAGGTAAGCCTGGTAACTCTTCTGGGAAAACGTCAGAGAACTCACGAACCACAGGTACATCATAAACACTGGCAGTGCTCTTCTCTGCTCTGGTGTCAACCACATGTGCAAGGAACGCTTCACATCATTTCTGTAACATCTTATCAGCTACAGCAGCTGATATTATGCACGTAGGCAGAACTTTCCTGTCTCCAGTAAAGACACAAGAAAATTCCCCTAATTGAAAGGTAGCTTCCTTTTTCCAGCAATCGAGTTGCACTCGATATGTCTCAAGACAATCCATACCCAAGATGACTTGAAAAGTATTTACATCCAAGGGTATGAGATTAGCAGCAAAGGTGAAACCTCCAAAAGATAACAAACATCCGGGACAGGACTCAGACAAAACTGTCGGTCCACCTAGTGGAACCCTCAACACTAACTCATCTGCCAACCCTTGAGTTAACAGATTAAGCTCAACAACCAAGGAACATCGTATAAAAGAATGAGTAGCTCCCGGATCTATCAGAACTGAAACTGGTATACTATTAAACAAAAGCATTTCTCCTATAACAACTTGTGAAGAAATTATACCTTCCTGAGGTGTCAAAGAAAAGAAACGTGCTGAAGCTCTCCCTCTGCCACGCTGTCCTCTTTGACCACTCCTGCCACTAGATGCTCCACCACCTCTAGAACCAGATGCCACAGAGGAACTCGGAACATCATGGTATTGAGGATGAAAAGCTTGTGATGCTGCTTGATGAAGTTGAGGGCAATCCCTTTTTATGTGTCCTGGCTGTCCACAGTGGAAACATCCTGTATAATCCAAACCCCAACATTGACCAGAGTGAAACTTTCCACAGGTATTACATACTCGCTTTTCCTGTTTCTGTGGACCAGACACTGACATTGACGACCCAGATGACTGTCCACTGTCGACACTACTCCATCTTCCTGGGTTATATCCTCCCCTGCCTCTAAAAGTAGTGACATCCTCAGATCTTTGCCTGCCAAAACAACCAAAGCCACGCCCAAGCTTAGAGAAGAAACCTCTGCCTCCACCTCTGTATCCACTACTGGACTGTCCTCTACTGAACTCTGCAGATCTTTTCTTGGATTCGGGCACCCTATCAGCATTCACAGACTCTTCAACCTGTCTGGCAGCCTCAACAAACTCGCCAAAGTTCTCTCTGTTCCTCCTACTAGTAGCAGAAACTGTATGCCGAATCTCTGGCCTTAGCCCTTCCTGAAACCTTCTGCATCTCTCTATGTTGTCAGGAATAAGCTGTGGATAGAAGTTAGCTAACCGTGTGAAAAGCGCTTCATATTCTGTAACTGTCATATTCCCCTGCTTGATATTCTGCAACTGCCTGATTTTCTCATTGAGAAAGGTGGGTGGATAGAATTTGAGATGAAACTCCTCAGAGAAATCCTGCCAGGAAAGCTCTGTGCCTCTCCTCTTTTCTTCCACACCACGCCACCACAGCTCTGCATCACCTGTCAGAAGGTAAACTGCATGATTGATCTTCTTATCTTCTGGAAGCTCCATCAGACGGAAGACCTTCTCAATCTGTCTAAACCATTCATCAGCTTCTGCGGGATCTGTGGTGCCACTGAACTCTGTGCCACCAAGCTTCTTCACAAGCTCATATGATCGCATCAGATCTTTACTGCTAGTAGAAGAAGATTCTCGCATGTCTGCCTTGTACCTCTCCTTAGTCTCCAAGAACATCCTGTACATCCGGGATGCTTCATCCACGTGGTCACCACCACCTGGACCCAAGTATCGCGGATCAGGGCCAACATGGCTCTCAGCTTGATCATCACGATCAAAACCTCTTCCTGCCATCTGCAATGATATAATAGAATATTTCCTATTAGAAAATTACAGATAGAAGAAAGACACTTAAACCTAATCCTATTGGTCTCTTATCGTCCCCTGACCTTGAGTAACTAAGTACTCAAACCTAGGCTCTGATACCAAAAATTGTCGCGCCCCAACCTCACATTAAACACAAACTACCGGATTAGGGAACGGCAGGTGGGATCAACGCATAAACAACCATTCATTACTTTTCTTTAAACAATTAAGGATATTTCTGCAAATGAAAACTATACGACCTGCGGAAGCATTTCTATTAACTGATAGGAAATTAAACAAGTCTACAGCATGAACATTGTTCAACATAAACTAAAACATAACAGTTAATTTACATCAATATACATATTTTCTCTCTCACTCACACCTTGTCCCGAAGATCGAGGGGAATGGACTAAGAGACCTCTAACTAGACTAACTACAAACCTTCTACCTATTAAGCGTTGGGATGGTACGATCCTTCCGACTCCTGTTGCTGGTGCTGACCTGAAATTTTTTTTGAGTAGAGGGGTGAGCCTACTCGCTCAGTGAATAACATTTCACTTAGCTATCAATAAATAACTCGTCAGGTTCATTAACTGAAGATAAACAGTTATACAGTTTAAACAGAGCAATTCTACTAACATAGCAGATATTCAGTTACCAATCACATTTCTAAGCATCATCAGGTATTTCAAATAGATAGACAGTTATATAAATTTACTGTGATCCTATGTGATTATTTACTCATTTATTATTATTATGCCCTAAATATATGCAGTGTACTCTGCATATAAAGATCCGCAGCAAGTTCATGCTACGGCCCCACCGTACAAGACTTAGCGACACACCCGGGGAATACTAAGTCTGACTGCTGTCCTGGTCTGCTACAGGACTCCCAGGCTCACACGGCCTCACTGTACTCTCAAAAGAGTGTAAACTAGACTCCTCCTTTAACCTGAGTACACCGACGGAGAGTCACAGGGTTACCTTCGTGATGCTTGACGAATGATGTTAGATAACCGTGTTTTCTTTTCTTACCAGTGCCACCGTGACACACGCACGGATTATTGTTGAACACTGCTTTTCTGCCCTCGTGCCACCGCGACACACGCACGGATTATTGTTAAACACGAGTCACCGACCATCTAGACACACGCTAGATGGGTCGTTTCACCCCAAGGTGCAGACCTCACGAGGGGTTCTACGGTGTTAGGGCATCTAAGTCTATACTTATTTAACAATAACTGAAATAACACATTATAACTGTAAAACACAAAATTTCCTCTTTCTCTTCATTCTTGTTATACAATTCAAGTCCCAATAATCTTTTTAAACTATCACTGAAGCATTCAGATATTTAAAATGAGTTAAATAATGATTTCTAGATGAACTGCCACTCACCACTTGAAACTCGGCCGAACACTATGAAACTCGGCCGATCACTTCCCAGATCCTGAAACTCGGCCGACCAATCTCGGCCGACAAACTCACCGCTTGAAAACCTACAAAGGAAACTCGGCCGATCAGAACCAAACTCGGCCGACCAAATCCCTGTTCGCATATCTAATTCAGGAAACTCGGCCGATCCAAGACGAAACTCGGCCGATCCGGAAAACGTTGTACAAAAGCCCTAAGTAAGAACTCGGCCGACCGATTTGGAAACTCGGCCGAACCGCGCATAGACAGAACAGAAAAATGACCTGCAGAAGTCGATTTCTCACGAATCGACGGGCAAACTTCGCGCAAACAACACCAAACGATCACAAACGATCCACACGACTAAACCGTACCTGAAAGGAGCAAGAAAACGAACAGGGGCTGCACCGTGCACCCCAATTCTTCGGCCGTTTTCTTCACAAACGCAGCTCCAGCTGCGAACTTGGTTCGATTCGACGGAGAAGATGATCTGCAGAGGAAAGGGACGATCTACCACAACTAACTGGAGCAGAACGACGCTCCAGAGCTTCCCTCCTCAGCTCCCTCTCTCTTTCCCTCTCTTTCTCTCTTTTTCTCTCTCGCAGAAGCTGAACGCTTCTTGCGTTCTGCGGTTCTGAGAATGAACCGAGAAAAGGGAGAAAGGGAGATAAGGAAGAAAAACTTAGGGGCCAAATCGCAAATTTCGAACTTTTCGCAAATTGCAATCGGGTCCCTAGAAGCCCAAAAACATGCAACTTTTGACTCGAAGGTCGGATTCGAACGATTTCTCTGGCAACGTTTCAAGCGTAAGATTTTACACACTTTAGAAGCTAGAAAACACGCTAAGCACATATCATGTCCATTTTAAGCATTATTAACAAAAACATGCTTATAACTTAACACATCAGCTAAACACATGCTGAACAACTTACTTACGGGATAAGCTCGATGCGGGTCGTAACATTTACACACATAGGATAGACTTGGAATAGACATTTATTCATGAATGTAGTTAAACTTGATTACTAAAGTGTTAGCCATGTAATTTAAACAACAACAGCAGAAAGTTGAATGATTGAACTATGAACTGACCGGTTCATGTGTTGAACTGATCGATTCAAGGCTCAGGTCAATTGAACCAACATTGGCAATCTGAACCATGATATGATTGGTTCAACAAGTGAACCAATCGGCTCAGGTCTCTTAATTGAATGGTTCAGGTCGTGAACTGACCATTTGGTTGATGAATTTGATTGGATCAAGGATCGACGTTGACCTCATGTTGTGCATTAATTGGATATTAATTGGCAATACAATTGTGATTGGGAAACATAGTGAGACGATCAGTTCAAGGGTTGAACCAATTGGTTGAACCGATCGTCTCACATGTGAACTGATCGGTTCAATAGTGAACCAAATGGTTCAATAGTCGTAGGTTCTGGAAAATTTATGAAATTTCATCTCTTCAACTCCTGCTAAGATTGGAATCCTTGACCCTAGCCCTCCTAAATATAGAGGGGTGTTGGGGGCCTTACAGAGACACAAAAATAGGCGTAACAATTGTTATCTTCTCACAATTGTGGTAATGTGAGAACCCGAGCAAGTTCTACCCGTTAAGGGGAGGAACACTGAGGGAGAGACAATTGTGGGAGGACAAGTTGATACTAGCATGTCAACTAGGAGAGACAACTCCTTCATGTCCATCTAGAAGGACATGAGTTCCCAGTGGTTTGTGTCAACTACTACAGAGGTGAGGAAGTTGTTGCTTGCCTCTAGGAGGACAAAGTCAACTACCTTCCATGGTAATCAACCAGGAGGCCACTGCTAACCTTGTCTAGATGCAACTTGAAGAAAGGATCACTTTACTGTAAGGGATAGTCCCTATACTTGCTCCAGGACCAGGTATAATCCTTGCAAACTTTCTTTCCCATTACCTAGTTGTTGACACAATCTACTATTTAAGGGGAATAGGCAAGTAAAAAAAATTGTCTTATCTAATGTCATATTTCCCTACAATGGTATTAGAGCGAGGTTAATTTACTATGCTCTAGGACTTAGTTGATATGATCAGATTTCTATTTTATTATTTATTTATTGCATACTGATGCAAATACTTAACAAGATTAATGTGCATATTTGATTAAATCCTACATACGATCCCAATACATATGTGATATGATATAAATGGAAAATGTGTAGACTTAAAATCATTTTGATGGTGGTTGGAAGCATGGTTATGGCCTTTACCCCTAGACCTTTTGTTCTTGGTTGGATAGTTGTTGTTCCTATTTATATCTCAATCTTTCTTCTTTTCCATATGTAAAAGTATTAATTCTTTCATTCCTATGCTCCCATCGAATGTAACTCAAGGTTTCCCAATTACAATGTAATATGTTAATATGGTTAGGATAGTTTTATTTCTTATTATGGAAAAGAGGATATTTTACACCAGACAACCCAACCAGTTTAGGAGACAAACTGACCGGCTAGAGGACCGAGGAGGCCGATGATAGAAGGGTCCAACCGGTCGGTTGGTGGCCCAACAGACTAGTTGGAAGAGTCCAAACATCGCAAGGAGCAGAGACCAGATGACCGATCTGTGAGACTAACCGAACGATCAAGAGGCCAACCGATCGGTTCAAGGGTTGAAACGATCAACTAGGACTGGTAGATCATCATCAAGAATAGGTTGGTACATAATATGTTTACCTTAGGTGATAGTAATTCCTTGTGGCTCTAAGGAATTACAATAGGATGGATATAACCATTGCTTATGTTTATTATTTCATTTTTCATTGTGTATATAGCATGTATATGATACATATTATAAGTATGTGGTGATCGGATATGTAAATGAATATATAAATCTAAAATCCATCAATCAAACACATTATCTTATATGCTTTATTTAAGAAACACACATGAAAAACTTGATTGACTAAGCATAGGTTACGCCAAAGCATGGTGCACTGTCCATCTCATGGGAGTGTGATGGTAGATATGTAGATCTACCGAAGCAGGGTGCATGTTCTATCGTGTTGGCTTTTGGGTCAGCCTTAACTAGGTTATCTTAATGAGATGAAGTACATAGAACCATGAAGATAAATTGTAACAATGAGTTTTGCAGACCATCTATCTAAGAGTTGCATTTGGACGCAGTTGACAAAAGTTACCTACCTAAATAGTCAAGTTGTGGGCGATCAACCAAAGATGACTCAAGATTTGATGAAATATGGAACTTGGCTCACTAGAAGATTGTACAATGCAATTGTTCGAATTGATAAGTGAGGATTATCAATTTGGACAAAATAGTGGTAGAGATAATTGATTAAAGGCCTAATAAAATATCATTAAATTTTATTTTAATCAAATTAAATCAAAATTGTTTAGACAAACTATAGATTTTCTCTTGTAGAATCAAATTATGACAAATAACACATTTTCCTTATGATCGGTCCTCGAGAAGGACAAGTTAAATAGGAATAATTTCCATGACTAGTTCAGGACACTGAGAATTGTTTTCACATAGTAGCACAAACTCTATGTCTTGGAAACACTAGATCCAGATGAACCTTCTCCCACTGTGCCTAATGCTAATAGGGATGCTTACAAGAAGCATTCTGAAGATGTCATGGACGTCAAGTTCCTGATGCTATGATCAATGAACTATTAGTTGCAAAGACAACATGAGAACATAGATGTTATTGAGATGGTCACACTTCTTGAGAACATGTACCAAGATCAGACAAGACAAGAGAGATATGATATCTCCAAGGCGTTGTTTAAGTGCAACATGGTAGAAGGAGATCTAATAGGTCCCCGTGTGGTCAAGATTATTGGGTATGTAGATAACCTTGCTAGACTGGGATTTCCCTTGGGTCAAGAATTGGCCACAGATGTGACTCTACAGTCACTGCTAGAGTCATATAGCCAGTGTTTCATGAACTACAATATGAACAATTATGACAAGTTGTTGTTAGAATTGTTTGGCATGTTGAGGACTGTTGAAGTGCAAATGAATAAGGACAAACCCAAATCTTGGATGATGATTAGAAAAGGAAAGGGGAAGTCCAAGGGAAAAGGAAAAGCTAAGAATAGTTCTAAAGCTGTCCAGAAGCCCAAGTTTTCTATACACAAATTAAAGGGAGGGATGAACAAGGGAGGCAATTATCACCATTGTCACTAGCATGGACATTGAAAGAGGAATTGCCCTCTCTACGTGGGGGAACTGAGGAAGAAGGAGGGGATAGAGATCTCCACTTCGGGTATCTACATTATTGAGATATTTTTTCTAATTATTCATCTTGGGTATAGGATACCTATTTTGGATCTCACATATGCTCGAATATGTAGGATATGAAAAGAAGTAAGCCATTACAAAAGGGCGAGATTGAATTACCCATCACAAATGGGTCAAGAGTTTCTCCCACTGTAGTTGGAACCTATAAATTATCTCTACCCTCAGTGCTTTTAATAGAGTTAAAGAGCTGCTACTTTATACTTGCCATAAATAGAAACATTATTTCTGTATCTTGTATGGACAAGGATGGATATGAATTTCATATAAAGAATGGTCAATGTTCTATTTCAAAATATGAGATCTCTTATGGTAGTGCCCCAATGTCCTATGGTTTTTATTTATTTGATCTAAAAACAAATGTTTATAATGTAAATACAAAAGGTTAAAACTCAATAACTCAAACAAAACATATCTTTAGCATCGTCTTCTAGGGCACATCAATGAAAATCACATATCTAGACTCCATAAAGATGGTTATATAGACTGTTTTGATGTCAAATCAGTAGAGACATGTCAGTCTTGTTTGTTGGGCAAGATGACCAAGATTCTCTTCACTGGAAACAATTAGAGGGTTAGTGATCTACTAGGATTCATACATACTGATGTATGTGGCCCTTTTAGAACAAATGCTAGAGGTGGTTATGAGTACATCATTACCTTTACTTATGACTTTAGTAGTTATGGTTATGTTTATTTGATGAAACATAAGTCAGAAACTCTTTAAAGTTCAAGGATTCCATGAATGAAGTAAAGAAACAACTTAGTAAAAGTATTAAGGTACTTTGTTCTGATCGAGGTAGAGAATACTTAAGCCAAGAGTTTGAGGAGCTTCTGCAAGCATGTGGCATCGTATCACAATGGACTTCGCCTAGAACACCATAACACAATGATGTATAATAAAGAAGGAATCGCATATTGCTAGATATGGTGCGATCAATGATGAGTTTTGTCGATCTTCTGGCTTCCTTTTGGGATTATGCTCTAGAAACCACATCATTTACACTTAACCACATACCATCTAAATTTTTTTGAAAGACATCATATGAGATATGGATTGGGAAGTGTCCCAAATTCTCTTTTATGAGGGTTTGGGGGTGTGAAGCTTATGTCAAAAAAATGTTTCCTAAAAATCTTTTCCCTAGATCAGATAAATGTTATTTTTTTGGGTATCCTAAGGAAGCCAAGGGACACTACTCGTATAACCCAACTAACAACAAAATGTTTGTTTTCAGGGATGTTGCAATACTAGAAAAGGAATTAATTTCCAAAGGAATTAGTGGGAGGAAAGTAGAACTTGAAGAAGTTTGAGACCAACAAGAAAGCATTGAACCTACAAAGGTATAAGAGGAACATAGAGAGTTACATACTGTTATGGAATCTCAAATTCCTCATGTGACACAAGAACCTCACAGATCTAGTAGGACATGCCTTGAGCCAGATAGATCTGGTTATCTACCGACTCAAGAAGGTGATGAGTTAGTCATTGATGATGAGCCATCTACCTACCTAGAAGCTATTAATGGATCAGAGTCTGAGAAATGGCTTGAGGCCATGAAATCTGAGATGGAATCCATGTAGAGAAATGAGGTATGGACCTTGGTGGATCCACCTAAAGGGGTAAACCCATAGGGTGCAAGTGGGTCTTCAAGAAGAAGACTGACATGGATGGTAATGAATAAACTTACAAAGGTTGATTGGTTGCAAAGGGTTTCAAACAAGTTCAAGGTGTTGACTATGAAGAAACCTTTTCTCCAGTTACCATGGTTAAGTCCATCAAGATCATGCTTGCCATTGCATCTTATCATGACCATGAGATTGGCAAATGGATGTTAAAACCACATTCCTTAATGGGAATCTTCTTGAGGATGTGTACATGGCACAACCTGAGGGTTTTACAAACCTAAAGGATGCAAATAAAGTTTATAATCTACAAAGGTCAATCTATGGATTGAAGCAAACATCTCAGAGTTGAAATCTTTGATATGATGAAATAATAAAAGAGTTTGGCTTTAGTCAAAATGAAGATGAACTATGTGTTTACAAGAAGGTTAGTGGGAGCATGATTGTATTCCTCATATTGTATCTAGATGACATACTGTTGATGGGGAATGGAATCCCTACTTTACATATGGTAAAAACCTCGCTAGGAAATAAATTCTCTATGAAAGACTTAGGTGAAGCATCCTACATACTAGGAATCTAGATCTATAGAGATAGCTGTAGAAGGCTTCTTGGACTAAGTTAGAGCATATACATTGACAAAGTGTTGAAGATGTTTAGCATGGAAACTTAAAGAGAGGAAACCTATCCATGTATCATGGAGTTACTATCTCTAGAGATCAATGTCCCAATTCTTCTAAAGAAAGGGAGTGCATGAATAAGATTCCATATGCATCAGCAATTGGATCTATCTTGTATGCAATGTTATGTACTCATCCAGATGTCTCATATGCCTTGAGCATGATGAGAAGATATCAGTCAGATCCTGATGAAGCTCACTAGACTATCATGAAGAACATCCTTAAGTACTTGAGAAGAACTTTGGATCAATCCCTTGTCTACGATGGTGAGGAAGAGTTGGTGGTAAAGGGTTACACCAATGCAAGCTTCCAAATAGACAAAGATGACTATAGATCATAGTCTAGATTTTTGTTTTGCCTCAACAACGAAGTTGTAAGTTGGAAGAGTTACCAGCAAGAGAAAATTGCCAATTCTACAACAAATGTTGAGTATATTTCTACATCCAATGTAGCAAAGGAGGTTGTTTGGATCAAGAAGTTCATCTCAAAACCTGGGGTGGTTCCAAGCATCAACGATGCAATTGAGATATATTGTGACAACGATGGAGCTATTGCACAAGCTAAGGAACCTAGATCAAATCAACATTTCAAGCATATATAAAGGCAATTGCATTTCATATAAGAAATCATACAATGAGGAGATGTGAAGATTTGTGGAGTACCAATCGAGAATAGTGTTGTTGACCCCTTAACAAAAGCACTTTTGCAGCAGAAGCATGAAGGTTGTGTTAGATCACTTGGAATTAAGTTCATGGGTGGCTGACTCTAATTGCAAGTGGGAGTCTATAGGTATGTATGCCCATAGAAACAATCATTTGATGATTATAATGACATATCTTGTAAACAATTTAATTAATAATAAAGGCAATATTCTGATTTATTCTATTTAATTTAGTTATGAGATAATGATGTAACACAATAAAAGACTAAAGAATGATATTACTCAATGATGTATGTCTTCAGGTTGACGACCTAAATAATGAGGTCATACATATGTTAAGAGTATATGCATTTTTGTTATGTCCCTAGTCAGATGTTATTGGGGAATGTTGATAGACAACAATAACACACAAGACTAGAGTGTGTGCTAGTTGATAACAAAATCTCATTAGTCATCATATGTAATATCAAACCAAACACATAGATATTTGATAGAGAATAGTATATCGGACATACCCACCTTGAGAGTGATGTATGGAAACCATAATTGGTAGTCAAAATCAGCTTTCATAGTGATGATTGTGATTGTGGATCTTAGACCTAAAGTCACTAGACTCACCACATGTCATTCAATTTACTTTGACATCATCTGTCATGACCTTTAATAAGGTTGCGATAAATGTGGTGCTCGGGTGCATTTTGACACATGGGGATGATTGTGAGTGGTGTAGATGCGATTTGTCCCTCCTATAGGAGTTTGATATCCTAGCCACTTGATAAGCGAGATTGAGAAATGCATGGCCATGCTGGTGTGAGTCAATATGTGATATTGACCTTACATGTCACAGACAATCTGCTCTAGTTCAAGGAACATGGATTGAATGTTGAAGAGGATGACAATTCCATGCCTCAAGTTCAATCTGGATATCAGAGATAAAGGAACTATACAAACATTGTAACACCAATCACATATTTTAGGTTGAACTTGTTATCCAACTTTCCTATTACTTGAATAGCAATGATGTCTTTCTAGATACCACTCATTGCTTGTGATGTCATAAATTAGTTATGGACATTCACTGCCAATGTAACTTGGAACCTATATGGTCACACACATAGGATACACTTAGAATAGGATGAAACTTGATTACAAAAGTGTTAGGTATTCAATTTAAACAAATATTAGTTTAAATTGCTTGGATTGATGTTGACGTCATGTTGTGCATTAATCAAATATTAGTTTCCAATATAATTATAATTGAGAAACATAGTGAAATGACCAGTTCAAGGGTTGAAGGTTCACATGTGAACCGAACAGTTCAATAGTAAACCAACCGGTTCAGTGGTCGCAGGTTCCGAAAAAATAATGAAATTTTGTCTTTTCCACTCCCGATCAGACTGGAATCCCTGACCTCGACCCTCCTATAAATAGAGGGGTAATGGGGGCCTTCTAGAGACACAACAATAATCTTAGACAATTTTTGTCTTCTCACAGTTGTGGTAGTGTGAGAATCCAAGCAATTTCTACCGTTAAAGGGAGAAAACAACAAGGGAGAGACAATTGTGGGAGAGTAAGTTGACGCTAGCATGTCAACTAGGAGAGACAACTCCTTCTTGTCCATCTAAAATGATACAAGTTCATGGTTTTCTATGTGGACTACTACATAGGTGATGAGGTTGTTTCCTTCCGCTAGGAGGACGAAGTCAATTACCGTCCATGGTGATCAACTAGGAGGTTGTTGTTGATGTTGTCCATGTGCAACTTAAAGAAAGGCACACACTATTGCAAGGGATAGTCATTGGACTTGCTCCAGGACCAGGATAATCATAGAAAACCCTCTTTCCTATTACATAGTTGTTAATGTGATTTACTATTTAAGAAGAATATGGCAAGTTAGATTTTTGTTTCTATTGCCTTATCTAATGCCATATTTTCCTACAACCTCCACTCTCCATTCCTACCTTCGGCTCCCAATTACACTTAGGACTCCCACCTTAGAAACCTAGGCTTGTCCAATCCTATTGGAATCTCACCTAAACCTTAGTTCAATTGAGCCTCATAAGGTTGGATAGGGTGTACAAGGGTGTAGTTCCCCTTCACACAACCTATACCACCCATGGCTGACTAATAGTTTAGGGGGATTCCATAACATTTGGCTAGTTTTTTAGTTTGTCAATCTAGAATGAATGGATAGGTTTTACATGTTGTACTCCCCTCAACTACAATACTAGTAACATCCCCCAAATGGCTCACATCTCCATAATTTGTTTAAAACCCTAATTTTCTCTTGATAGTTATGCTAGGAAATATGGGCATAGAGTAAGGCATCATAGATAAAAAAATTATCTATCATATTCCCATAACACTAGGATTGTGTCAATAACTATGAAATAGGAAAGATGGTTTAACGAGTTTATACCTAGTACTGGAGCAAGTCCAGTGACTACAACTCATTATAGTGCAACCATCTTCTAATTGATCTTGGATGGTGTCTGTGCAGCTGCTGGTCTTCACCACAGACAGTAGATTGGAACAACGTATGTAGCGGCTCCTGCGGTTTCGCCATAAACTGCGGGTTGGAAATGTTCTCCCAGCGATGGGAAAATACCACCTCGCGTCTATGGAAGTCCACACAGACCACCCAGAACTCATGTCATCCTACTAGAACGGATAGGATGGAGTTGTCCCTCCTGTTAGTATACTAGTCACCAACCTACTCTCCCACAGTGATCATCAATTATTCTCTCCCTCACAATCCATCCCTAGTTGGGTAGGACTTGCTTGGTCTCTCTTGATTACCACAACTAGATAGGACAACAATTGTAAGAGCAAATTATTCTCAATTATGTGTGTTGGGAAGCCCCCAGTGCCCCTCTATTTATAAAAGGGATTAGGGCCAGGGCTCCCAGTCAATGCGGGAGTGGAAGGGACTGGAAGATCATGAATTTTTGCAACCTGCAAGTACAGAACTAGTCAGTTGGCAACCAAACCGGTCAGTTTACATGTGAGATGGTCAGTGCGCACAGTGAATCGGTTGTTTCGCTATGTTTCCCAATTGCATATGATTTGGAAATTTGAATCGAATTAATGCACAACCTAACGTCAACACTAATCCTTGATGCAATCGAATTTATCCACAAACTAAGTGATCTCACTAATGCAAACCGATCGTCTCTCTCACCCAATCGATCAGTTGGTGAGCTGAGATGGTCGGTTCACTGAGTGAATTGGTCAGTTCACTCCTCAATTTTGGTACAACTTAGCCAATTTAATTTTTTATTAGCCTGCCACTTCAATCGGCCGCCTCAACACTTGAGTTGATTGGCTGGCAGTCTAGTTATTTGATTTGTTGCTCGAATTAACTACCTAAACACTTTAGTAATAAATTCAATTATCATTCATGCTAAACTCCTCTTCTAGGTGAGTTCCTATGTGTGTGACCCTATAGATGTCATATCACATTGGCAGTGAATGTCCATAACTAGCTTATGACATCACAAGCAAAGAGTGGTGCATAGTCACCCATAAGTGCTACCCAAGTGAATGGAAAGTTGGAGAACAGCTTCAACCTACAATCTATGTAAGGTGTTGTAGTAATTGTATAATTCCTTTATCTCTGATATTTGGAATGAACTCAAGGCATGAAGCAATCACCCTCTCAATTTTCAATCAATGTTCCTTGAACCTAGAGCAGACTGTATGAGATATGTGTGACCTCAATATCATATATTGATTCACATGTGCATGTGCATGCATTTATCAGTCTCCTTATCAAGTGGCCATGAATATCAAACTCCAGTAGGAGGGACAAATCCCATCTACATCACTCACAATATATCCCAATTGTCACAACTACCCAATAATCACCTTTATGGCAATCCATGTTTTAGGGTTACGTTAGATGATGCCAAAGTATATCGAACGACATGTGATGAGTGTAGTGACTTTAGATCTAGGAATCACAATCAACACCTTCACTATGAGATATGACTATGACTTACCGAGTATGGTTTCCATCTGTCACGCTCAAGGTGTGTATGTCTGATACATTGTTCTCTGGCATGTATCTGTGTGCTTGTTTTGATATACCATATCATGACTAATGAGATTTTTTCATCAACCAACTCACAATCCAGTTGTATGTGTTATTGTTGTCTATCTGCCTTCCACAATAACATCTGACCATGGACATAACAAGAATGTACATATTCTTAACATCTATATGATCTCATTGTTCAAGTCATGTATGTGAAGACATATGTCATTGAGTAATTTTCATTGTTTAGACACTCATTATGTTTCCTCATTATCTCATAACTGAGTGAATCAGAATGAATTGGAAGCTTTCCTTTGTTATTATTAATCAAATAATTTATGTAATATGCCCTCTCAATCATAATATAATTGGCTCTCTGGGCATACTTACCAACAAGTTCATGCTCTCTTAGTTACTTGCTTTAATTTCTTCTTATCTGATAGACTTGTTCTTGCTATCTAGATCTTGCTACTATAGTTAGTGCACCTTTGTGCTTGATTTACTTAACTAGTGTTAGTTTAGCTGCTTGCTTGTCCTAGTTTGCTAATTATTAGTTTAGTGTAGCCTCTTGCTTAGATCAACTAGTTGACATTTCTAGGTTGTTAATTAGCTCTTGCTTTGCTTCTCTAGTCTAAATTACTCTTGCTTACTTAGTTGCTTTCTTGATTCTTATAATTAATTTGTTTAGGGTTAACTTAGATATTGGTTGATTGCCCTTTTAATTACTTTCTTGTCCAACTTAGATAACAAACAAACCCCCAATCAAACCCTTGAACCACAGACTCCGCTTTAGGAGTTTAGCTTTATATAACTCAACTCTAGTGCCCCCATCTCTCCCTGTGGATCGACCCTATTCATTTCACTTGCCTATACTATAACACAAATATGTGCGCTTGCATGTTATGTGTTAGTCTAAGTGGGTGTGTCAGTTTAGGCCCCTTAAATTTTTTGAAAGATCCTAAGTGTATTTGAGCCTTGAGGTGCACATCTAATAAAACTCAACTGGTTAGGTATAATCCCAAGCCCAAAAGAAACACAACAAGTTTTCTAGCACCGTTGTCGGGGATAAAAAGCACCATAGATCCTTAGTAGATGTAGTGTGATATCTCCCCTTAAGCATCATATTTTTCTAGTTTACTTGGTAGCATTTGAGAAATGCATCAAGCTTTCTGGCATCGTTGCTGGGGAGAAATGCGCTCGGCCTAGCTAGTTAGTGTAGCTTCACTTTTCCTATTTCCCTCACTATTTCTATTCTTAATTCTTGTTTACTTTTTCATACTTGTCTTCTAAATTAGATCTTTCCGCTTGTTTTTTCCTTGTACACATGACATTTGTGCATGCTTGGGCGATGATCGATCTCTACTGACTTGGTTCTAGTTGACTCCAAGATAGGTAGAAGACGACGTCAACTCTGGCATAGACAACATCAAGAAGTTGATATGGGAAATAGGGATGGTCATGGCCATAATGAGGGGGGGGCTATCCCTCCAGATATACCGCTAGCCAATCGCCCCCTTCATGAGTACTTCACCGTGGGAAGCTACACTTCTCCCATTTCCACCCAAGTTAACCAAATGACTTATCAACAATTCTACATTCTGCCAACCCTCCTTGGACTCCTACCCACCTTCTATTGGTTGGATAATGAGAGCCTATATCACCACATCGGTGCTTTCTTGGATACATGTTCCACCTTTCGTACCCCCGTTGCAACTGATAACTCTATCAAGAGGACCTTGTTACCCTCCTGTCTCAAGGAAAAGACTAAAGAATGCTACATGTCAAAGCCAGAATTGATTACATGGGTAGTAGTTAGGAATGAGTTTATAAAAATCCTATTGCCAAGTTTACACAAATGAGGAGGTATATCACTTATTTCACTGAGAAGGATAATGAGCCATTCCATGAGACATGGGAGAGGTTCAAAAGGCTGGTTGGAGACTATCCTCACCATGAAGTGCCCATTTGGAAACTTTTGCAATCTTTCAACACTGATCTATCTGAATTGGGTTAAATAATTGTTGACCACTCTTGTGGTGGAACCTTCATGTCTATGACCCCAGAAGAGTCACGGACTCTTTGAGCATCTAGCTAAAAGTTCACGTCACCAGGCTTCTAGCATGAGTGTACACTGTGACAGAAACTGGACACCCCCTCCTCCTCCTCCCGCACCAGCTACAAATGACACAAATCCCCAAATGATGATGATTCTTTTTTATATGATGAATTTGATGGAGAACCAAGTTAGAGGCTCTTCTAGCCAATCCTCCCTTTCTATTGACTCCATTGATGAAGAAGTGAAATCTCTCCAAGCTTTTGGGAACGACAACCATTAAGGCACCATGTCAAATACCTACACTCTGGAATAGAGGAATCACACAAATTTTTCATGGAAGCAACAGGGTGAAGAAGGATAAGGACATCCAAAGCAACACCACGGGCCAAGGAACATATCCAAGTTTGAAAAAGAAGTTATTGAGAGGTTAAGAAGCCTGGATGAAGTGAATAAAGAGGTGTCCTCCCACGGACAAACTATTGATTGGATTGAGAAAAGGTTGGACCACATTTCCTTGACACTTTCCCTCCGTGAGGAGGGAAGACTCCCTTCCCAAATCATGACCAAACCAAACAATACAAATTGTTCTATGGGTTCCCCTCAAGCAATTTATGCTCCAGCAGAAGGGAAAGTATACACCTTGTAACAATATCAAAGACCCCCTAACCCTTATGCTCCACCACTTCCTCAACCTTCATACAACTTCCAACACACTCCACAAACATCACCACCAAAATATCAACCACAAAAACCACCCCACATACCAACCACCTCCACAATAACCACCCTACATCCATCAAAATCTTAATCCACCACATCAAAGACCACCACCACCACCACCACACCCATCACATGCTCCCCTCCTACCCATGAGCAAGTGAACATGGTTGTCATCTTGAGGTGTGAGAAGGTTGTTGAGTAGTCCAAAAATGGAGGAAATAAGCTTGACAAAGATCATGATGGATTATCCTTACTGAAGAGTGCTTGTGAGAGTGTTAAAGGCACTAAAACTTTTATCATCCCACCATTTTGTGGAGGTTCCAAGTGCACTAGAGAGCTTTTTTATACCAACTTCTATTGAGAGTGCCAAGGGCACTAGCAAATCTATTATCCCACCACCTTTCAAAGAAATGATACTTGGTGTCCCATCAATGAATGAGAGTACCAAGTGAACTAGAGAGTTTTATGTACCACCTTCTATTGAGAGTGGCATAGGCACTAAATATTCTACAACCTCATCGGATTTTGAGAAAATAATTATTGACTTGAGAGTTATACATTGCCCATATTTTGATTATGACTTAACCATCCCGTTCCTATGTATCGAATATGTTTGTTCAAGATTGATTTTAGGATTTAGGAACATGAAAAGGATCAAATTACACAAGCCCTAGCTTGTTCAAGTTCAAGTCAAAAGCAGTGCAAGTGCTCATTTTGGGAAATCACTCCAAATAATCTTAGATTAATTTTGTAATCACTTGTATTGATGATATGACTTGTAACTAAGATGAGAAAAAATCGGGGACACTTAATTCCAACATTTGGTCATACAAAAGTCAATTTAGAAAATTTATCGTAGGCTTTTTATTGGTCGAGCTGGAAACTCAACCGATCCAGTGATGGATTTTCTAAAGATGACTAATCGGTCGAGTTGCACACTCATGAAACTTGATTGATCGATCAACTAAGCAAAACTGATTTTGACTCATCAATCGAGTTTCCCAGAACAAACTCGACTGATAGTTTGAAAATTGGCTTTGTCACTTATTGGATCGGTCGAGTTATCTTTATTAAAACTCGACCAAATGTACTGTATGGAAAATGCAGAAAAAAATAATTATAACTGTTGGAGAGTTGTTTTGAGTGAGAATAGATATGTTGTAACTTGGAAAATGGCTATATTTCAACCTTAAGTGATCCCACACTCAAGGGAACACCCCTAGCTATAAATAGGACCCCTTGGAGTTCATTCCAAGTTTGCTCATTCAAGATATATTAAGTCCTTGCTATAGTTGAATGTGTTGCAACTCCTTGAGCCCCTTTCTCTCTCTCATTTTTAAAGCATTTTGTGATTATGAGTGAGTTGGGCCAGTTGTAAGAGAGCTAACTCCATGTTCTTGTAAATCTCTCATTCCATTCCATCTTCCCTACCCCCTTTCTCAAAGAGCAAAGGTTGAAGCAAGCTACTCTGAGTGAAGGTGAAGAAGAGGTGAAGATCTTCTCCAGGTGAAGGAGAAGGGCAAGGCCAAGATTCAAGAAGAGTAGGCCAAGATTCAAGAAGAGTAGGCAAATTCCTTCAAGGACAAAGACTTGATGCAAGTGTGGGTAAGTCCTTGTTGAAGGATGAAGACATCTTTATCAAGTGGGTAAGTCCTTGTGTAGGTGGAAGACTCTTGTCTTGAGTAGGTAAGTCCTTGGATGTAAGGTGGTCTCCTTGTATCTCTTATGAATGACTATAAGTATACACAGATTGCAAAGTCCTAGAGGTTGACCTCTCTAGGTAGTGGATTGACTTTCTCCTAGTTTGAAGAGTGGAACCACTCTAAATTAGCTTGTCCAAGTGCATGTTTCAATTTCTCTCATCCTTTCTATGCTTGCTTAGTTAGGACTTCAAATTGTTCTTAATCTATTGGTTTTGATTGATATAATTTGAAGTTATAACTTATCTTGTAAGAATTTTGAAGCTCTATTCACCCCCCTCTAGAGCCCTATATCCAACAAGTGGTATCAGAGCATAGGATCTTCTCCAACAATCTCCCACGAGATGAGAAGATGGGTGACAACCTACTTGGTTCACTCAACCTAGAGGGAGGCTTCTCCATGTGTCCTCCAATCTTCGATGACACCAACTTCCTCTATTGGAAGAGGCGTATGCAATTCTACATTCAAGGCATGAACTTTGATATGTGTAAGGTGATGGTCACACCATATAAGGAGCCAACTAGAGTTGTTTCAACATGGAATGAAGCTGCACTAAAAGAATCCCAACGCAATGCCAAAGCCATAAGCATCCTCTATGCAACCCTTAACCCAACGGATTTCAACTGCATCTCCTCATGGTATGCCACCTATGAGATTTGGGATAAGTTGTATATAACCTATGAGGGTACAAAGCAAGTCAAGGAGGCTAAGATATACATGTTGAACAACCTTCTAGATAACTTCAAGATGGGTAAGAGAGAAGGGATTGTGGAGATGTATTCTAGGCTCAACGTCATCATCAATAGCCTAGATGCTTTGGGCAACACTTCAGATAGAGTTGTAATCAAATCTAAGATATTGAGGACTCTACCAAAGAGATGGGAGTCAAAGTTGACCTCCATTGAAGAAGTGAGAAGCTTTGGTGACATTCCAACTAAATTGCTCATTGGAAACCTACAAGCTCATGAGCCAAGGCTTGACAAGCAAGAAGAGAAGGAAGCCAAGAAGAACAAAGATAGTGCCTTCAAAGGTCAAGTGGAGGCATTCATCCGTCAACAACAATTTTCTTGTCAGACATCTCCCTCTTCCTCTAGTGAATATGATGGCCCTAGTGAGCATGACACCAACTACACCAAGGACAAGAACTTCAAGGGAAATCAATCCTCCTCCTCTACTCTTAGATTCTACAAGTGTGGCCAAAAGTGACACTACAAGAGTGAATGCCCTAAATCAAGAAAGTCACACCACAAGGGAAGCTCCAAGAAGGAGGAAGAGTACAAGAAGGAGAGCATGTACAAGAGGAAGGAAAAGAAGTAGAAAAGACACAAGAATGTAGCCCATGCAGCTTGGGAAGAATCATCCTCAAATGGCTCTAGCTCTGAAGAAGATGGAGATTGCTACCTTGCACTCATGGCCTCTACAAGTGAAGAAATTGGTGAGGTAAGTGAGGTAAGCTCACATGAGTTATCTAAGGAAACTCTTATTGACATGCTTGTTTCTACCCGTTCTTCTTTTGTTAAGTAAATCTAAAAGAAAAAGGTTAGGAAAAATTATTGATGATTTATTTGCTAAACTTGAAATTCTTGAGCAAAATGAGAAAAATAATCTTGAGAGAATTGATAGATTGCAAGGCCAATTTCTTGATCTTGAGCTCTAATACAATGGAGTTGAGGTAGAGTATGGTGTTTACCTTAAGAAAATTGAAACTCTTAAGGAAGATAACCAAAAGTGCCTAAATTAGCTTGAAACTCTTAAAACTGAAAATGTTGAATTTAAGCTCATTATTGATGCTCTTAGGGATGAGAGGTATGTTTATCTTAAGGAAATTCAAGTGCTTAAATATGAAAATGCTAGGTTTCTTGGTCAAGTTAATGATTTATCTTCTAGACCTATCTTGCCTAGTTACAAACAAGAATATTTCTTTTGATAAATATTCTCGTTTGACTAAAGCCCTTTGTTTAGAGGCCAACCTTGTTCATACTAGAGATGATTTTGCTAGTTTATCTTCTACTGTCATATCTCTTAATGATGACAATCATAGACTTAGAGCCTCTTTGTAGAAATTCCTCTAAGGGAAAAAACCCCTAAATGAAACCCTCGACCATTCTACCAAACAAAGTGGTACTAGTGGTTTGGGATTTTTAGGGGTATCACCTAAGGGCAAAAACAAAGCCAAAGGTAAGAAAAAGAGTAAGGAAACCTCATTTTTCATTGGAGAGTCTTCTGGCACTAAGAACCCCATGATTTGTTCTCATTGCAAGTGTGATGATCATTACTCTACTTATTGTCCTTACAAGCCTTAGGGGACCAACACAAATATGAAATGGGTCCCCAAGCTAACTCCAGATCCCAAAGTTTGATTTGGGAACCAACACTCTCCTTTATTGCAAGAAAAAGGTAGATGGATTGTTGATAGTGGCTGCACTAAGCACATGACAGGTGATATAAGCCATTTCAACAACTTCACTAAGAAGAAAGGGGGTTCAGTTACTTTTGGGGACAACAAGAAAGGTAAGGTTAAAGGTGAGGGTGATGTAGGTGAATCCTTGTGTATTAAGAATGTTCACTTTGTGGATGTCCTACATCACAATTTAATTAGTTTAAGTCAATTATGTGATAATGGTTAGCTTGTGCAATTTACTTCTTCTGAATGTTTGATTCTAGATTCCCTCACCTATCAAGTCATATATAAGGGAACTAGAAGTGGTAACCTTTATATAATTTTTCTTGAATCTATTAAGCCTATTGTTGGTATATGCCTAGAAGTCAATTCGAATGATATTTCACTTTGGCATCTTTGGCTTGGTCATGTAAATATACATCAGTTGAAGAAGTTGAGCAAAAAGGACTTAGTCAAGGGACTTCTTAAATTAGATTTTGAAAGGGATGTGGAATGTCGACATTGTACCCAAGGAAAGAAAATTGGGTCCTCCTTCAAATCTAAAGGAGTCCTTAGTACCAAGAGAGATCTTAAACTTCTTCACATTGATCTATTTGGACAATGAGAACTCAATCACTTTATGGTTCCAAGTATTGCCTTGTTATTGTCGATGATTTCTCTAGATATATTTTGACCTTATTTCTCATTTCCAAGAGTAATACACTTGATATTTTCTCTAGTTTTTGTAAACGAGTTGAGAATGAAGCCTCTTGGCAGATTGTTTCCATCCATAGTGATCATGGGGGAGAATTTGAAAATGATCTTTTTGAACATTTTTGTGAAGTATATGGCTATGCACACAACTTCTCTTCACCTCAAACACCTCAAAAAATGGGGTTGTAGAGAGGAAGAATAGATCACTACAAGAGATGTCTAGGACCATGCTTTTAGAGTATGACACTCCAAAGAAGTTTTGGGCTGAAGCCACCAGTACCTCATGTTTTGTGCAAAACTGGTTTTTACACAGTCTTCTTTGAAGAAAATCCCCTATGAGCTATGGTGTGGTAGAAAGCCTTATATAGAGTATTTCCATGTTTTTAGATGTCCTTGTTTTGTTTTGAATGCAAAATATTCTCTCGACAAGTTTGATCCAAAATCTTACAAGGCTTTCTTTCTTGGGTATAACACTACTAGCAAGGCTTATATAGTGTTTAATGTTGATTTTGCTAAAGTAGAAGAATCTATAAATATTAAGTTTATTGAGACTAACCCCTATATTCCCAAAGATATTGTTCCAAATGATGATGTTGCAGGTGAGGTAATTCCTATTCTAAAAGAACTCAACATCACCTAAAAGGGAAAAGAGGTGGTCATTCAAGAAAAAGAGAAAGATGAAGAGAAGAAGGATCAAACTCCCCAATTTGCAAAGAATCATCCAAAAGCTTTGTTCTTAGGTGACCCATTTAAAAGAGTGAAGACACGGGCCACATTCAACAAAGAAAAAGCCAATAACTCCTTCATCCCACAACTCAGGCCAAAGAACGTCAAAGAAACTCTTGGGGATGATGAATGAATCCTAGACATGTAAGAAGAGTTGGAGAAATTTAAAAAGAACAAAGTATAGACCCTAGTGCCAAGACCAAGTGATAGAAAGATCATTGGCACCAAGTGGGTCTACCACAACAAGCTAGATGAAAGCTGAAACGTACAAACTAAAGATGGAAACTTAATCAACCAAGGTAAGTACACAAATGAGCTACTTAAGCACTTTGGGATGGGGAACATCAAGTCGGTGGAGACACCCATGTCAAACACTGCCAAACTCGATAAAGATGAAGAAGGTGAGAAGGTATATGAGAAGCTCTATATAGGTATGATTGGAAGTTTACTTTACTTAACTGTCTCTAGACCTGATATAATGTTTAGTGTTGGCTTGTATGCTCACTTTCAATCAAATCCTAAGAAATACATCTTATAGATGTTAAGAGTATTTTAAGGTACTTAGACAAAACTCCAAATTTTGGTCTATGGTATCCAAAGTCAAGAGACTTTACTCTTACGGCTTATAGTGATGCAAATTACACATGATGCTTGATTGATAGAAAGTGCACAAGTGTCACTTGCTTTCTCCTGGGACCATGCTTGGTGTTTTGGTTCTCCAAGAAATAGAGCATAATGTCATTATCAACCATTAGAGATTAATACATTGTTTCCAGGAGTTGTTGTGCCTAGGTCCTATGGATGAAGCAAATGCTCCAAGACTTTAACATTTAATTTGATGCTTCTCCTATCTATTATGATTATACTAGTGCAGTTAATCTATCTTACAATCCTATCTTGCATAGTAGAGATAAGAATATATATATATATATATTAGCCATCATTTTCTTCATGATCACATTGCCAAAAAGGATATCTATATCACGCATGTGGACACGAAAAATCAGTTGGCAAATATTTTCACAAAACCTCTAGCTAGAGAGCAATTTAACTTTATTAGATCTAAACTGCTCATAACTGCTTTGAATGAATCGGATATGCCTTTTAGCTAGTTGTCATCTATCATATATGATTTGCTTATGTTTTTACCACCCTTGCTTGCTAATATGCTAAAATCAGTTTTTCATGTTTGTTTTACCTTTTTTTCTTCTTTTTTTTGGTATTTTACGTAAACACTTGTTTTATCGCAAAATAGTACCCGATGATGAGTGATATGTGCCTAAGTTCAGTTAAACTACAAAATGGACTTGAAAAATAAATTTAATTAGCACTCTAATGGCTAGAAATTAAATTTTCTAAAGTTGGTTCAGGTGGACCATTAGTTGAGTTGCCAACTCGACCGATCAGTAGATGAGAGCTTTTTTTAAATAGGCAATCAGTCGAGTTTCTGAGTCATCAAACTCGGTCGATGGCTGGGCTCGAGCAAACATAAGTTAGTTTCAGCCGACTTTTCTCCCTCTCAACTAGAGAAAAATTAACTGATCCAACCTCCAAGTCCCTCTAGATCTCAACCCTAGCCTCGACCATCCTCTCTCTAGCCCTAGTTTGACCTAGATCGGCCTTCCTTGACCTCTTTCCCATCATCCCTAGGTGTGTGTATAGCTTGTGGTGGTGTTTCCATCATTTTTGCTCTCCCCATCCTTTCTTTTTGTCTCCATGGCGTCAAATAGGAGAAAGAGAGCTGCCCCATCCGGAGCACCATCTTCCTCTTCCAACTCGTGTCTCATACCCTTCGATGATACCTTCTTTGTCTCCAATGAGGCTCTTAATAGGTACAAGGAGCTCCTTCCTAGGAACCCCTTTCCGTTTCATTCCCTTTTCAGCCAACCCCACGTAGACAAAGGGTTATCAATCAAGTAGCCGAGTTGCTATACGATCACCACATCTCTGCCTTGAGTGCTGAACGCGCGTGCTACCATAATTCCATCATAAGCACAAAAGTCGTTCATGAATCCTATGCAAATTTGCAATGGAATTATGACACACTCATATGCCGCCTAATGCTCAAGTAGTCCTCACTTTCATGATAGCCGGGAAGAAATTCCAAGTCTCTGAGGATACCCTGAGCATCTTTTTCTTGGGTACTGAGGTGACTGATACTTGGAGGAAGGACTACCCCGAGTATTTTGACCTAGTTGACTCTAAGGCCTTCTACAAGCAATATGATTTCACTCTTCCTAATATTCACAAATTCTTAAAGAAACCTCAGTTTCCCTATAGAAATAAGTGTACCATTCCCTCCTCTACCTTAGACCTCAAGAACCGCATACTCCCCCTAGTTGTTAACTGCAATATTCATCCAAAGAAAAATTAGGCTGAAATTGTAGAAAAAACTACGGTGATTATGTTCTCTCTCTGAAGAACATCAGAGTCAGATGGTCTCATTACGTCCTTCACCACATGACCTATTTTGACTCTGGTAAGAACACCCATGGCACCCACCCACCCTACCCAACCCTGATATGTGGTCTTTTTTAGACTGCCACTAGCAAATCTCTTTTCCATGACCTTCACTACAAACATGTCCAGAAAGGAGTGTGCATTAGTGAGACCACACTTCAGAATTTTGTGCCTATCTCATCCTCTACCACCCCTAGAGCCTCTACCTTCACATGTGCACCTTCACCACCTCAGCCTTCCCGTCATGCCTGCACCTCTTTTCATGTGTCAAATGAAACTCTCATTGGTTACATGATGCATCACCAAGCGTATAACCTTCAGGTTCAGGAGCATATGCATCAGGATATTTGTGCCATCATGTTTACCATGAATCTCTCATGTGCACATCCCTATCATGCCTACCATCCCTACCTAGGAGGTGACTATGCATCCTATGCATGTGATCACTTTTACCCTACCCATCCACATGTTGCTTCCTCTACTAAACCCTCTACTTGTCGGTGGATCTACCCCTACTATTCTACCTCTTCTTGCTGGTCCTATAGCTACCCTGCTTGTAAGACTTGGCACCTCTGCTCCTTCCTATCCTCAAGCCCAGGAGTTACATGACCTTGGTATGTCTTGGATTGAGCAGAATGCTAGGTGGCCCAGTCATATTTTCGGTTCCTTTGGCGATGAGGAGATGCCAGATCAGGCTAATGAGGAAGATGATGTTGCTAATGAGGAGGCTTCTGAGGATGATGGTGAGGATGGTTCTGGTGGCTCTTTTGGTGGTTCTGGTGATGAAGGTGATGTTGTCATCTCTGCTACACCTTTAGACGGAGATGACGCCTATAATCCAGATGCTTCTAATGCTGATGTTGATGATGTGGACATCGACGACCTAAATGTTTATATGTTTTAGTTTGTAGTCTGTAGATCCTGATCATATATATCTTTCTAGACTATTTTATACTAAAACATTTGGGCACATTTTCTGAGTTGTACTATTTATCATCATGTTTTCATCATTTTGGCTTGTAGTTGTTTCTAAGGACATGCTCTCTATGTTGTAATCTTAATCATATGTATACTTACTCTTTGATTTACTATATCTCATGAGTTGGTGCCATGTTTACCATATTTTGATTATGACTTCGATTGCTTGTTTCTCTCATCTTTGTTTGGTGTATAGTTTGAGATTGCATGTCTTATGTTGTGGGTGTATATTTGGTTGTGCTTTGAGAAGACCTAATTTTTGTGCTCTTCTACCCCCCTTCCTTTTTGATAATGCCAAAAGGGGGAGAGAATTTCAATCTTTTGAAGCTCAACCATATTGCTTTTATTGTCTATGTGATCCTTTTCTTATTCATTATATGCTTTATCATGTGACTTGCTAAAGGACCATATAGTATACATGTTATATTGTTTTGTGTAGATAGACTAACTATGCAGGTAAGAGTAAGCATAGATTGAGGGGGGCAATTCACATAGTTCAAATTGTGAATCCCCATGCAATTCACAAGGCAAATGTATAACTTTACATATCCTTTTTAATATGATTGAGGAATGGTTTGTCATTGTCAAAAAGGAAGAGAATGTTGATTTGAGAGTTATACATTTCCCATATTTTGATTATGACTTAACCATTCCATTCCTATGTATCTAATATGTTTGTTCAAGATTGATTTCAAGCTTTAGGTACATGAAAAGGATCAAATTACACAAGCCCTAGCTTGTTCAAGTTCAAGTCAAAAGCAATGCAAGTGCATGTTTTGGGAAATCACTCCAAATGATCTTAGATTAATTTTGTAATAACTTGTATTGATGATATGACTTGTAACTAAGATGAGAAAAATCAAGGACACTTAATTCCAATATTTGGTCACACAAAAGTCAATTTAGAAAATTTGTCACAGGCTGTTTATCGGTCGAGTTGGAAACTTGACCGATCTAGTGATGGGTTTTCTGAAGATGACCAATCAGTCTAGTTGCACACTCATAGAACTCGACCGATCGATCAACTAAGAAAAACTGATTTTGACTCATCGGTCGAGTTTCTCATAATACACTCGACCAATAGTTTGAAAATTGGCTTTGTCACTTAGTGGATCATTTGAGTTAGCTTTATTAAAACTCAACCGAATGTACTGTAAAACTCGACCAAGGGAACACCCCCAACTATAAATAGGACCCCTTGGAGTTCATTCCAAGTTTGCTCATTCAAGCTATTCTAACTCCTTTCTATAGTTGAGTGTGTTGCAACTCCTTGAGCCCATTTCTCTCTCTCATTTACAAAGCATTTTGTGATTATGAGTGAGTTAGGCCAGTTGTAAGAGAGCTACCTCCATGTGATTGTAAAGCTTTCATTCCATTCCATCTTCCCTATGCCCTTTCTCAAACAGCAAAGGTTGAAGCAAGCTACTCTGAGTGAAGGTGAAGTTGTTGTTCTTCTTCTTCAATGTTGAAGAAGAGGTGTAGATGTTCTCCAGGTGAAGGAGAAGGGAAAGGCCAAGATTCAAGAAGAGTGGGCAAATTCCTTCAATGCCAAAGACTTGATGCAAGTGTGGGTAAGTCCTTGTTGAAGGTTGAAGACCTCTTGATCAAGTGGGTAAGTCCTTGTGTAGGTGGAAGACTCTTATCTGGAGTAGGTAAGTCCTCAGATGTATGGTGGTCTCCTTATATCTCTTATGAATGAATATAAGTACACACAAATTACAAAGTCCTAGAGGTTGACCTCTCTAGGTAGTGGATTGACTCTCTCCTAGTTTGGAGAGTGGAACCACTCTAAACCACCTTGTCCAAGTGCATGTTTCAATTTCCCTCATTGTTGCTATGATTTCTTAGGTAGGACTTCAAATTGCTCTTTATCTATTGGTTTTGATTGATATAATTTGAAGGTCTAACTTGTATTGTGAGAATTTTGAAGCTCTATTCACCCCCCTCTAGAGCCCTAGATCCAACAATACTATATTGTGTCCCACCCTACTTTGAGATGACATGACCAAGTGCCCCAACCACTAATCCAAGACATCCCAATGTGATATTTCAAGGTTCTCAAGTGTCCAACATGACTGAGCCCCCTCTCTTTGATGTCTATGAATATCCATTCCTCAAGGGATAAGAGTATGGCATGAAAATTTTGAAGGTATTAAGGCTCGAGATAAACACCTCATGGCTTGGATTTATCAAGCAAAGCCCAATTTATGTGAAGTTCCATAAGGACGTGTTTGCCTTCAAAAAAAAAGATAAGAGGGAATCTATCAAAGAGGGTCATGTTGAATGAGGTGAAAGGTTTCATTTATGAGGACCGTTGTTGTGAGATCTATGATGATGATCCCGAGGGAAATGAAGACCATGTGGGGATATTGAAGCATTTCACTTGTTGTTACTTGATGAGGAAAGGATACAAAAGTCTAGTTGAAGGCTCTAAACTTAGCACTAGTGGGAGGCAACCCATGTTGATTTGAGATTCTTCTTCTCAAGGCCCCCCATTTATTATACTTTTGTTTTTCCAGTAAATACACACACACATTGTACTTGATGGTTTTTGTATTTGTGAATCATGTTATTACATGTACAATAGAAGAAAGATGGTGCATGAAGGAGCTAGACAAGAAGAAGATCAAAGCTGAAAAGAAAAAAAAATGAAGATCAGTGAAAAATCTATAGGAAGGAGTCCATGCTGACCATTCCATACAGCACGGTTGCGCTGCTGGCAAGTCAAAACAGCCATATCATAAAATGTTTGTGGTGGCCCTGTCCTGCTCACCTAATTCTATGTTGATCACTCCATCTCTTGGTGGTTATATAATACAACTCCGTACCCTATATCCTACTATTATAAAACTCCATTTTATGTCGAGGACAACATGGTTTAAAAGTTTGGGGTGGTTGGGCGGTAAGCCCTTATTTTGCAACACATTCCTCTATGTGCCTTATTATTCCTCTATGTTCGTTGTTGCAAATATTTTCCAGAATGATCAAACAATCTAACTTACTCTTGTACTTTTCTGCCCATACTTGTTGTGTTTGCTATACATGCTTTCATATTATGTAGTTAAATTTCTTGCATTTTTGTGTAAATTTTCAAAAAAATTGCTTTTCATGGCATGCATTGCATCTCATGTAGAATTTTGTCACTTTTTGTGTGTTTTAGCTAGGATTTGCTTGCTTTCTACTTTTTACATCCTAAATGTATATTTAGATGTTATTGAATGCAAGTTGGCGCCATTTTGGCCAATTTTATCCAAGTTTGGAATTTCTTGCCTAAAAGCATGTTTTGACTCAATCTCTACTTAATGAATTGAAAATCTTGATCTTTGATAAATACATACTACATTCTCATGTCTATTGCTAGACGGTCTCAATGCTTGACTTCTTATATGTGAATCACCTCTTTAATGCTTGCGTAATGTTTTGGATGAATTGTGAATTAAGCAAGCCACAAACGCTCATGGTTTGTGGAATCTCATGCTAAAAGTGTGCTTTCCATATTTCTCATTCACGTGGTGTCATTGTTTGATGGAGTTGTTGGAATAACTTGCATGCTGGCGATATCATGTTGAAACCTATGCTAGTGACCCTTCTTTGACTCACTTTTCTTTTATCATTTTCTTACCTCTCTGCCTCATGAAAGGATGCTAAAGTGCACATATTAGCCTTGGCCACCCTCCAAAAGTTTGGAGTGGCCATATATATCCCCCACTTCACTCTCATCACCATATGCCCTATTGAATCCAAGAGAAAAGAAAACAAAAATAAAAAGAAAATAAAATGTAAAAAGAAAAAAGATGATCATGTGTAATAACATCAAAATAAATAAAAGTTGAGTGCTTCTATGTAATACCATTCCAACCTCTTACCATAACCCTTTCTTCTATTTTCATGCCCATTGAGCTAGGAGCATTAAAGTTAGATCATTTTGCCCTATTACACAACCATGTGGGTCACTTAGTGTGGTTTGACATATGAGATTGAATGCATGAAGGTAAAACAACAATCCTAGTCATTTTTTATTGTCACCATCATGAAATAGTTTCCTCGGTGCTTTATGAAATCCATATAGATTGATTGTGCATTCTATTCTCTATATTTGAAGTTTGTATGATCATAGCTTTACTCTTATTGGTTTAGGAAATAGGAGTTGAAAGAGGTGAAGTACATTCACTTAGTCATCATTAAGCTCATTTGGTCAATCTACATGTTGTAATGCATTTATCATTCTTGTTTGTTGAAAAAGTTGAAGAGAGATTATATTGGAGCATACTTGAGGACAAGTATGTTTTAAGTTTGGGGTGGTGATGTAGCCCTATTTTAGGGATTCATCTTGTGCTTTTTTAGATTTCAATCACATCTAGACATGTTTCATTGTAAGATATTTCCCCTAATAAATGGTTTTCTATCAAATGCACTTATTACACTCTTTGCATGTTTTTTAGGTTTTAGACCATGCCTTGGATGGAGGGAAGAGAAGGAAGGTGTTCTAGGAGTCCTCCACCCATTGAGGGGTCAAAAGAAGGCCCTAAAGCTCCCCCAACCTACCCCTAGTGGCCAAGGGTCGAGCTAAAGCAAAGGTGTCCATGGATCTCAAAGAATGAAGTTCAAAGTTCAAAAAAATAACCCAATACAATACTGGTGACATGGAACAACCATGCTACAAACATCAAAAGCCACAAGTATTGATCCAAGAAATTGTCAAGCTACAACAACCTCGACAACATGGCCGTGCTAGCCAGCACAACCATGCCAAGAAGACCCCGGCATGGTTGTGCCAGACAGAACATTCTTTCCCTCTCACCACAATCATGCTACACCTTACCCACCATGGTCGTGATGTCACTCCAAACCTAGTTTTTATACATTGATTTTTTCATTTTGCCCCTACTTAACTTAGTACTTCCCCACCACCTATATATATAAGGGTTTCGAATGTAGCATAAAGCTATCCACTCTTTCTCATCCCTTAGCTACCTCTTGGACATTCCTTGCTCCTTCTCACTGACTCCTTCGTCTCCCACCTCATTTTCACCTTCCTCTACCTCAAAATCATAGTTTTCTAGGGTTTTGCCCACTTCCACCATCCATTTCATGCTCTCTTCCACCGAGGATGGAGGAATTTGTGCCTTTACTATAGGAGGTGAAGGAGAAGGAACATTCCATGAGATTCATGGCTACTTTCTCCTTCTTATACCTCTTCCTTGGTTCTTTTTTGTACCGTGAGTTGCTAAGCCCCTCTAGGTGGGATGTTTGGGGTAAAAATGTTACTTTGATCCCATGTTGGGGGGGATAACTTATAAACTCTATATATTCATTTTATTATTATTGCCTTCTACTTCTATCTTATTTTATGTGATTCTTCTTGTGGTTTGTGCTTGTAAACATAAATTCCTATTGTTTTATGCTTGAAACCACCTAGGGCTAGGAGAATATGCCATATTTGAGGTTGTTTTAGGATTTGCTCCTAGGTCCAAATAAAGATCCCTAGCTAGCACCCCATCTTCCCACACATATATTCCTTCTCTTACTACTAGGAGTGAGATCTAAGTAGTTAGTGCATGAGTGTTTAGTGCAATATACTAGTACAGAAATGATATATAACGTCACATTTAATGGTGTCAGTTAAACATACAAAACTGACACCATAATACAACGACGTCAGCTAAATATTACATTTGTCACAATTATGTGAAGTCCAGTCGATTTAGAAAAGATACATGTACCACTTTTACTTTAACATCGGTTTCTTTTAAAAAAACGATGGCTAAAATAACCCACGAAATACAATTTTTCAGGGGAAAAAATTTGCCTCCAAAATTTTCAATACGGTGTCAGTTGTTCCAAAACCGACGACACATATTTCGCTCCATGTCCCCATGGAAATTTTTATCCCTAATTAGTTGTCAGTTGTTGTAGAAAACTGACAACTAATCACTCTTTGTGAGACAACATTTATCCCCTCACTAGTTGTCAGTTTTTGACAAAGAACCAATGACTAGGTGTTTTCGTGCCATGTCCCCATGAAAAAAATCCCCCCATTTACTTCTTTGGTGTCGGTTTTTGTTGGGAAACCAACAACTATGGTCCTAACACAAGAACAAATTTTTTTGTTTCAATATGTGAATAGACGTTGGTTGTTATATCTTAAAAATCGACGACTAAAACCCTAACCGGGTGTAACTTTTTTTGTTTAAATTTGCACTTAGTTATCAGTTTTTCAAATGTGACTGACGACTATTAGTATTAGGCATTGGTTTTTGTAAACAATCAATTACTAAAGGTAACTTAATAACACCTGTGTGAAACAGACTCTTCCCTTTTCTCTATTTCATCATGAATTAGGTCTGTGTGGTTCCATTGCCGCTCGCTGCCGCCGATCGTCTTCCTCCACTCATTGTTGGGCTTCCTTACCACTGCCGTTGTCGTGCCATTGGGCTTCCTCACCACCACCACTACTGAGGAGCTACTAATCAGCTGCACCGTCACTCCCATTGCTTCACTATCAAGCTCCCATTGACCTTGGGCTACTGAGCACTGGCCGCCGGTGAGGAGCTACTGAGCTACGTCATTGCCACGGTGCACCGGAGCTTGTTGTGCTCGCTGTCAGAGCTTTATGTGGTTCCATCATCGCCAGTGTCATTGCTGCTACTAGACACCACACCTCTGAAGGTTTGGGGTTCTTATGCCTAATTCTTATGTTGAGCCAAAATGAAATAAGAAACCAATAGTTTGATCAAATGTTGAGACAAAATTATTTCAATTACTAGTTTATCTTAATTAATTAATATTGTTTTCTTTCTCTCTTGATTAACAAATCCAAATGGAAGAATGAATTGAATTAAATGATGTTACATAAAGCTAAGGTATGAATAATGAAAATAGGATCATAGGTATAGGAATGAACATAGGTATATGTAATTTGTTGGCCTAGAAACCCGTTCGAGATTTACTCATTAGGAGTAAATATTGGATAGTCCCCAGTTTGGGACTGTTCTTGAACACTAAATCTCACCTAGGATGTAAGTGTATAATGTATATTCGGTTTTCATGATGTTTTGTCACCACTTCCCTGTTTGTTCTCTAAGTACATATGTTGGTGGGCATTTTCCCATGTACATCGGTGTACTTGGAGAACTGCGGGGAAATGCTATCGAAATTTTCTTGAAAACCCAATACACATTATACACTTACTAGTGAGATTAGGTGTTCAAGAATGGGAAGGTGGTACATACATTTAATGGCGACCCTAAACCCTAATATGTTAACCCTAAACCCTAATATTTTAACGCTAAACCCTATTCTTTAAATCATTATCCCTAAATCTAAAACAATAAACCCTAATCTATCTGTAAATCCTTAACTTAATATGTAATCCCTAAACCCTAATATATACTTTTTTCTCTTTGATCATAGAATGGATAGATCATGGATGTCCATCCCAAATCGCTGCACCCCAAAGTTTATTTCTGGTCTTGATCAGTTTATTAGATTTGTGGAGGAACATAGGAAACAACCTAGAGATAGGTTCTATTGTCCATATAGGCATTGCGGTAACAACTTGAAAGTCAGCACTGGTGATGAAATCAAAAGTCATGTCATGTGCAACGGGATTGTACAAGGCTATACGGAATGGTACTGGCATGGAGAGATTTCAAACCTGAAATCAGTAGATGTCGATAGCAGTTCTTGTGTGGAAGAAGAAATTACCTCCGATGACGTAGATGTGAATGAACCGGTTCCAATAGACATCGTTGATGAGATGCTAGATAGTTGTGGGGTAGAGCACACCGATCCACCTCTCATGCTTAGGAACATTGAGCATGATGCTGAGAGACCATTATACATAGGTTGTACTAAGTTTATGAAGCTTAGCATTGTGTTGAGATTGTATAAGCTGAAGACTAACAATAGATGGAGTGACAAAAGCTTCACGTCATTGTTGTCTTTGTTGAAAGAAATTCTTCCTGAAGGAAATGAGCTTCCAATCTCAACATATGAGTTAAAGAAATTATCATGCCCAATGGAAATAGAGTCTAGGAAGATACATGCATGCCCAAATGATTGTGTATTATTTCAAAAGGACTATGTGGATTTGAAATATTGTCCAAAATGTGGGGCGTCAAGGTATAAAATGACGACTTGGGGAAGTTCAAAATTAGTTCTCCTGCCAAGGTGATGTGGTATCTACCTATAATACCACGATTTCAACACTTATTTACTAATCTGATAGATGAAAAGAATTTGAAGTGGTATGCAGAGGTTAAGAAAAATAATGATGGGATCCTACGACATGCGTCTGATTCCCCACAATGGAAGAAGATTGATTTATTGTACCTTGGATTTGGTGAAGAAGTCAGGAATCTATGACTTGGGCTTTGTACCGATGGGATGAATCCATACGGGACATTGAGTAGCCAACATAGCACTTGACTTGTTATGCTTGTTATACACAATCTTCCTCCCTGGTTGTATATGAAAAATAAGTACGTTATGTTATCGTTCTTGATATCGGGCCCTAAACAACCTGGAAATGATATCGACATTTAACTTGAACCTGTGATTGATGACTTAAAGAAACTCTAGGGTGAAGGTGTGATGACCTATGATGCTTCATGTCGAGAGACATTTTGTTTGCATGTTATGTTGTTTTGCGCTATTAATGACTTTCCAGTATATGAGAATTTATCTAGATACAGTGTAAAAGGATCTAAAGTGTGTCTTATATGTGAAGAGAACACTGATTCAATACGACTAAAACATGGCGGCAAGACTGTATATCTTGGTCATCAAAGGTTTTTTCTAAAATTCCATCTGTATTGAAGGTTGTGTAAAGCATTCAATGGATGGAATGAGGAACGAAGTGTGCCTATAACTATACCAGGGGAGGTTGTTTATGAAAGAGTAAAAGACTTTGTCAATAAATTTGGTAAGAGATCACAATGTACCATGCACAAACAAAGTGACAAATCTTTATTCAAGAAGAAGTCAATATTTTGGGATCTTCCTTATTGGAGTTATTTGGCAGTTAGGCATTGTATCGATGTCATGCATGTTGAGAAAAATATATGTGATAGCGTCATTGGTACTCTTTGGAATATACCAGGTAAGACTAAAGATGGGACCAAATCCAGAATGGACCTACGTGAAATGGGAATAAGGACAAAATGAACAGAACTAGTTAGTATTGATCAGAGAACATATTTACCTCCTGCTTGTTATAAGTTGTCTAGAAAGGAGAAGAAATCTTTTTGTGAGTGCTTGGTTAATGTTAAGGTACCACAAGGTTATTCTTCCAACATCTGTAGACTGGTATAAATGAAAGATCTGAAGCTGATAGGTCTTAAATCTCATGATTGTCACACTCTAATGCAACAAATATTACTCGTGGAAATTCGATCTATATTTTCGAAGCATGTAAGGTTTGCAATCACCAAACTTTGTTTCTTCTTCAACATTCTATGCAGCAAAGTTATTGATCTTGAGAATCTTAATAAGTTGCAAAGAGAAGTGGTTTTTACCCTATGTCATCTTGAGATGTATTTTCCTCCTTCATTCTTTGATATCATGGTACATCTTGTTGTCCACTTGACTAGGGAAGTGAAAATGTTGGGACCGGTTTTCTTGCATTGGATGTATCCTTTTGAACGATACATGAGCATTTTTAAAGGTGGTGTTCGAAACTGTTATCAGCATGAAGGGAGTATTATTGAGGGTTATGTGGTGAGAGAGGTTATGGATTTTTTCAATGACTTTCTGAGTGGTAGTGATGCTCCTGTAAATGATAAGAATATTGAGGAGTATTCTGGCAAAGGGATTTTAGGAGAATGAATGAAAGTAATCAATTGTGAGCTTTTGGAACAAGCTCACTTGTATATTTCACACAACATCGATGAAGTGAGTGTTTATATCACAGAACATACCAATTTCATCAAGAAACAATATCCTCGAGCCAATTCAATGTGGCTTGCTAGAGAGCATAATAAGACATTTATTAAGTGGTTTGAAGATAAAGTCTTACATCAACTATATCAAACACCAAATAATATTTCTGAAAATATCAAATGCAATTTCTTTAGACCAAAAATGATTGTTATGTCTTATGAAGGGTTTGACATAAATGGGTTCTCATATTACACAAAGCGTCAAGATGATAAGAGTGCCATCCAAAATAGTGGGGTCACCCTTCAAGCGTCTTCATTGTTTTTTTCTAGAGCAAAGATAATAGTCCACGTGAAATAAAATGTCATATTATGGTGTCATTGAAGACATATGGAGTTTGACTACGTAGATTTCAGAATTCTGCTCTTTAAGTGTAATTGGGTTGATAACACCAAAGGAGTTATAGTGGATGAATTGGGTTTCATATTAGTGACTTTTGGAAAGATTGGTGAGAAGGGTGAACCATTTATATTGGCATCATAGGAAAAACAAGTATTTTATATTAATGATCCTGCAAATGAAAAAATGGTCAGTTGTTCTTCATGGTAAAAGACAGTTCATTGAAGATCCTATAGATGAAGAAGACTACTATGATAAGTATGATGACTCGAGTCCATTCTCAATTGGGTTTCCAACACCAAATATTGAAGCTAACGATGACTTATATGTGTAGGGAGATCACACTGAAGGAATGTTAATGATAAAAGATCTCAATATTAGAGGCATGTTTTTATCTTGTTAAATGTTTTATTTTTTGAATGTTAGATCGATGTGAACTTCACAATGTTATATTAATTTTAGTTATGTTAAACATTAAATGTTTGATTGTTTTTGTATGACACTTTCATATGACTGACCATGAGTATGATGATCATGATTATGATTACCACAAGGGTGAGGCGCTGCCTCACAATGTAAGTTTTACAATATATCCTATATCTAGCTATATATATGTCCATTTATAAGTTATATCCTACATTTTAAAAAAAAATTAGGTTGTTGATGCACCCCCTGAAAACCATGTGTCACTTGATGAGTAACAAAAGAAAATTGAAAAATCAGGGGCATCACTATGATGAACAAGTTACTACAACAAAGGGGCAAACGACAAAAATTGGTTGTGGATTTTGATCATGCAAGAAATCCAGTTGGGGTTAACCACAACTCATTTGTTTCATATCTTGGGGTTCTTACTCGTATCCATTGTAGTGTAAATGTAGAATCTTGGCATACAGTTCCTAAAGGGAAGAAAGACTTGGTATGGAAAGAACTATGTATGAGATATTATCATTTGCAATTCTATATTTAAAGTTATTTACAATTTTATTTTTTAGAATACTATATTAAATATATGAAATTTTGCAAAGTATATTTGAACTGGATGAAAGCCTACATCATAAAAAGGTGATGCAACATTGTGGGAGGGTCCTAAGGAACTATAAGACAACTCTCAACCAACAATACATGTGAGAGGCTAATAAGAGGAAGAAGTCAGCTCTTGAGCAATGGAACTACCTGGAGTCGGCTGAGTGGAAGGCATTTGTTTCTAGGAGAAATACTGATGAATTCAAGGTATTAAGTGTCACTCCCAATTTAATTAATATACATTCTTATGAATTCACCTATACACGATTGACCTTGATCGTTACTAACCAATTCAATGTGATTACTAACAAGGCTATGAGTGATGCTTAAAAAGCAAGGCGTGCACTGAATGTGCATGACCACACAATGGGTCCAGGTGGCTATGCAGCTCTTCACCAAAAACTACAGACGTCATCCGTTCAGTAGCCTACTGCTCCTAATATTGAGACTGGTGAGTCCTCTACTATTACTCCCGCACCTCTGCATCGCCATGATGTGTGGATAGCTGGGAGGCAAAACAAAAAAGGAGATATAACCAACCCCACAACTACTAAGGTGACTGCAAAAATGGTAAAATTCAACTCTTAGAGCAATTAATGTTAATGATTGTTATGTTTACTTACCAAATTCTATTGATGATGATTAGTGGGAGCTTTATGAGAAGAGGAAGCAAGGCTCGTTCATCCCTAAGGGCACAAGGGATGAATCGACAGTTGCTCTCGGTAACCCAGAGCATCTTGGACGTGTTAGGGCTACAGGGGCTGGGTGGGCCTCAGAGCATTCTTTGGGCCATGACAACACAAACATGTCCAAAAAGGGGGAAGTTCAAAAGTTAAGGTAACCTATTCTTTTTTTATAATGTTATTGGAAAGGGAATTCATGAATCAAAAAATGTTTCTTTAGGACATGTATAGGTAGATCAGTTAGTTGATAAAAGAGTAGAAGAGTTACTTGATAAGAGAGTCCGGGAAGCATTGAGCAAGTGGTAGGCATCTCAGTCTACCACTCTAACAGTACCTGTGATGTACCGCTCTTCCCCTACAATAGAGGTGGTTGGGAGTAATCCTATAGAACCACCACCTAACACATCCGATGTAAGTATTTTAGTGACATAGTAGCTAGTCTTTCCAAGATGATATGTTTATTTATGTATATAACATACTCTGTGTAAATTTGTAGGGGTTGAAGTCATGTCGTCTAAAATTGAAAGAATTAATTGTTGCAGAGGATGAGGCTTACCCATGCTTTCCAGGTCACATGATTCATGGCACTCCAGTACCCGATGGTGTGGTTCGTGTGAGCCCAAGGCTTGTGTTCGCAACTTGGAGGCAACATCCATTGCCATATGCCCATCTAGATGCTGACACGCTTGGTGAAGTAGAAGGCATAGTGGTCTTGTGGCCCGAAATAGATGTCATCTATATTGATCATGTATGGTAAATTTACATTACGTTAATTTGTATATATGTATATACATGACAATTGATATGAAATTATATATACATGACAAAGGGAAGAAACTCACTACAACTCATCCTCCTCCACATCCACCTCCTCCTGAAGTACCTAGTTGGCTTGCAAAGGACATATACAACTCGATAGGTCCTCAATGTAGGGGTATAGCAATATGGATAGGTGAACATCTTGAAAATTGTCCTATGATTGTTTCTATTAAGGAGGAGACTGCAGGCCAATCATATGATAATAATATATTTATACAAGATATTTTGGAGTTGTTTATTTATGCTTGGCTGAATACATCTATGGTAGAACTATGGATATGGTGAGATCTTATTTATATATCTATATACCTTGTTTTATATACGGTGATCTATTTTCTTATATATTAATGCATACATAATATATGTTTTGCAGCCACTTACATAGTGTCTGTACAGAATTTTCATTTACCCATGTGGGATTTCTAATTCCATCCTTGATCAGTCATGTACATAAAGACCCTCCATCAGTCACATTATACTGCTCTATTGCTTTTATATATTTTGGTAAAGCAAAGAAGAGTGTGATAACAACTCCATTCCATGTTGAGTAAGTTTACTTATAATTTGGACTTAAGAAAATTACATTTTATTGTGGATTTTAAGTTATATATTTTTAACTTTCTTATCTCTAGTGGTAAGCATTGGGAGTTACTGGTTGTTGTCCCCGAGACGTTGATTGGTTATTATTTAGACCCCAAAGGGAAGGAATTAGACAATTCAGGACGCATAATGAAAAGGCCATTATTCATGTAAGAATTTTTTTATATTTATATCTGTTAATATCTATTATTACATTACTAATTAGTAATGCATTAATGTGTTACATTAACGTGTAGGGCTTTAAAATATTTCAAAAAATTTGGAGGAGACATGTGCAAGAAAAAGAAAGTGTTAGTCTAGGAGAATGTGAAAGTAGTTTCCTGACTCTAATGTGTATATTATTTATGTGAACTATTCCTATTCTTATTTATTAACATTTTGTATGTTGAAATTTATAGTGTGTTGTATAAGACAACGGTTGGGCATGTAGATACTACGTGATGCGGTATATGGGCCTAATTGTCAGATATATTTCATAAGAAATCGAAAACATACAACGGGTATTATATAGTCTTGATCATCATATATAAGTATAGTCTCATTACATAATATGAAAATGTCAAACTTAATAATTTATATATATATATATGTGTGTGTGTGTGTGTCATTCTCTTTGTAGGTGTTTAAAACTAGTGATTTCATTACAGGGGAAAAGTTATTAGATGTATGTGATCCCTATATGATGGAATAATTAGATGACATAAGAGAACAATGGGCAAAATCCTTTGAAAGGGAGGTAATTTTTTTATTATAATTGGGTACTAATGATGATAAAGAATGACATTTCTAAAATTTGATGTCATAATTATTTCACTATTTGATGACATTTCTAAACTTTGAAAGACAAGCTTATATATATGTGTGTGAATGACTCTTTTTGAATTGTCTTATTGAAATTTGATCTATATACATGTGTGTGAATGTGAAGATGAATGAATGAATGTGCTTCTACATGTGTGTGAATGTAAAAAGAGATGAATGAATGGAACCGCAGGTTGCTACATGTGTGTGAATGTGAAAATGTAGGAATGAATGGAACTATAGGTTTCTACATGTGTGTGAATCATATGAATGAATTAATTGTGTTTATACATGTGTGTGAAACACATGATGTATATATAATCTTGATCATCTTGTTATTGCATGTTTGTGGCTTGTTGTTAGCTGAAATCATAGGATGTTGTAAACCTACAGTTTAGAACTGAACTGTAGGTTCTGCATCCTGCTGACCAGCCAAATAGGAGGCTTGCAAGTTGATAATTAAAAAAAAAAACAATACTCAGTCATCGGTTATCTAAAAAAGCTCACCTTATATCAACGACGTCAGTTAACTATAGGAAATTGACAAGTATGCTTTAACCCAGGCCATTTTTTTTGTTTGAGTTTGGAGATAGGCATCTGTTTTCTACAAAAAAAAATTGATGACAAGGACAAATTTTTTTGTTCGATATGGATATAGGCGTCGATTTTCTAGAACATAACCAAAAAATATGGTCCTACTAGTGTCGGTTCTTTTTTAGGTTGCAATCGGGGTCGGCTCTATGTCGTCAGTTTTAGAACCGACGATGTAGGATTCTACCTTTACTGTCACCCACTTGGGTGTCGCTTGGAAACCGACGTAAAAAAGCCATTTTAACTGACATTAAAGGTGGTATAAGTACTACTGTTAATTTCCTAGGAGTTTTCTAAAAGCTATATGGTGAGAGATGTGAGGTGAAACATCCTCACCGCTACTCTCCATTCCTACCTTTGGTTCCCAGTTACGCTAAGGACTTACACCCTAGAAACCTAGGCTTGCCCAATCCTATTGGAATCTCACCTAAACCTTTGTTCAATTGAGCCTCATAAGGTTGGATGGGGTGTGTAAGGGTGTAGTTCCCCTTCACATGCCCTATACCACCCATGGAAGATTAATAATTTAGGGTGATTCCATAGCATTTGGTGAGTTGTCTGGTTTTTCAATCTAGAACGAATGAATATGTTTTGCATGTTATACCCCCCCAAAAAAAACTGGAATCCTAGTAACATCCCTCAAGTGGCCAACATCTTCATAACTTGCTTAAAACCCTAATTTGTTATTTCTAGTTCACCGCTCTCTTAGTCACTTGCTTTAATTGATGCTTAGCTAATTGACTTGTTCTTGGTAGCTATATCTTGCTACTGTAGTTGGTGCACCTTTGTGCTTACTTTGCTCAGCCAGTGTTAATTTAGCTCCTTGCTTGTCCTAGTTTGCTACTTGTTATTTTATTATAGCTTCTTTATTAGATCAACTAGTTGTCACTTATAGGTTGTTAATTAACTCTTGCTTTTCTTCCATAGTCTACAATAGTTGTTTCTTAGTTGATTTCTTATTTCTTAGAATTAAATTGTTTAGGGTTAACTTAGGATTTGGTTCATTGCCCTTTTAATTTCTTTCTTGTCCAACTTAGATAACAAACAAACCCCATTTGAACCCTTGAACCCTAGACTCGCTTTAGGAACCTAGCTTAATCTAACTCAGCTCTAGTGCCCCCCTCTCCCTATGGATTGACCATATTCTTACCGCTTGCCTATACTATAACATGACCCTGTGTGCTTGTGGGTTAGTGTGTTAGTCTAAGTAGGTGTGTCAGTTTAGGCGCCTTAAAATTTTTGAAAGATCCCAAGTGTGTTCGAGCCTTGAGGTGTGCATCTAATCAAACTCAACGGGTTAGGTGTAATCCCCAGCCCAAAAGATATACACCAAAGCCTCTTATTGTCATATTAAAATGATAATGTTATGTTTGTAGAGTTTTGGGAAAGAGTCAGGTCATGTCTTGGCAAAATGCAAGTCAACAATCTTCTTTTATAAAAACACCCCTACTAGTTTGAGGTGATACATTAGTAAAATCACAGGGATCCCACAAAATGAGAGTCAAGGAAAGCGCCAGGGAGTCCTGATTATCCAAGCTAGGGAAAAAATCCATCTACCTCAACATAATTTAGAATATTGAAGATAAAAGTTAATTAATGGGCTAATAGAATCCCTTCCTTGGTGTGGAGAGTTAGTCTTTCCAAATCATTCCTCTCAAGATTTGTAGTCTACCTAATGTGATTAACTCAACTTCCTTCCTATGTGTGTGATAGAATCGATCAAGTCATCAGTAAGTTCACTTGGAGGGGCTTGAAGGATCAAATGGGAAGTAGTATGATCAGATGTGAGAATATCATTGCAGCTAAATGTTAGGTGGTTCTTAGAATTATGGTGTCGAAACAGTTGAATGAGGTCTTACTCTAAAAAACTAGCTAGGAGTTCTTTACATAGAAGAAATTGCCATGGCAATTATCCATGAAATCTAAGTATGGAAAGCTTAAAAATAAGGGAGCCTTGGAAATTTTGATACTTTGGAAGTTCATCATTTTACAGGTTTATGAAAAATCAAATGAGGAGATTCATCCTTAACAAACATCACACAAATGCATGGAAGGATCCTTGGATCTAGAATTATAGGATATCTGCTCTAAAAATATTGAGGTATCGAATGACCTGCTTGATCTGAAGGCATGCTAGATGGTTGGTCCAATAATATGGGGAATGGGATGAGGAGTTTATAAACTACTAGTATGATGAGGAGTCTTGTGCAAGAATGTTGAATATGTGCCATCCACACCCAAAAGTAGAAATGGCATGAACCCAGGAACCAGTCAGCCCAATTCAAAACTTTAGAGACACACATAAATCTCATCAAGCCTATAAGAGTTGGAAAAGGGGTATATGGTCATCTCTATGAAAGATGAAGATACAATAGAAGATTGAATGCTTTATGTGGTTTGCCATGTACAAGCCTCTAATGATAATAAATATTAGGGTAAGATGTCATCTTGCTATTGATGACACTTGTGCTAGATGTTTGAATGAGTAAGTGACTATTTTAGATGCAAATAGTGATTGTGAGTTTGCTCTTCCAACATTGGATGAGCTCTAGATTGATAGAAGTACTGGAGGATGAACATGGATTGCTAAAAATTTGAAGACAACAAAGAATTTGATGTAGTACCTATGCATTTTTATGTTACTACATGGTAGGTACAGTTAGCAAGGAAGTTTATAGGACTCTTATACCAAAAAGTAAACATGTAAAGACTATCTAAGAATGGAGGTTGATTGTTATATGTAACTACATTTAGAAAATTATATCAAAAAAATTGTCTATCAGAAGTTGTAAAGTTCTTTCTAATTGATTGATGTTAGTCAATGTGTTTTACTTAAAAGGAATATATTAAAGTGCAACTCTATTTTCGAAAAAACTCCTAAGTAACTTCAATAATAGTTTAGGAAATCCCGAGATGAGTATATATCTAAATGTCAAATAAGCATATGACTCTATTAAGTGGACTTATCTTCTAATGATTATGAAGTTTATGGGTTTTCTAGGATTCTGGTGAAACTAGATCTTCTTGATTCATGACTTTGTTAGTTATCAAGTTTTGGTCAATGAAGAACCCTTAGAACCTTCTAAACGTTCTAAAGGAATGAGACACAGAGATCCCCTTGCTCCCTCCTCTTTGTTATTTGCATGCAATGATTTTTTGAACATTATGAATTCTTATGTGAAAAGAAATTTACACCTTTAAGAGGTTCTAAACATGTTCAAGTGTCTTAGGTTAGATTTATTGATGATTTCATGATCTTTGAGCATGCTTCAGAAGAAGATGCAAGGTGTTTAAATGAGATTATAAATATTTTGGGGAAATTTGTATGGGTTGATGTAACATCCCAATTTTCTAAAACATATAATTCATTGAGAAGAAGCATAATCTTATTGGGAATGCCACAAATATGATAATCATTGCATAAAAATAAACTTTAAATAAATCAAAACAGGATGCATTGCATAGTTTCTCATATCTCAAACTCATACCATAAAAATCACACTCTAACTAAAACACATGTCTCATAAACATAAAGGAAAATTTAATATATCGATAGTTGGCACCCCACCAGGTCTAGTCTTCAGATGTCCTTGAGTTCCTTTTTCAACTGGTCCTCAGATATGTATATCCTTGTTGTTGCTCCTTTCCTGTAGGCATCACGCCCCGAGCCATGCATAAAACAATTTGTAAGTGGAATTGAGCATATGATAAATTAGAAATAACATATACTTCGAAAAGAAAGAATTTAACATCATGAAAATAAACTTTGCATTTTATCATTGTCTTTTATCTTACTTATATAAGTATCCTCAAGTTTTGCATCGAAGTGCCTCTTCTCTGCTCTGTATGCTAGGAAAGCCCATGATTTGTACCGAAGTACTCTATATGCTAGGAAATCCCATGATTTGTATCGAAGTACATTGTATGCTAGGAAAGCTCATGCCAAGGATCTTAAATAAGGTTCATTCATTATCTTTATTTTTTTACTCTTGAGTACTCTTTACTCTTGCCCTTAAACATGAATATGATGTGATATGATGATTCTTGAACATAAACAATAAAATTAATTTCATTTAACCATTAACTTTTAACTTGAATCAATAAAACTATAACATGGATAATACATTCACATAATAGCATGTACATTGTACACAATATAATATAAACATCCAATAATTATGTTTGAATTGCATGGACCACTTATAGAGATTGGATCAACTCCTAATGTTCTATTGATGTTGAGGAAACCCTAATTACCCTATTGGAACAATTTAGAATTCATTAATATTCAATATCATCTTGATTTCTAGGGTTTTAGGGTTCTTTAGGTATTTTTTGAAATTTGGAACCAAAATAGGCTTCAAAATCAAGTTATTATGATTCCTTGTCTTTTTTCCTTTCCAACAAATATTTATTTGTATTTTTCTCACATTCGGTCAATTAAATACAAATTTTCAAAGATCTAACCAATCAGAGAGCAAGGAAAATATGTGTGGGTAAGACAAAATCCTTCAGTGGTCGGACCCATGCTTCCGTGGACCAATAGCACACCGCCAAGGTGGAACCATGGCCCCCCACACAAAATGCAACCGGAAACCAAAGAAAGGCATCAGAATTTTAACTTTGCCCATGCTAGATAAATACACGATCAAAAGAACAGGGACAAAATCGAAAACCAGCAGCCGAGATTGTTCTTCCCAGATAGACAAAGAATAGGTCGCGGATCCATGATGAACAACACGATCTCAGGGTAGTAAAAGCAAAACCTGAGATTTCCAAAGGGTTCCTCATCCTCTTCCGAGCAAGATGAGCCCAAGATGAGGGTGTAGAGGTGCCCATCGCCAAAACGGTCACCACTGATATGCCAGTCAACCGCGGCGAGACTGAAAACTCAAGCGGACACATCTCGGGGAAAGACTGGAACTATAAATAGATACAACGCACCTTAGAGAAGGTGAAACCACAAGAGAACCACGCAGAAGAAGCGTCATCGACACGGATTGCAGAGGAGGACCTAAACAGCAGAAAAGGGGGAAAACACTATACCTACAAAATGTCAAGAATTGAGCGTCGACAAAGGGTATACGAGTCTTGGGTGATGTTGAGGAGGCTTCCTCTGGACTCGCGGCATTTAGACGGCTTGAGAAGGCCCCCTTGGATAAGGCTGAGGCAAGATGGAGAAGGGAGTAGGGTGCGGGAGAACTCTGGGGAAAGACAACAATGGGGTTATGTTCCTGGATACCTCACGACCGTTTTCGAAGGGATATATAAAAGGTTTCACCAACTGAGAAGGGTAGCATTACTTGTAGAGGAAGAAATAGGGGAAACTCGAGGAAACTTAGTCGACTACAAATTCTAGGGCACACAACTGTATCATGTAAGGGGTAGGAAGATTTGGGAAGATACGAGGATGGTGAATGAGAGATTGGTTTGCGTTGGGAGTCAGCAGAGAGGGAGATTGGGAGGGCAGAAACCAGTCACCACTGTTCCAGTCCGAGTAGGACTCGAACGGGCAGAAGAGATGGACCAAAGCCATCTGATGGATCCACAAAAAGGGCACATAGATCAGAGCCATTCGATCATATCGGAGGTCACAAACAAGGAGTGTGTACACATAATTCGCTAATTAAAGGCATGCGACCAAGTGTTGTCACATTAGGATTAGGTTTATTTATATTTTCTTTCTCATGCAAATTGAGGCATCAAAGGAATTCCAAACTTAATAAATTTGATGTGTCACCAAAATTTGATGCAAGGATTACGAAAATCAAGTTAGATTTTAGTTTTGAGACTCCCTACGACAAGTTATTTCCTTTTAATGTTAAATCTTATTTTGATTATATAAGACTTTCTAAAAACAGTTAGGGGTTGATAATTTGGATAAAGCTTGATATTACTGTTTCAAGTTTCTAAGAAAATTATTAGGTTAAATTATTATTAATAAAATGGTCAATTTCACTTTTAACCCCCATGTATAGCTAAATTACTAATTAGGTTACATTTGATGAAATTGAATTTAAATTGTCTTGATGATGAAGAATTATCTTAAAACATGGTTTATCCATTATAATTAGGTCTCTAAGTAGAATCAAGATTTGAAATTTGAAATTAGGGTTTTCTAATGTAGGATTAGATATAAAAAGTTAGGGTGTTACAGTTGCATTTCAATAGTAATAAAATCTTTGTGTTCCTTAGCAAGAGATCTAATAAAAAAAGGATATTTGTAACTCTTTGAATATTAAAGAGGAAAACCTTAATGTTAGATATCTGGGAGTTCTATCAGTGGTCATCTTAGAAAAGGGATGTGTCATCCTCTCATTTACAAGATTAAATTTCATCTAAAAGCTTGGAATGCTAAGACCTTATCTTAGTTGTCCATATTAAATTAATGAGACCCACTCTCTCTACAGTCTATATGTACTGGACTACTGCTTTTCTTTTTCCATGTAGTGTTTTTGAGGAAATTGACCTTATATGTAGGAATTTTCTTTAGGGTGATAAAAAAGATGAAAAGCATATACATCTACTCTCTTGGGATAGATTTAGCAAGCAAAAAAGGAATAAGGGCTCAATATCAGATGTGCTAAGTAGATATGTATTGTTAGGTTGCTTATGAGTTTCAGGGCAGTAGTCACGGGTAAGGAATCCTTGAGGATTAGGTGAATTCATAATAAATACTTGAAAATGATTCTAACTAGCATTGCAATATTTCTCACAGTAATTCCTGGTTGTGAAATAACATTTTCATGATCAAAAGTTTGATGATTAACTACATTGATTACGAGATTGGTGATGGTGATAAAATCATACTTTAGAGAGATTCTTGGCTTGAGTATTAGTAATTCTTGTATGAGATGATTGACCCTATGTCTCAAATTAGGCAAAGATAATCTGACTTATGTAATAAGCATCATTGACAAGGGAAATGAAACATTCCAAATTCCAGGAGAATAAAGGGTTAGAAAAAGTTCCTGGAAGATAAATACAAACCTAAGATGACAAACGATGTTATTATTGTTGAATGTTCTAAATGTGAATCTAAGGAGTGTTTATGGGTTTAGTTGGAAGAAATTTCCTCATGTTGTTTGGGCCTCATGGTTATGGAAGTTTAGTGCTCCTGCGAGATTTTAAGTGAATGCATGGAAGATATTGTCTAAATGCTTTTCAAATATTGATGATATGAGGAAAAGGAGGACATTTTACCTCTATTTGTTATATTTGTTGGAATAACTATCAGAGTATTCAACATATGTTCTTTAATTTCCAATTATTTTAGAATTTGTGGGATCTTGTTGTTTGCGATATTTTATCCATATTTTATTGAATACTATTTTTCATCTGAGTCTGATGATAAATAGAAAGGAACATGGATGCATCTTAGTTTTATCACGTATGGAAGTTAAGGAACCATATTGTTTTTGAAGATGGGTTCCCTTTTATACAAAAAGTCTGGAAAATGGTTCTTTCTGATTTCTTATTACTATACAACTAACTGTATATAGGACCTCTTATCCCTTATCTATTTCTTTTGTACTCGTATGTATATAAAACCATTGTAATGGGAGTGGTGTAAGACCCTCCCTTGATTCTTTCTTTGAATTAATAAAAAGGGGTGGTTGTTGGTATGTATGCCCAAAGAGCCAATCGTATGATGATTGGAATGTGGCATTAAATACATGATATGATAATAGTAAAGGTAATTATGTCTGTTATGTTTTTATTGGTCATGAGATGATGGCATACATATAGTAGATGTCTAAAGAATGATGTTACTCGATGGCGTATGTATTCAAGTACATGACTTAAATAATGAGATCATATGAATGTTAAGAGTGCATACATTCTTGTTATGTCCCTAGTCAGATATTAGTGTGGAGAAAAATAGACAACTATAATACATAAGTCTAGAGTGTGTGTTGACTGATGACAGAGTCTCATTAGTCATGATTTGTGATATCAAGTGAAGCACACATGTACATCTTAGAGAATAGTGTATCGAACAGACCCGCCATGAGAGTAATACATGGAGACCATGTAATGGTAGTCAAAATGAGCTCTCATTGTGAGAGTCGTGATTGTGATTCTTAAACCTAAAATTACTACATTTATCACATGTCGTTTGGTATACTTTGACATCATCCAACGTAACCTTGAATAAGGATTGACATAACGGTGATGATTGGGTAGTTGTGACACATGGGGACTGAGTGTGAGTGATGTAGATGGGATTTGCCCCTCCTATAGAAGATTTATATCCAGGCCACTTGATAAGCAAGACTGAGTAATGTATAGTCATACTCATGTGATTTAATATATGGTATGTGAACTCATATGCATCTCAAATATTCTGCTCTAGTTCAAGCAACATGGATTGAACATTGAGAGGATGATAATTACGTGCCTCAAGTTCAATCTGGATATCAGAGACGAAGGAACTATACGATCACAATAACACTAATCACAGATTGTAGGTTGAATTTGTTCTCCAACTTTTTGGATTACTTAGGTAGCAATGATGTGTGACTAGGAACCGCTCTTTGCTTGTGATGACATAATTGGTTATGGACATTCATTGCCAACGTAATTATGGACCTATAGGGTCATAGACATATGATACACTTGGATTAGAGGAGTATATTCATGAATGATGCTTAGATTGAATACTAAAGGTGTTTAGGTATTCAATTAAATAAGAGATCAAGTGACTAGACTCATAACCATAAAATTCAAATGTTGAATTGACTTGTTGGAGTGTCAGGTTGATTGAAAATTGAATTGGCTAATTTCTGCATGAGTTAGGACACCAACCGATTGGCTCATTGGGTGAATCGATTGGCTCAGGTTGGTGAGACGACCGGTTCACCTAGTGAACTGATTGGTTCAGTTCTACCAATCGAAGCTTCTGATGATTTTCCTGATTTAGAATAGTTGATCATTTCACTTTGTTCAATTAGATTGGCGCGCACAAGGATTAATGTTGGACATTAGTTGGAAATAAATTGCAAATTCAATTGCAATTGAGAAACACTATGAAACAATCAACTCACTGGGTGAATTGAACAGCTCACTATGCCAGCCAACTAGCTTACTAGTGAACTAATCGGTTCAACTATCATAGGCTGCAAAATCCATAAAAATTGTGGACCCTTCTACTTCCACACAGACTGGAAACCTTGAACCTAACCCCTCCTATAAATAGAGGGGTATTGGGGGCTTTCCAACACACACAAATGAGAATCAGTTGTTGTAACAATTGTTTGTCCTCTCTGGTTGTGGTAACTAATAGAGAGCTCGAGTAAGTCTTACTCGTTAAAGGGAGGGACATTGAGAGAGAGAATAATTGTGGAGAGCATGTTGGTGACTCATACACCAACAAAAGGGGACAAGTCCTTCCCGTTGGCTTTGGTAGCGCAACGTGGAGTACCTGGTTGTCCACATGGACTACTCTTGAGGTCAGAGGTCATTGTCTGCCACTAAGAGGACATCGTCAACCACTATATGTGGTGTTGTAGTAGGAGGCCACTGAAGATGATTGTTTGAGTGTTGTTGTTGTTGAAGGTGCATGTTGATGCCTGAAGAAGAAGAAGCATGATGCTACTGCAAGGGTAATGTTGCTCGACTTGCTCCAGGACTAGATATAACCTTTCAAACCTTTCTTCCTAGATACATTATTTTTGACGCGATCTTGTTGTGGTGGGAAATGGACATTCTTTTTTTGTTTCTGCTGCCTATATATGTGCCCGATTTCCCTACAGTGGTATCAGAGCCACGTCAATTTACAGTGTACCTGAGATTTAAATTGATATGGTCAAATTTAGTTTTCATTCTTTTATTGTATGCGATGTGAATATTAAAATGATTAATGTGCATATCCGATTAAATTTTACATATGACTCCACAAACTTATATATATATATATATATATATATATATATATATATATAGTCAGGCTAGAATACACTCGAGTGTATAGATCATGTCGTACACCTCAATGGTGTTTACCTATCTAGACCATGTTTTTCCAAAATCTAATCCATTGATCTTCATGGTTACATTAACAATAGGTTACATTAACAATAGGTCACATACAAAATTTGAACTCATTTGGATGAGTGTAAGTCACTCATCCAAGGACAACAAAATCGACGCACAAAACTAATTTGAAATATATGATTTTTGCCTCCTTTAAATGCACGACCTATAAGTGTACAAATGAGCTAAAATTTATTATATAGTATGTTCTTATGATAATTAAGAAGATTAATAGTTTAGATTTTTCAAAAATTATTGCATCTTCAAAAATGACTGAGGTGTACGGTGCCTCCAGTACACTCGAGTGTACACTAGCCTGACTCTATATCTCTCTCTCTCTCTTTCTCTCTCTCTCTCTCTATCTATCTATATATATATATATATATATATAGTTATGCTAGAATACACTCGAGTGTACAGATCACACGAATACACTCAAGTGTGTTTGCATATAAAGACTATTTTTTGCAAAATATAAACCATTGATCTTCACTGTCATACTATAACTAGGCTGCATACAAATTTTGAGCCCATTTGGATGAGTGTAAGTCACTCATCCAGGGCGACAAAATTGATGTACGAAACTAATTTGAAATGCATAATTTTTGCGATCTTTATAACACGACCTATAAATGTCCAAATGTGCTCAAATTTTGCGTATGAGATATTCACAACATGTTTAAAAAGATTAACATATTAGATTTAAAAAAAATATTGCATCATGAAAAACTACTTGAGTGTATTCTAGCCTGACTCTCTCTCTCTCTCTCTCTCTCTCTCTCTCTATATATATATATATATATATATATATATATATATATATATATATATATATATATATATATATGCAATTTACACAGGTCGCCCTAAAATTGGTTTTGATTAGCATGGTTACGGACAATAACCGTAGATTTGTGTGTGCATGGTTATGGTTTCCTATTGTTACTCAGTCTGCGTATCGATCCTCTCTCTTCCTTCTAAATGTAAATGAATGCTCTTCTTCCTATTTCCCCTCAAATGTAATCAAGGTTTCCCTTTGCAATGTAATAAGAACGTGATAGTCATAATTTATGTTTTGATGTGAGATGGCGATCTGCACAAAAGCAAACAGAATGGCTCGTGAGATGAACTAATCAATTGGAGGACCAAGGAGGCTAGAGGACACGAGGATGAATCGATCGATTGGTGGCTCAATCAATCGATTGAAGATGTCTAGACACAGTCTGGACCTGAGAACCATACGACCACTTCAGGAGACCCACTGACCGATCAAGAGGTGAGTCGATCAATTCAAGAGTTAAACCAATCAACCTAGATTGGTTCGAACATAGATCTTCGCCAACAATAGGTTGCATACGATGTGGACCATAGGTGGCAGTAATTCTTCACATGTTTAAGAAGATTAACGAATTATATTTTAAAAAAAATATTGCATCATGAAAAACTACTTGAGTGTATTCTAGCCTGACTCTCTCTCTCTCTCTCTCTATATATATATATATATATATATATGCAATTTACATAGGTCACCCTAAAATTGGTTTTGATGGTGGATATTTAGCATGGTAATGGACAATAACCCTAGATTTGTGTGTGCATGGTTATGGTTTCCTGTTGTTACTCAGTCTGCGTATCGATCCTCTCTCTTCCTTCTAAATATAAATGAATGCTCTTCTTCCTATTGCCCCTCAAATGTAATCAAGGTTTCCCTTTTGCAATGTAATAAGAATGTGATAGTCTTAATTTATGTTTTGATGTGAGATGGCGATCTACACAAAAGCAAACAGAATGGCTCGTGAGACAAACTGATCAATTGGAGGACCAAGGAGGCTAGAGGACATGAGGATGAATCGATCGATTGGTGGCTCAATCAATCGATTGAAGGTGTCCAGACACAACCTGGACCTAAGAACCATACGACCACTTTAGGAGACCCACCGACCGATCAAGAGGTGAGTCGATCAGTTCAAGAGTTGAACCAATCAACCTATATTGGTTCGAACATAGATCTTCACCAATAATAGGTTGCATATGATGTGGACCATAGATGGTAGTAATTCCTTATGGATCCAAGGAATTACAACAGAATGGCCATAACCATCACTTGAGTGTTTTAATTATTACATGTTCTCATTTGTGATTATAGCATGTATATGATACTTACTAAGTATGTGTTGATTGGATATGTGTATGTATTTAAATATAAAATCCCTCAATACAATGTTAAGTCTTAGATGCTTCCCATAAGCAGCACACATGAAAAGCTTGATCGATTAAGCATGGGCACCCCAAGGGTGGCGTGTTGTCTATCTCAGGGAAGTGTTGTGGTTATATTGTGGGCCTGCCAAGCGGGTACATTATTATCGTGTTGGCTTTTGGTTCATGCTTAACTGTATGACCTTAATGAGAGTAAGTACTAGAGGCATGCAGATGACTATAGAAAGGAGTCGTGCATATCATCTATACAAGAATTGCATATGATGCAATTGGCAAAAGTTGCCTACCTTAATAATTGGTTATGGACGATGGCGTTGTCCAAGTAATTATTCCACTGTGTTGAATCTTGGCTCACTAGAAGATTGTACATTGCAATCTCCCAAATTGATACATGAGGTTTATCAATTTGAACAAAATAGTGGGAGTGATAATTAATTAAATGCCTAATTAATATCATTAACTCAGTAAATCAAACAAAGCAAAAATGTTTTGAAAAATTACAAAATTTCTTTTATAGGAAAACACAAACATGTTATTATTGTGATCAGTCCTTAAGAAGGACAAAAATAAATGGGATTGACTTCCATGTCTGGTTAAGGACTTTCAGAAGTATTCTCAATCATGAGATAAATCTCTATGTCCTTGAAAGACCAGAGCCAGAACAACCCGGTCCAAATGCTCCTACTGAAATGGGTGCTTACTTGAAGCATGCCAATGATGCCATAGACATTGAGTACCTTATGCTATGTTGTATGAACCATGAGTTTCATGAACAACATGATAACATGGAAATACTCAAATGGTAACACATCTTAAGAATCATCTAAATAAAGAAAGGTATAATGTCTCCAAAGTGATGTTTATGTGTAAACTAACAGAGCGAGATTCAGTAGAGCCCCATGTGCTCAATATGATTAGATATGTGGAGTGAATGGGATTTCTTTGAGGTCAAGAGTTGACCATGGATATGATTCTACAAGTGTTTCCTGAATCATATAGCCAGTTTATCAAGTTCTATCACTTGAGTAACTTGGCTAAGCCATTATCAGAACTACTTGGCATATTGATTCCAAAGCAAGATATGAAGAAGGACAAATCCATGATGGTGATCACCATAAGTGAGTCCAAGGGTAAAGGCAAGGCCATGAAGTGTTATAAGGATAAGATAAAGTCTAAGTCTTAAACACTCAAAATATGGAAAGGGGCAAGTGCAAAAGGAACCTGTCCTTTTCACTTAAAGGATAAAGAAAAGAAAGTGCCTTGTTGTCACATGTTTGGACATTGACAAGGAACTATCCTCTTGGGATAAAGAGAGGCATTCTCTCCCCCTCTCCCATGCCTGTGACGGAGGTTGAACGTCCGGGACAAGGAACTATCCTCTTTATAGAGGATCTCATGAAGAAATTGGAGATAGAGATCTCTACTTCAGGACCTAAGAAGAAGTAGGCTAGAACTGTATGGAGCAAGGGTTGCTGCCTTCACAGTTAGAAGTTGTCATGCATGGGCACATAATAGAATTAGTGAATTGCTATTATGTACCTACCATTGATGAAAACATCATATGTCTTGTGTGACAAGAACATTATGTTTCATTTTAAAAGATATGATCTTTTATGGCAATGCTCAATGTCTAACAAACTATACTTGGTAGTTGTAGAGACAAATGTGTATGATACATATATTGAATGACCTAATAAATCAAACATTGAATACCTATAGGATTGTCATCTAGAGCACATAAATGTGAAATGCATTTCTATAATCTATATGATGGTTATCTAGACTCTTGTAGTTATTGAACCAATAGAGAATTGCATATCGTATATGTTGTGTAATATGACAAGAGCATCTTCACTAGAAGTAGTGGGAGAGTGACTATTATATTAGATCTCATACATACTGATGTATACAAACCTTTTAGAATAAATGCTAAGGGTAGTTCTTGGTACCTCATTATTTACTAATGTTGTCAGTAGATAGTATGAATCTCTTGAAGTGTTCGAGGAGATTGTGAATGAAGTACGTAACCAACTTAGTAAAAGTATTATGATACTTTGATGTGATCGATGTTGAAATGTTTTTAAAACCAAGAGTTTGAGGGCCTTCTATAAAGACGGTGATAGTGTATCACAATGAACTCTACCTGCAACATAATGACAACTCAGAAAGAAGGTATCACACCATGTTAAGTCATGGTGCGATTATCAGTAAAATCTAGTTGAACTTACAATTTATTTTTGGTACAACCTTTACACTAAAACAATGTACCATCTAAAATGGTTCAAAAGACACCATATGAGATATGGCATTGGAAGTGTCACGATATGTCTTTTATAGTGATTAGGATCTAAAGATTATGAAATAAAATAGTTTTTTCAGAAGCTTTGTCCACAAATCACATAAATGTTATTTTACTACTATTATCCCAATCTGGAAACAAATTGTTTGTTGATCAAGATGGTTGTGTTCCGAAAAGGGAACTTAGTTCCAAAGGAATCAATGGGAGTAGAAGTAGAACTTGAAATGTTTGAGACAAATAAGAAAACATTGAACCTAAAGAGGTTCATTAGGAATAAGGAGAATCACGAGCTATTGTAGAATCTTAAGTTCCTTATGTAACACACAAGACCTCTTAGTTCTAGTAGAACATGACTTAAGTTTGAAAGCTTATGATATCTTATAACTCAGAAAGTCGGTGATTTGATCATAGATGATGAGTCAACAACCTACCTAGAAGCTATTGAGGAACTAGAGTTTGAGAAATGGCTTAAGGCCATGATATTCAAGATGGACTCCATGTCAACCAACCAGGTATAACCTTGGTGGATCCACCTGAAGGGGTAAAACCCATAAGTTTCATTTAGGGTCTTTGAAAGAAGACCAACATGAAAGGGTAGATTGGTTGAAAAGAGTTTCAAACAAGTTCAAGGTGTTGAACATGATGAAGTCTTTCCCCAGTTACCATGGTCAAATCCACATGGATCATGATTGATATTGTAGCTTAGTATCACTATGAGATTTGGCATATAGATGGTAAAACCACATTCCTTAATTGGAAAAATTAAGAGGATGTGTACGTGTTCACAACCTAATGGTTTTATAAATTCAATATTGAAAATAAATTCTGTAAGCTACAAAGGTCAATTTGTGGATTGAAGCGAGCATCTCAAAGGTGGAGTCTTCAATTTGACAAGATAGTCAAAAATCTTGACTTAAGTTAATGTTGGTATGTATGCCCTGAGAGCCAATCATGGGATGATTGGTGGGATACATTAAGATTGATTTGATAAATATCAATGGCAAGCTTCCAATTCTTTCTGGTTCAGTCATATGAGATAGTGACAGAACATATTGAATGTCTAGAGAATGACAGTACTCAATGACGTATGCCTTCAGGTTCAGGACCTGAACGATGAGATCATACGGATGCTAAGAGTTTGTACATTCTTATTATGTCCCTAGTCAGATGTCATTGTGGAAGGTAGATAGACAACAATGACACACAAGACTAGATTGTGGTGTTGGTTGATGACATAATCTCATTAGTCATGATATAGAGATATCAAACCAAACACATAGGTACTTGTTAGAGAACAAGTGTACCGGACAGACCCACCATGAGTTTGACACATGGAACCATGACATGGTAGTCACAGTCAGTACTCACAGTGATGGTGGTGAGTGTGATTCTTTGACCTAAAATTACTACACTCAACACATGTTGTTGGGCACACTTTGACATCATCAAATGCAGTCTTGAAACATGGGTTGTTATAAAGGTGATGATTGGGTGGCTTTGACACATGGGGCTTTTGAGGGGTGAGTGATAGATATGGGATTTGTCCCTCCTGAGGGAGTTTGATATCCAAGGCCACTTGATGAGTAGGATTGAAATAGGCATGTGCATGCATGTGTGAATCAGTATGTGATATTGATGTCATACATATCTCTTCCAATCTGCTCTGAGATCAAGAAAGTGAATGAACGTTGACAGGATGACTGTTTCATGCCTCGAGTTCATTCGGGATATCAGAGACAAAGGAATTATACATTCACTGTAACACCATTCACGGATTGTAGGATTGAAAGTTGTTCTCCAACTTTCTACTTTCACTTGGGTAGCACTGATGTGTGACTAGGCACCGCTCTTTGCTTGTGAAGTCATAAGTGTTATGGACTTTCACTGCCAACGTGAAATGGACCTGCAGGGTCACACACATAGGATTTAACCTAGAAGAGGAGTTTTGTCGACAAACAACGTTTAGATTGATTACTAAAGGAGTTTAGTAGTTCAATTAAACACTCAATCAATTGATAGCTGAATGTCATAATGTTCAAGGTGTTGGACACATTGATTGGAGTATCGAATTGATTGAAATTGCAATTAATTGATTCTGCACAATCTGCACTCCCAACCGATTGGCTGAGCTTGGTGAACCGGTCGGCTCAAGTGTAAAGTCGTTCGGCTCATGGACAAGGTGAACAATTGCTTCAAGTGTTGAAACGATCGGTTCAACTGTTGCAACCGAGCAAGTTGGGAAAGTAGGATTGGTGAGAATTTTCCTTTCGTTTCACTTGCCCAATTTGATTGGGAAATAGGATTGGTATTCGATACCAGTTAGAAATAAAAGAAGGAAATTCAATCGGGAACTGGTCAGGACCATGAACCGACCGGTTCAAAAGTGAACCGACCGAATCATGAGTCCCAACTGATCGGTTGAGGTGTCAACCGACCGGTTCAGGTCCCCAACCGACCGTTTCAGTTGTGAAACGATCGATTCAGGTTGCGAGTTGGTTGTTTTGTGGAAAATCTTGAACCCTTCTACTCCTGCTTTTAGTTCCGCATTTCCCGGGATGGAGAACCCTGTCCCATGACCCTCCTATATATAGGGGTATTGGGGTCTTCTCAAAGTACAACTCAGTGCAACCAGTTTCTCTGCAAAGTTGTCGTTCTCTCTGGTTTTGGTAACCGAGAGAGCCTGAGCAAGTGCCACCCGCAAAGGGAGGCGCAGTAAGGGAAATACAACTGTAGTTGCAACTGGAGGCAGGAGAGTGTGTTGGCAACTAGTACATCAGCAGGAGGGTGCGACTCCTTCCAATTCCTTGTGGGACAAGGAGTGTGGAGTTCCAGGTGGTCCGTGTGGACTACTTCAGAGGTGGGAGGTTTCTGCCGCTCAGGAGGACAACTGTCAACCCTGACAGTCCGGTGAAAGGAGTCGTCAGTCCCAGTGCGACCAGGAGCTGCACAGACACCGTCTAAGACTGGAGGTGAAGACCACATAAGGTGCAAGGTATTGTCGCTGAGAAAGCCTCGGGACAAGGTATGATTCCACAAACCATCCTTTCCTATTATATAGACGTTGACGCGTTTCCCTGTCTCGGGTTTGGGGGAGAAAATTTTTGTTTCCGTTGCCTTCTCTGTCTCCCCTAAAACCCAACAGTGGTATTAGAGCCACGTCAACTATTCTATATTTTAGAAATATCAATATGATCAATTTTGGTTTGTCGCCTTTATTTATTGCATACGATGCGAATAATATTGGCTTTATGCATGTCCAATCCTAAATCCACAAATCCCAATTACATATATGATATGTATTAATAATGCACTTGATACGCGTCGCCCTTAAACGAGTTTTGTGGTGGATGTATAGTGTGGTTATGGCCAATAAACTCTATATGTGTATGATTGTTTGTGGTTGCTTGCATCTCAGTCTGTGCACCGATCTTCCTTCTCCTATTCCTGATGTAACTCGAAACAATTTGAGATTCTTTCCTACCTTTACTCCCCCCGAATGTAACTCGGGGTTTCCCTTTTAAGAAATGTAAAATTAGGATAGATTTTATTTCCTGTTATGTCAAAGAACGAAGGACATCTAGATGACAGTTGAGACGATCGGTTCAAGACGTGAACCGATCGGTTGACGTTCCAGACGATCAGCTCAAGGAGTGAATCGATCGGTTGATGACCGGTTCGAGGAGCGAGACGAGTAGGTGGCGGCCATGACGATATGCATGATGACTGGGCGAACCGATCGGTTGGAGGAGCCAACTGATCGGCTGGTGGCACCCAGACGACCGAGCCAGAACGAGCAAGTCAATCATGTGATGAGTTTATCTACTCCGAAGGCAAAGCACAGAGTTCATCTTGTACAGGTTGCATGTGATGCAGACCTAGATGACCGTGATTCCTCTTGGCTCGAGGAATCACATTAGGATGGCCATAATCATCACTTTTATCGTTTTGCATGTTTTTGTGGGATATAGCATGTATATGATACGTACTATGTATTGTGGTGATTGGATATGTATATGTATATAAAAACCAAATCCCTCATTAAAATATTAAGTCTTATATGCCTTCCATTAGCGGCACACATGAAAAACTCGATCGACCAAGCATAGGTTACACCAAAGCGTGGTGCGCCGTCTATCTTGTGGAAGTGTGAAGGGTAGACATGTAGGTTCTGCCAAAGCAGGGTGCATGTTTACCATGTCGGATTTTGGGTTAGACTTAACTGGTGATTCTTAGAGCGTCTAAGCCCAGAGGCAAGGAATGTTCATGGCAATGTGTTGTGCATGTTCATTCATCAAGAGTTGCATATGATGCAATTGGTAAGAGTTGCCTACCTGAGAGATCTAAGTTGTGGGTGACAGCCCTAGCTGGTCCATGACTTAGAGGATTTTAAGATCTTTCCCACTAGAAGGTTGTACGCTGCAATCTTCTGAATTGATGGTGAGGGCTATCAATTTGAAGTAAAATAGTGGGAGCGATAATTAATTAAATGCCTAATTATATCGTCAAATGCTCAAATCAATCAAATGAGTCAAAATGAGTTTTGGACTAAAATTGCATATTTTCCTTTTGTAGTACAAATGGCAACAAACAACAATCACTTTTCTTTGCGATCGGTCCTTGACAAGGACAAGCTAAATGGGACAAACTTCCACGACTGGTATCAGACATTGAGAATTGTTCTCACTCAAGAGCGAAAGCTCTATGTCCTGGATACTCCAATTCCAGAGGAACCCGCTCCTAATGCACCAAAGGCAGAAAGGGATGCTTACAAGAAGCATTTTGATGATGCCATTGATGCAAAGTGCTTGATGTTATGTTCTATGAACCATGAGTTACAGAGACAACATGAGAATATGGGTGTCATTGAGATGATTCAGCATCTCAGGAACATGTATGAAGATCAGGCACGGTAAGAGAGATACAATGTCTCAAGGGCACTATTCAAGTGCGTCATGACAGAAGGAGATCCAGTTGGTCCTCACACACTCAAGATGATTGGGTATGTGGAGAACCTGCAGAGACTGGGATTTCTACTGAGCCAAGAGTTGGCTACTGACGTGATACTGCAATCGTTGCCAGAATCCTACAGTCAGTTTGTGATGAACTACAACATGAACAACTTAGATAGGCCATTGTCAGAGTTGTTGGGCATGTTGAGGACAGCCGAGATACAGATGAAGAAGGACAAGCCTAAGTCTATGATGGTGATCACGGGCAAGAAAGACAAGTCCAAGTGCAAGGGCAAGGGCAAAGCTAAGAAAGGTTCTGATGCTAGCCAGGAGCCCAAGACGTCTTCATCTCTCAAGGCTAAAGGAGGCGTGACCAAGAAAGGAAATTGCCACCATTGTCAAAAGCCAGGACATTGGAAAAGGAATTGTCCTCTCTATCTGGAAGAACAAAAGAAGAAGGAGGCGACTGATGTCTCTACTTAAAGGTGTCATAAAAGTAAACTTGTAACACTTTTAAGGTATATGATACCAAGATGTAAAGTGTAAAGCACTCATAATTGGGGCAAGTGTTTCCACCATAGATAGGAGTACTTTAGTTTATTTTCAGCCTATAAGGCATGTAATACAGTTATGAACTGTTATTTCATATTTGCCAATAGATAGAAACACTTTATTTTTGCATATTGTATGACAATGATGGCAATTAATAAAGTTGTGTTTTCAATCTTAAAGATATGATCTTTGTGGCAATGCCTTATTTATCTTGTGGTATTTGATATGCATAAGATAAAATGATACCTAAATGTTATAGATAACTCAAACAATCAAATTAGCATAAATCATGAGAAATTCATTTCTAGTTTCCATGTGACGGATACATCTAGACTCTTTTGGTTAGAGAACCAGTAAGAGACATGAATATCTTGGACATGATTAATCAATCTTCACTAATGTAGTGGGAGAGTGATTATCCTATTAGGTATAATACATGTGATGTATTTACATACCTATTGGAACAAATGCTAATACTTCAAATGGTGTTTAGAGAAATACCAATATGAATATCTTGAAGTGTTCAAGATTATCATAGATGAAGCACAAATTTGGTGAAGTGTTAATTCTTGATGAGATCAATGAATGAAATACTTGGACCAAATGTTTGAGATCCTTATGAGTGATTATGATAGTGTATCATAGTGAACTCATGATTAAGGCATGGTGATGTCTAAATCAAGAAGGAATCATACTCTAAGGAGTTAGAGAATGATTATCAAATAACTGAATTCTTCTTAATAAAAGAATACCCCACACTAATAAAGGACATTAAGAATCACAAGGAGTTGTGAGTTCTTATATCCTTGACAGACACACCTCAATTATCTATGTGATGAGTTGTTCATATGATGAGTCAACTATCTACATAAATATGAGGAACTGAATTTTGAGTTATGGTTTATGACCATTACATCCTAAATGACATCCATGTGAACCATAAGGTATGACCTTGATGGTAGCACCCATTGGATGAAATCCATAAGTGCAAATGAGTCTTAAGTGTTAAGACACATGGATAACATTTTGAGAAGGATGATGCTTGTTGCAACTTAATGATTGAGACGTTTGGCATATGGATACTAAAACTGCATTCCCATGAGGAATAAAACAAGGATGTGTACGTGACACAACCTATAAGGTTTATGAATCCACTAATGCAAATGAAGTCTATAAGTTACAATGGACTAATCAATGTGATTGATTGAGTACAAGCAACTCAGAATTGGAACTTTACTTTGATGATATAGTCAAAGGGTTTGACTGATATGTCAAAGATAAAGAAAGGGATCTGTGATTTAGTGGGAGCATGTTCACATTCCACATGTTGATGTGAAATGGAAATGTTCTAGAATGGAAATCCAAGTGGAATTATCATTAAGGAAGATAGAGATGTTTCCTATGTGATAGGAATAGAGATCTATAGAGATAGTTCTCGAAAACCTCTTGACCTAAAAAGAAGAAAGCATACATTGGCAATCTGTACTGAAGAGTTCAATATGCACAGATTCAGTGGGAGAAAACTTGTCCATGTTACATGGAATTAGTATCCCAAGGTCAAGTGTCCAATTCTTATGAAGAATGGGAACACTAAGAATAGATATGGATCTATCATGTATGTAATCATCCCATTATCTTGCATGTATGGACATGGCAAGAGTAAAATGCATTCATCATCTTGTATGTAGGACATGACAATATGATGTGCTCATCCTGATAACTCGTATGTGGGACATGACGAGTGGATGTCTGTCTACTTCTAGTAAGGGTTACCGGAATACCATGAGAACTTGATCAGTACTTGAGAAGTACTAGTTCTATGGAGATAAGGAAGAGTTCAATGTAAAGAGTTACATTGATGAGAACTTCCGAAAGGACAGAAAATTAATTACAAAATATATATATGATATATATAAAGTGAAAGTTTGTTGATAATTGGAAGTGTTCCAATAAAACCGTTTAAAAGGAAATGTCGAGTATATATGTGTTAGAGAACAGCAATAGATACTATATGGATCTGGAAGTTCATGAGATGAACTTATAGATATTCCGATCATTGATGACAAGTATGGAATCATTGATCATGCAATGTGGCTAAAGGTTAGCAAAGGAATACTGGATCACATATTACGGCAACTCCATCTCATACGTGTGACGTACAGCGAAGAGATGTGAGACATGCAATTTATACTGACTTTGGCAAGGTGTTGACATAACTCACTATGTTAGCACAAGAGCACAGTAACATGTGGGACATGTTTAAAGATCACTATGAATATGATTCAAGGGTGATTGGCTCACAGTGCAAGTGGGAGTCTGTTGGTATGTATGCCCTGAGAGCCAATCATGGGATGATTGGTGGGATACATTAAGATTGATTTGATAAATATCAATGGCAAGCTTCCGATTCTTTCTGGTTCAGTCATATGAGATAGTGACAGAACAGATTGAATGTCTAGAGAATGACAGTACTCAATGACGTATGCCTTCAGGTTCAGGACCTGAACGATGAGATCATACGGATGCTAAGAGTTTGTACATTCTTGTTATGTCCCTAGTCAGATGTCATTGTGGAAGGTAGATAGATAGCAATGACACACAAGACTAGATTGTGGTGTTAGTTGATGACATAATCTCATTAGTCATGATATAGAGATATCAAACCAAACACATAGGTACTTATTAGAGAACAAGTGTACCAGACAGACCCACCGTGAGTTTGACACATGGAACCATGACATGGTAGTCACAGTCAGTACTCACAGTGATGGTGGTGAGTGTGATTCTTTGACCTGAAATCACTACACTCAACACATGTCGTTGGGCACACTTTGACATCATCAAACACAGTCCTGAAACATGGGTTGTTATAAAGGTGATGATTGGGTGGCTTTGACACATGGGGCTTTTGAGGGGTGAGTGATAGATATGGGATTTGTCCCTCCCGAGGGAGTTTGATATCCAAGGCCACTTGATGAGTAGGGTTGAAATAGGCGTGTGCACACATGTGTGAATCAGTATGTGATATTGATGTCATACATATCTCTTCCAATCTGCTCTGAGATCAAGAAAGTGAATGAACATTGACAGGATGACTGTTCCATGCCTCGAGTTCAATCGGGATATCAGAGACAAAGGAATTATACATTCACTGTAACACCATTCATGGATTATAGGAATGAAAGTTGTTCTCCAACTTTCTACTTTCACTTGGGTAGCACTGATGTGTGACTAGGCACCGCTCTTTGCTTGTGAAGTCATAAGTGTTATGGACTTTCACTGCCAACGTGAAATGGACCTGCAGGGTCACACACAAAGGATTTAACCTGGAAGAGGAGTTTTGTCGACAAAAAATGTTTAGATTGATTACTAAAGGAGTTTAGTAGTTCAATTAAACACTCAATCAATTGATAGCTGAATGTCATAATGTTCAAGGTGTTTGACACATTGATTGGAGTATCAGATTGATTGAAATCACAATTGACTGATTCTGCACAATCTACACTCCCAACCGATCGGCTCATGAGATGAACCGATCGGCTGAGCTTGGTGAACCGGTCGGCTCAAGTGTTGAGTCGATCGGCTCATGGACAAGGTGAATGATTGCTTCAAGTGTTGAAACGATCGGTTCAACTATTGCAACTGAGCAAGTTGGGAAAGTAGGATTGGTGAGAATTCTCCTTTCGTTTCACTTGCCCAATTTGATTGGGAAATAGGATTGGTATTCGATACCAATTAGAAACAAAAGAAGGAAATTCAATCGGGAACTGGTCAGGACCACGAACTGATCGGTTCAAAAGTGAATCGACCGACTCATGGGTCCCAACTGATCGGTTGAGGTGTCAACCGACCAGTTCAGGTTGCGAGTTGGTTGTTTTGTGGAAAATCTCGAACCCTTCTACTCCTGCTTTTAGTCTCGCATTGCCCGGGATGGAGAACCCTGTCCCATGACCCTCCTATATATATAGGGGCATTGGGGGCTTCTCAAAGTACAACTCAGTTCAACCAGTTGCTCTGCAAAGTTGTCGTTCTCTCTGGTTTTGGTAACCGAGAGAGCCCGAGCAAGTGCTACCCACAAAGGGAGGCGCATCAAGGGAAAGACAATTGCAGTTGCAACTGGAGGCAGGAGAGTGTGTTGGCGACTAGTACGCCAACATGAGGGTGTGACTCCTTCCAATTCCTTGTGGGATAAGGAGTGTGGAGTTCCAGGTGGTCCATGTGGACTACTTCATAGGCGGGAGGTTTCTGCCGCTCAGGAGGACAACTGTCAACCCCGACAGTCTGGTGAGAGGAGGAGTCGTCAGTCCCGGTGCGACCAGGAGCTGCACAGACACCGTCTAAGACTGGAGGTGAAGACCGCACAAGGCGCGAGGTATTGTCATCGAGCAAGCCTCGGGACAAGGTATGATTCCACAAACCATCCTTTCCTATTATATAGACGTTGACGCGTTTCCCTGTCTCGAGTTTGGGGGAGAAAATTTTTTGTTTCCGCTGCCTTCTCTGTCTCCCCTAAAACCCAACAGTTAAAATGAAGATGAAATATGTGATTACAAATGATTTAGTGGGAGCATATTTATATTCCACATAATGATGAGGAATAGAATCCGTATCCTACAATTTTTTTAGACCTGGCAAGGGAAGTACCTTCTATATGAAGGGCTTAGGTGAAGCATCCTATGTGATAGAGATTGAGATCTATAGAGATATATTTGGAAAGCTTTTTGACATGAGAAAGAGCACATACATTGGCAAGATGCTGAAAGCGTTCAACATGCACGACCGGTGTGCTCCTGCCAATGGTGTTACACAGTACTCAATTGGAGTTTGAATAGATGCAACCCCACAGATAGGAGCACACGGTGGTTTCACTTTCAAAATTTATATAGACCTAGACTTAAACACTCCTACGTCTACTAAAACACTATCCCATAAGCGCACATGGTCGTGTCATAGTATAGGAGGGTGGCAAGTATAGGGTCGATCCACATGGAGAAAAGGGGGCACTAGAGCTAGGTTAGTTTGGCTAGGTTCCCACTGCGGAGACTAAGGTTAAGGGTTTAAAGGTTGTTTTAATTGTTAACTAAGGTGAACAAGAAAGTAATTAAAGGTGAGAATGAAATCTAAGTTAACCCTAGCTAGATTAGGACTAATTAAGCAGTAAAAGACTAAGCTAGGTATGAAAAGGAAAATTACACTAAGGAAAACAAGACAAAATCAAAAGAGCAAGTAAAGACCTAAGCTAGCAAGAAAAAAATCAAGAACATGGCAAGAAGCTATCTAGGCAAGAAAAGAGCTAACTAAGCTGACACTAGCTAATTAAGATGAAAACTAGCATTTAAAGCAATTAATGAATACATGGGATATTTAGGGGATGTACTAATCACTTAAGTTGGGGGTGACATATGAACATTATGATTCCATTTAGATTATCCAAACAAAACAACAAGTAGAATCTAATGAATTAACCTAATCTGCTAACTGGCCATGGATATGCTAGGTTGTGTATAGGGGAACTAGTCCCTAACACTCTCTACTACCCTTGTGAGGCTCAATTGGGTTAGGGATTAGGTTCAATTCAATTAGAGTCTAGTCAAGTCTAGGTTTCTAGATTAGACATTCCTAGGGCAATTATGGGCCGAGGGTAGTAATGGGGAGGTGAAATTAGGGGTTTGGACCCCAATTCCCCCACATTCTAGCCTTGAGAAGGCTCCACGTTAATTGTACTAGAATCACCAATCTAGCTACTTAGATCTCTCCCTTAGGCTTAGGGATATTTATTAGGATGTAGGAAGATGGGATGCCACCTAGGGATGCAAGAATTGGACCTATGGGCAAATCCCAAAATTCACACATATAAGAAATTTCCCTGAATTCCTAGGTGATTTCACACACAAACCAACAAGAAATTTATGGAGAATAAGATAAAAATAGAACAAAATAATTAGCAAATGGAATTATAAAGTTTACATGTCATTCCCCCCCAACATGGTATCAAAGTAACATTTTACACCCCAAACAGCCCACCAAAGGGGGCCTAGCTACTCATAGAAATGGAAAATACAAAAAGAAAGGAGAAAGAGGTAGAAGAAGCCATGGAGCTCAGTGCAAATGGGGTGATCCTCCTCTCCAGCTACTACAATACATCCTCCACTCTCCTCCAAGGTGCAAGGGTGTGGAATGAAGGGGATTATGGGTAGAAACTAGGATAAACTAGTGTTTTGGTGGTGGAAATTGTGAAATGGAGTGGAATGGAGGTGGAAACGGAGTGGAATGACTAAGGGGGAAAATGGGGAGCTAGGAGGTGGTGGAAGGTAGCTAACCTCATGTTGGAGCCACCACCTAGGTATATATAGGTGTAGGGGAAGCACTAGGTCAAGTAGGGGTAGTATGGGAAAATAGTGGCAAAAGTAGCTAGGTTTTGTGAGTAGCACGTCCGTGGTGGACCACCACGACTGTGGTGGGTAGGGGTGAGAATGGTCGTGGTGGGGTAAAATGACCGTGTGAATTAAAATGTGAAAATCACAGGTTGAGGGTCACTTTTGTACTAAATTTGGCACGGTCGTGGTGGTCACCACGGCCGTGGTGGCTTGAAATGCTCAAGTCGTTCTCTACTTCATGGTCGTTCTACCTCTACTGTAGCACGGCCGTTCTAGGTGGCACGGCCATTCTGGGTCAGTTCAACATGGCCGTTATGTGTGGCATGTGACGTCCCTGGATTTTGGCTTCTCCAAACCCTATTGGGAATGAGAGGTCAGAATCTGAGAACATCATCCAATCATACCAGAGAGCGATGTGGAAGCATAATACGCATACATGAACATACAACCATAAAATTTCTCAACATTCAACATGTATATTTATACAACATGAATTATTACATAATGATTTACAATTACATATTGAATGAAGATTCTACAGTCTAAGAACATGTATGCTAAACTAGGATCTACACAATAGGTACAACCTATACAACTTGCTCACATCCTGTACTTTTCTCCCATGCTATCTCTGAACCTAAAACATACGTGAAACAACAAATCAACACACAAGGTGTTGTGTACATGGGCAGAAAGATACATATATTTATTGCTTTCATAATTTTGAAAAAGATTTGCAGAAGGAAAGAAAATCATAGAAAACACTTCTTAATTAAGTGAAATACGCCAATTTAAGTCATTTTCCTAGATGAATTGCATTTTCAAGGTGGACTAGTACCAAAACATAAATATTGGGCCCATCCCCATGTACCAAGTACTCTAGGGAAACTCCCCGTACACCGTGTGCTCTAGGGAGGTGTACTAGCCAACATTAATCCATTCCCTCGTAAGGGGGATAATGAACACCTTAAATAACTATAAAGCATCTACTTATCATTTATGTTTACAAGTGATAAAACATCGAGTACTATATAGTGCTACTACATCCAATATTTGCAAATAGAAGAGAGCATACATACATATCATGATTGCAAGCAAGAAAACCATAGTCATATACTTAAATAAAACCCACGTACCTGAGTTCAGAGATTTTTAACTTATCCTTGATCATCTAGAAGTCTGGTCATCACCTGATTAAGACAAGACCACATACTATCATCAGATGCTCATCATCTTAACCCAAGTCGTGTTCATTAGGGTTTATATTATCTCATTAGGATATTCCAACGTTTACTTGCATTATTGTCTTATATTTATCTTACTGATGTCATTTTCCAAATTATGATTCATAATCTGAATATTAGGTTCCATATCCTTTTTGTGCACATATTAACCCTAGTTTATTTACATTATTCAATTTAGGGTTACAACCCATGTATTAAGGGTTATCTTCATATAACATGAATTCTATGCATATAACTGATCTCATATTTTTATATTATATTCTAGTTACAGATATGAGGGTTTTCTATAAATCTCATCATTTATTGAGCATGCATGCATTTAAGACATTATCTTTAGTGTTATTAGCCCTAATTATCCATATTAATCAAATTATATACTTTCGTACATCATCATGACCATATCTGACATCATATGCATTCTATACATAATTGTGGACTTAATGATATTTTTCCATGATTTTATGTCATCATTTGCTATTTATTATCCATTAAATAAGCATTACACATCATACATGATATCACTATTATAAGTGCATCAAAAGTCTGATATTCTGCTTCCATATTTTTCTATGCATTTTTTTTAGCATTTTAGTACCTTATTTGTATTTTTATGAAAAACATGCTATTTATTAGGAATTATGCAAGATCAGGGGAATTTCTGGGAATTTACCTTATTGTGGCCAATCACGCGCTACCACATGGCCACCATGGTGGGCGCAACTCTTGCCTTCCTGGCTTGGATGAGATGGTCGGTTCAGGGTTTGCTCGGTCTGTTGTGATGGACCGGCCGGTTCTTGGCTTGACCCGATCCTTTTCTTTTTCTTCACGATCACCTGGCAGCTCTCTGTCTCTGTTGCTGCTTGCTCGAGCAGCAAGTTGATCACTCTGGTGAGGCTCTGGTCTCTCTTGGGTGGCACTGGAGTCTGGATGAGAGTGCCCTCACCTTCGCGAGGCCGCCTTGATCGGATGGGTGAGGTTTCTGATATGTGGCTCCCCCTAGATCCCAACGCCACCGCAGTGACGACGAGGTCGCTGGTGAGGTGGACGTCAGGGACGAAGAAGTGTTCTGGGGTAGTTTTTCCTAGTCGAGAAGCACCTTCGGATTGAGGTGGTGGTGATGGCGGGTTGTATTCGGTGGGGCAAGACCTATGAGGGTGTTGTCGAGGTGGTGCAGCGACGGATGGAAGGTCAACTTGGGGGAGGTGCTCGGAGGTCAGTTGCTTCAAATTGGGTTGAGTGGGAGTCTAAGGGGGGTCTGGAGGAGCTAATGGTATCCTTAATTAGGCATGAGGATGTGTGGGAGGGAAAGCCCTAAATGAGTCCTGCCTCCAGTGAGAAGCGCGAGATGGCAGAGGTCTGTTATCTCTGCTCAAGGCATAGTAATTATCATGAGATGTAAACAGTTTATCTCTTGTTATGAAAGAAGCTTTTAAGGATTCAAGCTCTTGTCTCGAAAAGTTTTAATTTCCCGTGATTTTTGTCTTCCGCTGTTTATCGAATCGCTTCCTCTAAGTTTAAATCATGATTATATCGTGGTTTGGAGATCAGAGCCCACAATTAGTGATATCAGTAGAATCGGTCCTCCAAGAAATCTCGTGCAATCGTTGTGGGAGCTAGGCATGCGAAGTAGGTTTGGGTTAGGCAGATTCTATTGGGGTCGGGGCTGGGAAAGGCGGAAGGTAGGAGACAAAGTCTCCCCCGTTGGATCGCTGATCAATGACCATAAAATGTTGGCCTAAACAAAGGTCCGCGACCAAGCTTCAAAGGGGCTGCGTGACACATATTTGACCAATTAAATCGAAATCTTAGGTCCTAGGTTGGCGATTTATGAAATATATACATCAATTTCAACTTCTCATATCTCTTAATTGGATGATCCAATTGCCATAAAATTTTAGGTGTAGCTTTATAATGTCATGATGTAGCTATGGCATAAGTTTGGGAATGAAATTCGAAGGTTAGACATGTTTATTGACTAATCACATTAAAACCTAAAGTTAGCCTTCATGTGACACTTAAGGTATTACCTTATGTGAAAAATGATATGCCATTTAGTCAAAGTTGACTCCAAAACTTCAACATTGGTTCATATGTATATGATTCCTCAAAAGAAATTAGTTCACTACTCACTGGATCACTAAATGAATGATTGGTCTCATGAGAGCTTAATCAATTAGTAAGGGTATTCATTCACAATTGAATTCATTTAGGCGTCATAACCCTCTATCATATCTCAAAACACCTAATTTGGTGAGGGAATCCATGACTGTATTACCAATTCCTCAATTTGGTATTCATCCTCTACATAGAATGCTTGTCTCTAAAAAATTGTATTAGTTATTAAAACTCAAAAATCTAGGTTATCACATTCACCCCACCTTTTTTGGAATTTCATCCTCGAAATTCAACTAATCTCATTCTTAAAGGCTATTTAGGAGTTCAACTTCATATACATCATCATTGCTTAGGTTCTAAGACCACCATAGTTGCATCACACTCTAAGTTGTTAGCTTAGGGTCTAGAGATTCTTGGGTGTGTCCACCCCACCTTATATATGTGGAAGCATCACTTAATGTCTTAGCCATAACATGACATTATGATATCTTAGGATTACATCACCCCTAAGGGTACATGTTTTGTTCATACTTTTAAAGTTCAGGAGGAATTCGTTTATATGCCATGACATTCAGATCGTTCAAATCTAACATCATTAATATGTTTTATGATCAACATCATACAATGATTTCAGTATTAGAGGAGATTTATCTTCATTTTTGATATTAGGATTTTTTTTTCTACTTAATAAGGGCTTACATAACATGTTTGACCATTAGGGTTTCACCCTATGGTGTGATATTCATACTCAACTTAGAAGCATACATTGAGGAGGATCAAAGTTACGAACTATATTTTTGATCATATATCCCATGATACAAAAATATCTTTATATCAAGTTCTTGAGTTCAACTTTTTATGTCTTGCATGTATTATGTGAAGGGAAGAAGAGAATATACTAAATTTATCCCATGATCTCAGCATCATATCTTTCATGTTTCATATGAAGGGGAAGAGAATATTTTAAAGTCAAACTTATCATGATTTCAATCTTGGGTGCTACATGTATGATATAGGGGGGATATAGAATAGGTCAAGCTTATACGAGTGACTCCTTATATATAAATCATCTATATAGCTCAAGTGAGGTTTCTATCATCATATATTAAGAAAGAGAAGAAGGGGGAATTGTATTTTTGAGTATCTTTTGCACAAAGCATCATACTCTCATAACTAGAGTTCATATATTACCTCACTTGCAACTAATGATGAGATTCACAAAATATGTCACTCTAGCTAGGACCTAACTCAGCCAAAGGATTGACTTTATCGAATGGGTCATCTACCCATCCTTTTCTTTTACCCAATTCTTACATATAGATTTGAATCATGCATAAGGACTCAACTCAACACTCGAGAGTAATCTAGTGTAGGACATTTTTTTAACACATATCTCATATATTGGAGGCTAGGTCCTATGACCTTCTTCCTGTGGGTCTTACTCTCTCTAGAGTTCACCACATATCTCATCCTACCACTAGATATCCTCCTTGTATAAGAGCTTGAGGCTCATGCACACTCATCTCTATCTTAACTTAGCTTATCTTAAGTAGGAAAAGGGAATGTACTTTCATCATCAAGATTTTGCTTAAATTCTCCAAAATTGGATTAAACTAGTATACAATTTAAACCTTTATAAGGAAACTTATACTATCAGATATCAAACTTAGATAAAATTGCACATGCTTAATTCAACTATCATTCTATCATCCACTCTATGTATCACATATCTTGATAAGGCTCTAGACATCTAATCTAGACTACTCTCTCTTCTAGACTGATGTCACTCCCTTTCACTTAGGTTACATGAACACTAACTACTCTCCAGTGTGAGGGACACATTTTCATATTTACATATAGGTAATAAAATATTATATAGTTTTTCTACGAGAAAGAAGGCGTCAGAGGAAACTGTTGAGGCTCGAGCCGATTGGAAAACAAAACCAACTCAACAAAATGAGTGTCCCACACACAGTAGATAGTCTAGTGCCATGTCACCTAGTGAAATGGTGAGAACAAGGTGTATACTAGTGTAGCTACCCAATACATATGAGCTCTATATGGAGAGGGTTTCACACACTTGTCTAAACCTAGTTCTCGAACATCTAGGTTCTAACTTAGAGGCTAAGTCAAACCTTATTCCTATAGAACAACTTACTAAGTTTCTAAGGTTTAAAGTGAAAGGTGAAATTTAGTTTTATGTTTCATGGTGAGCAATTGTTAGGTGTAGCTATTGTTCATGCTCTGATACCAACTGTGACGTCCCCGGATTTTGGCTTCTCCAAACCCTATTGGGAATGAGAGGTCAAAATATGAGAACATCATCCAATCATATTAGAGAGCGATGCGGAAGCATAATACGCATACATGAACATACAACCATAACATTTCTCAACATTCAACATGTATATTTATACAACATGAATTATTACACAATGATTTACAATTACATATTGAATGAAGATTCTACAATCTAAGAACATGTATGCTAAACTACGATCTACACAATAGGTACAACCTATACAACTTGCTCACATCCTGTACTTTTCTCCCATGCTATCTCTGAACCTAAAACATACGTGAAACAACAAATCAACACACAAGGTGTTGTGTACATGGGCAGAAAGATACATATATTTATGGCTTTCATAATTTTGAAAAAGATTTGCAGAAGGAAAGAAAATCATAGAAAACACTTCTTAATTAAGTGAAATACGCCAATTTAAGTCATTTTCCTAGATGAATTGCATTATCAAGGTGGATTAGTACCAAAACATAAATATTGGGCCCATCCCCGTGTACCAAGTACTCTAGGAAAACTCCCCGTACACCGTGTGCTCTAGGGAGGTGTACTAGCCAACATTAATCCATTCCCTCGTAAGGGGGATAATGAACACCTTAAATAACTATAAAGCATCTACTTATCATTTATGTTTACAAGTGATAAAACATCGAGTACTATATAGTGCTACTACATCCAATATTTGCAAATAGAAGAGAGCATACATACATATCATGATTGCAAGCAAGAAAACCATAGTCATATACTTAAATAAAACCCACGTACCTGAGTTCAGAGATTTCTAACTTATCCTTGATCATCTAGAAGTATGGTCATCACCTGATTAAGACAAGACCACATACTATCATCAGATTCTCATCATCTTAACCCTAGTCGTGTTCATTAGGGTTTATATTATCTCATTAGGATATTCCAACGTTTACTTGCATTATTGTCTTATGTTTATCTTACTGATGTCATTTTCCAGATTATGTTCATTATCTGAATATTAGGTTCCATATCCTTTTTGTGCACATATTAACCCTAGTTTATTTACATTATTCAATTTAGGGTTACAACCCATGTATTAAGGGTTATCTTCATATAACATGAATTCTATGCATATAACTGATCTCAGATTTATATATTATATTCCAGTTACAGATATGAGGGTTTTATGTAAATCTCATCATTTATTGAGCATGCATGCATTTAATACATTATCTTTAGTGTTATTAGCCCTAATTATCCATATTAATCAAATTATATACTTTCATGCATCATCATGACCATATCTGACATCATATGCATTCTATACATAATTGTGGACTTACTGATATTTTTCCATGATTTTATGTCATCAATTGCTATTTATTATCCATTAAATAAGCATTACACATCTTACATGATATCACTATTATTAGTGCATCAAAAGTCTGATATTCTGCTTCATATTGTTCTATGCATTTTTCTAAGCATTTTAGTACCTTATTTGTATTTTTCTGATAAACATGCTATTTATTAGGAATTATGCAAGATCAGGGGAATTTCTAGGAATTTACCTTATTGTGGCCAATCACGCGCTACCATGTGGCCACCATGGTGGGCACAACTCTTGCCTTCCTGGCTTGGATGAGCCGTCCGGTTCAGGGTTTGCTCGGTCTGTTGTGATGGACCGGCCGGTTCCTGGCCTGACCCGATCCTTTTCTTTTTCTTCACGATCACCTGGAAGCTCTCTGTCTCTGCTGCTGCTTGCTCGAGCAGCAAGTTGATCACTCCGGTGAGGCTCTGGTCACTCTTGGGTGGCGCTGGAGTCTGGATGAGAGTGCCCTCACCTTCATGAGGCCGCCTCGATCGGATGGGTGAGGTTTCTGATCTATGGCTCCCCCTAGATCTCAACGATGCCGCAGTGACGACGAGGTTGCCGGTGAGGTGGAGGTCAGGGATGAAGAGGTGTTCTGGGGTAGTTTGTCCTAGCCGAGAAGCACCTCTGGATTGAGGTGGTGGTGATGGCGGGTTGTATTCGGCGGGGCAAGACCTGTGAGGGTGCTGCTGAGGTGGTGCAGCGACGGATGGAAGGTTGACTTGGGGGAGGTGCTCGGAGGTCAGTTGCTTCAAATTGGGTTGAGTGGGAGTCTAAGGGGGGTCTGGCAGAGCTAACAGTATTCTTAAATAGGCATGAGGATGTGTGGGAGGGAAATCCCTAAATGTGTCCTGCCGCCAGTGAGAAGCGCAAGATGGAGGAGGTCTGCTATCTCTGCTCAGGGCATAGTAGGAGACATAGCAGGGTTTGTTGAGTTCGGTTTGAGGAGTAGAATTGGTCCTCTAAGAAATCTCGTGCAATCATTGTGGGAGCTAGGCGTGCGAAGTAGATTTGGGTTAGGCAGATTCTGTTGGGGTCGGGGCTGGGAAAGGCGGAAGGTAGGAGACAAAGTCTCCCCCATTGGATCGTTGATCAACGGCCATAAAATGTTGGCCTAAACCAAGGTCTGCGCCCAAGCTTCAAAGGGGTTGCGTGACACATATTTGACCAATTAAATCAAAATCTTAGGTCCTAGGTTGGCGATTTATGAAATATATACATCAATTTCAACTGCTCATATCTCTTAATTGGATGATCCAATTGCCATAAAATTTTAGGTGTAGCTTTATAATGTCATGATGTAGCTGTGGCATAAGTTTGGGAATGAAATTCGAAGGTTAGCATGTTTATTGACTAATCACATTAAAACCTAAAGTTCACCTTCATGTGACACTTAGGGTATTACCTTATGTGAAAAATGATATGCCATTTAGTCAAAGTTGACTCCAGAACTTCAACATTGGTTCATATGTATATGATTCCTCAAAAGAAATTAGTTCACTACTCACTGGATCACTAAATGAATGATTGGTCTCATGAGAGCTTAATCAATTAGTAAGGGTATTCATTCACAATTGAATTCATTTAGGCATCATAACCCTCTATCATATCTCAAAACACCTAATTTGGTGAGGGAATCCATGATTGTATTACCAATTCCTCAATTTGGTATTCGTCCTCTACATAGAATGCTTATCTCTCAAAAATTGTATTAGTTATTAAAACTCAAAAATCTAGGTTATCATATGGCACGACCGTGGTGATTCTAGCTTCAATTGAGGATGACTATGTTGATTAGCAAGTGACCTAGCACGGCCGTTCTGTGGTACCATGGTCGTGTTGGGTTCTGGATCAACACTTTGACTTGATTCTTTGGATTTTTCTTGGACATCTTTGCTTCAATGGATATTTGGCCACTAGGGGTAGGTTAAGGGAGCATAGAGCTTCACTTTGGGTTTCTCCAAGGGTAGAGAAACCCTAGGATCACTCCTCTTTCTCTTCCATAAAGCGTGGTTCAAATTCATGAAAAACATGCAAATAATGTCCATAAGTGCATTTTACAAAAATATGCATATTGAGGGAAATAACATGCAATCTAACAGGTATAGATGTGATTGAAATGAAAAATAACACAAGATGAAGCCCTAAAATAGGGCTGCATCACCACCCCAAACTTGAAAAATACTTGTCCTCAAGTATGCTCTAACTCAATCTCTCTACAATTTTTCCACAATCAAGAAATGACAAATGCAATGTAAAGGATGATTATTGCTGAATGGGATCAATAGTGACTAAGTACATGCATTCCACCTCTCTCCTCTCCTACTTTCATAGACCAGTCATGAAAAGAACACAAAGCATATGAATTTCAAATATAGTGCATAAAACACACAAGCTATACATATTTCTTTCATGTAATTCTGGGTAAACTGTTTCATGATGGCGTTAATCAAGAATGACTAGGATTTTTATTTCACCTTCATGCTTTCAACCTTATGTTTTAGATCACACCAAATGACCCACATGGCTATGGAAAAGGGCAAAATGAGCTAGGTTTGATGTTTCCTAGCTCAATGGGTATGAAAATGGAAGAAAGGGTTGCGGTAAGATTTTAGAGTGCTATTACATAGAGCACTCAATTTTTCTTTACTTAGATGCTCTTAAACAAGAGCACCTTTTATTTTATTTTTGCATTTTTTTCTTTTTCTTTTCCCTTGGAGTAGGTGTTGGGTTTTAGGGGAGGCAGAGAACGCAGCGGAAACAAAAAAAAAATTCTCCTCCCCAAACCCAGAACAAGGAAATGCGTCAACGTCTATACAATAGGAAAAGATGGTTTGTGGAATCATACCTTGTCCCGAGGCTTGCTCGGAGATAATACCCTGCGCCTTACGTGGTCTTCACCTCCGGTCTTGGACGGTGTCTGTGCAGCTCCTGGTCGCACCGGGACTGACGACTCCTGGTCTCACCGGGACTGTCGGGATTGACAGTTGTCCTCCGAGCGGCAGAAACCTCCCGCCTCTGAAGTAGTCCACACAGACCACCTGGAACTCCAATCTCCTTGTCCCACAAGGAATTGGAAGGAGTTGCACCCTCCTTTCAGCGTACTAGTCGCCAACACACTCTCCTGCCACCAATTGCTTTCTGCAGTTGTCTTTTCCTTGTTGTGCCTCTCTTATCGGGTAGCACTTGCTCGGGCTCTCTCTCAGTTACCAAAACCAGAGAGAACGACAACTTCACAGAGCAACTAGTTGCACTGAGTTGTACTTTGAGAAGCCCCCAATACCTCTATATATATGAGGGTTATGGGATAGGGTTCTCCATCCCGGGCAATATGGGACTAAAGCAGGAGTAGAAGGGTTCGAGATTTTCCACAAAAACAACCAACTCGCAACCTGAACCGATCGTTTCATTTCTGAAACGGTCGGTTGGGGATCTGAGCTGGTCGGTTGACACCTCAACTGATCGGTTGGGACCCATGAAACAGTCGGTTCATTTCGGAATCGGTTGGTTCGTGGTCCTGATCAGTTCCCGATTGACTTTCCTTCTTTTGTTTCTAATTGGTATCAAATGCCAATCTCTGTTCCAATCAAATTGGGCAAGTGAAATGAAAAGAAATTTCTCACCAACCTGACTTTCCCAACTTGCTCGGTTGCACCAGTTGAACCGATCGTTTCAACACTTGAAGCAATCATTTCACCCTGTCCATGAGCCGATCGACTCACCACTTGAGCCGATCGGTTCACCAAGCTCAGCCGATCGGTTCATCACATGAGTCGATCGGTTGGAAGTGCAGATTGTGCAGAATCAGTCAATTGTAGTTTCAATCAATCCGATACTCCAATCAATGTGTCCAACACCTTGAACATTATGATACTGAGCCATCAATTGATTGAGTGTTTAATTGAACTACTAAACTCTTTTAATAATCAATCTAAACATTGTTTGTGGACAAAACTCCTCTTCCAGGTTAAATCCTATGTGTGTGACCCTGCAGGTCCATTTCACGTTGGTAGTGAAAGTCCATAACACTTATGACTTCACAAGCAAAGAGCGGTGCCTAGTCACACATCAGTGCTACCAAAGTGAAATAGAAAGTTGGAGACCAACTTTCAATCCTACAATCAGTGAATGGTGTTACAGTGAATGTATAATTCCTTTGTCACTGATATCTCGAATGAACTCAAGGCATGGAACAGTCATCCTGTCAACGTTCATTCACTTTCTTGATCTCAGAGTAGATTGGAAGAGATATGTATGACATCAATATCACATACTGATTCACACATGCGTGTGCATGCCTATTTCAATCCTACTCATCAAGTGGCCTTGGATATCAAACTCCCTCAGGAGGGACAAATCCCATATCTATCACTTACCCCTCAAAAGCCCCATGTGTCAAAGCCACCCAATCATCACCTTTATAACAACCCATGTTTCAGGACTGTGTTTGATGATGTCAAAGTGTGCCCAACGACATGTGTTGAGTGTAGTGATTTCAGGTCAAAGAATCACACTCACCACCATCACTGTGAGTACTGACTGTGACTACCATGTCATGGTTCCATGTGTCAAACTCATGGTGGGTCTGTCTGGTACACTTGTTCTCTAACCAGTACCTATGTGTTTGGTTTGATATCTCTATATCATGACTAATGAGATTCTGTCATCAACCAACACCACAATCTAGTCTTGTGTGTCATTGATGTCTATCTACCTTCCATAATGACATCCGACTAGGGACATAACAAGAATGTAAAAACTCTTAGCATCTGTATGATCTCATCGTTCAGGACCTCAACCTGAAAGCATACGTCATTGAGTATTGTCATTCTCTAGACATTCAATCAGTTCTATCACTATCTCATATGACTGAACCAGAAAGAATTGGAAGCTTGCCTTTGATGTTTATCAAATCAATCTTAATGTATCCCACCAATCATCCCATGATTGGCTCTCAGGGCATACATACCAACATACTCCCACTTGCACTGTGAGCCAATCACCCTTGAATAATATTCATAGTGATCTTCAAACATGTCCCACATGTTACTGTGCTCTTGTGCCAACATAGTGAGTTATGGCAACACCTTGCCAAAGTCAGTATTAATTGCATGTCTCACATCTCTTTGTTGTAAATCACACGTATGAGATGGAGTTGTCGTAATATGCGATCCAGTATTCCTTTGCTAACCTTTAGCCACATTGCATGATCAAGGATTCCATACTTGTCATCAATGATCGGAATATCTATAAGTTCATCTCATGAACTTCCAGATCCATATAGTATCCACTGCTGTTCTCTAACGCATAGATACTCGACATTTCCTTTTAAATGGTTTTATTGGAACACTTCCAATTATCAACAAACTTTCACTTTTATATATCCTATATATATTGCGATTAATTTTTTGTCCTTTCAGAAGTTCGCATCAATGTAACTCTTCACATTGAACTCTTCCTTATCTCCATAGAACTAGTACTTCTCAAGTACTTATCAAGTTATCATGGTATTCCAGTAACCCTTAGTGGAAGTTGACAGACATACACTCGTCATGTCTCACATATGAGTTATCATGATGAGCACATCAAATTGCCATGTCCTACATACAAGATGATGAATGCATTTTGTTCTTGCCATGTCGATACATGCAAGATAATGGGATGATTACATACATGATAGATCCACATCTATTCTTAGTGTTCCCATTCTTCATAAGAATTGGACACTTGGCCTTGGGATACTAACTCCATGTAACATGGACAAGTTTTCTCCTACTGAATCTGTGCATACTGAACCCTTCAGTACAGATTGCCAATGTATTCTTTCTCTTTTCAGGTCAAGAGGTTTTTGAGAACTATCTCTATAGATCTCTATTCCTATCACATAGGAAATATCTCTATCTTCCTTAAAGATAATTTCCACTTTAGGATTTCCATTCTAGAACATTTCCATTTCACATCAAAATGTGGAATGTGAACACGCTCCCACTAAATCATAGATCCCTTCTTTATCTTTGACATATCAGTCAAACCCTTTGACTATATCATCAAAGTAAAGATCCAATTCTGAGTTGCTTGTACTCAATCAATCACATTGATTAGTCCATTGTAACTTATATACTTCATTTGCATTAGTGGATTCATAAACCTTATAGGTTGTGTCACGTATACATCCTTATTTTATTCCTCATAGGAATGCGGTTTTAGTATCCATATGCCAAATGTCTTAGTCATTAAGTTGCAATCAACAAGCATCATCCTTCTCAAAATGTTATCCATGTGTCTTAACACTTAAGACTTATTTGCACTTATGGATTTTATTCCAATGGGTGCTACCATCAAGGTCATACCTAATGGTTCACATGTATGTCATTTAGGATGTAGTGGTCATAAACCATAACTCAAAATTCGGTTCCTCATATTCATCTAGATAGTTGACTCATTACATGAACAACTCATCACATAGATAATTGAGGTGTATCTGTTAAGGATATAAGAACTCGCAACCTTTGTGATTCTTAATGGCCTTTATTAGTGTAGGGTATTCTTTATTTAAGAAGAATTTAGTTATTTGATAATCATTCTCTAACTCCTTAGAGTATGACTCCCTTTTTTATTTAGACATCACTATGCCTTAATCATGAGCTCACTATGATATACTATCATAATCACTCATAAGGATCTCAAACATTTTGGTCTAAGTATTTCATTCATTGATCTCATCAAGAATTAACACTTTACCAAATTCATACTTCATCTATGATATCCTTGAACATTTCAAGATATTCAATTTGGTATTTCTCTAAACACCATTTGAAGTATTAGCATTTGTTCCAATAGGTATGTAAATACATCACATGTATTATACCTAATAGGACAATCATTCTCCCACTACCTTTAGTGAAGATTGATTAATCATGTCCAAGAGATTCATGTCTCTTACTGGTCATCCAACCACAAGAGTCTAGATTTATCCATCATATGGAAACTAGAAATGAATTTCTAATGATTGATGCTAATTTGATCGTTTGAGTTATCAATAACTTTAGGTATCATTTTATCTTATGAATACCATGTATCACAAGATAAACAAGGCATTGCCAAAAAGATCATATCTTTAAGATTGAAACATCAACTTTATTAATTGCCATCATTGTCATACAATATGCAAAAATAAAGTGTTTCTATCTATTGGCAATATATGAAATAGCAGTTCTCAACTCTATTTCGTGCCCTTTAGGCTGAAATAAACTGAAAGATACTCCTATCTATGGCAGCAACACTTGCTACAATGATGGGTACTTCTTTCTTGGTCCTTTCACAAAGATCATCACTTCTTTGCAGATCTTGCATATCATATATGATAGATCCATATCTTGGTATCATATACCTCAGATAAAGAAGCGGTTCATTTCATTATACCTTAGGTGGAGATCTCCATCCCCTCCTTCATCTTCTTTTGTTCTTCCAAATATAGAGGGCAATTCCCTCATACACCCTTTCCCATGTGCCTTGAGGCTGAAGATGGCTTGGATTGCTGGCTAGCATCAGAACACTTCTTTGCTTTGCCCTTATCCTTGCCCTTAAGAACTACCTTTTCTTTGATCACATCAAAGATTATAGTTTGTCTTTCTTCATCTTTGAATGTACTATCCTCAACATGTCCAACAACTCTTTCAATGCTTGTCAAAGTTATTTATGTTGTAGCTTACCATGAATTGTATGATTCTTGCAACATTTGCACTATCATACCAATAGCCAACTCTTGGCTCAGAGGGAATCCTTCTTAGTCAGGTTTTCCACATACCCAATCATATTGAGTGTGTGAATACCTTACTGGATGTCCTTCTATCATGACATACAAGGATAGTGTCCTTGAGACATCATATGTCTCATGTTGTCTCTGCAACTCATAGTTCAGAGAACACAACATCAAGCACTCCTCATCAATGTCATCCTCAGTATGCTTCCATAAGCATACTTTCAGCCATTGATGTGGTGGGATTGAGTTCATCTGGTCTTGGTATAACTAGGACTTAGAGCTTTCGCTCTTTGAGAACACTTCTCATCATCCTAACCAGTCGTGGAATTATTCCCATTTAATTTGTTGGTCTCAAAGACCGATAACAAATAAAATGATTTGTTGATTAACCATTTATTTTAACAAAAGGAAATATATGCAATTTTAGTCCAATACTCTTTTTGACTTGTTTGATTGATTTGAAAAGTTGACGATAAAATTAGGCCTTTAATTAATTATCGCTCCCACTATTTTAGTTCAAATTGATAGCCCTCACCATCAATTCGGAAGATTGCAACGTACATCCTTCTAGTGATTGCAACGTACATCCTTCTAGTGGGCAAGATCCTGAAATCCTCTAAGTCATGGACCAGCTAGGGTTGTCACCCACAACTTAGATCTCTCAGGTAGGCAACTCTTGCCAATTGAATCATATGCAACTCTTGATAAGATATCATATGCAACTCCTTGCCATGGTCATCTCCATGCCTCAAGGTACTAGATCCCATCTAGATCACCTTGTTAAGTCCGACCTAAAGCAAACATGATGAACATGCACCCTGCTAGGGCAGACGCACACATTCATCCTTCATGCTTCCATGAGATAGACAGTGCACCACGCTAAGGCGTGCCCACACTTGGTCGATCAAGCTTTTCACGTGTGTCACATTTGGAAGGCATCTAAAACTTAATATTTTAATGAAGGATTTGGTTTTATATACATATACATATCCAATCACCACAATATATAGTATGTATCATATACATGCTATATCCCACAGAAAACATGTGAAACGATAAAAGCGATGATTATAGCCATCCTAATGTGATTCCTCGAGCCAAGAGGAATCACAGTCATCTAGGTCTACATCACATGCAACGTGTGCAAGATGAACTCTGTGCTTTGCCTTTCTGGGTTTGATCAATTCATCACATGAATGATCGGCTCGCCATCAGACTGGTCGGCTGGGTGCCACCAGCCGATCGGTTGGCTCCTCCAACTGATCGGTTCGCCTGGTCGTCGTGCGTCTCTTCATGGCCGCCACCGGATCGTTTCGCTCCTCGAACTGGTCATCAACCGATCGGCTCACTCCTTGAACTGATCGTCTGGAACGTCAACCGATCGGTTCACTCCTTGAACCGATCGTCTCAGCTGTCGTCAGATGTCCTCCATTCTTTGACATAATAGGAAATAAAATTCTATCCTATTTTACATTGTAAAAAGAGAAACCTTGAGTTACATTCGAGGGGAGCAAAGGTAGGAAAGAAATCTCGAATTATTTCGAGTTACATCAGGAATAGGAGAAGGAAGATCTGTGCATAGACCGAGATGCAAGCAACCACATACAACCATACACAGATAGGGTTTATTGGCCATAATCACGCTATACATCCACCACAAAACTCGTTTAAGGGCGACGCGTATCGAGTGCATTAATAATACATATCATATATGTAAATTGGGATTTGTGGATTTCGGATTGGACATGCATAAAGCTAATTTTATTCGCATCGTATGTAATAAATAAAGGCGACAAACCAAAATTGATCATATCGATAATCCTAAAGTATAGAGCAGTTGACGTGGCTCTGATACCACTGTTGGGTTTTAAGAGAGGCAGAGAATGCAGCGGAAACAAAAAAAATTTCTCCTCCCCAAACCCAGAACAAGGAAACGCGTCAACGTCTATACAATAGGAAAGGATGGTTTGTGGAATCATACCTTGTCCCGAGGCTTTCTCGGCGACAATACCTCGCCCCTTGCACGGTCTTCACCTCTGGTCTTGGACGGTGTCTGTGCAACTCCTGGTCGCACTGGGACTAACGACTCCTGGTCTCACCGGGACTGCCGGGATTGACAATTGTCCTCCGAGTGGCAGAAACCTCCCGCCTCTGAAGTAGTCCACCCGGACCACCTGGAACTCTAATCTCCTTGTCCCACAAGGAATTGGAAGGAGTCGCACCCTCCTGTCAGTGTACTAGTCGCCAACACACTCTCCTGCCACCAATTGCTTTCTGCAGTTGTCTTTCCCTTGTTGTGCCTCTCTTATCAGGTAGAACTTGCTCGGGCTCTCTCTTGGTTACCAAAACCAGAGAGAAGGACAACTTCACAGAGCAACTAATTGCACTGAGTTGTACTTTGAGAAGCCCCCAATACCCCTATATATATATGAGGGTCATGGGACAAGGTTCTCCATCCCGGGAAATATGGGACTAAAGCAGGAGTAGAAGGGTTCGAGATTTTCCACAGAAACAACCAACTCGCAACCTGAACCGATCGTTTCATTTCTGAAACGGTCAGTTGGGGATCTGAGTCGGTCGGTTGACACCTCAACCGATCGGTTGGGACCCATGAAACGGTCGGTTCATTTCTGAATCGGTCGGTTTGTGGTCCTGATCAGTTCCCGATTGACTTTCCCTCTTTTATTTCTAATTGGTATCAAATACCAATCTCTGTTCCAATCAAATTGGGCAAGTGAAATGAAAAGAAATTTCTCACCGACCTGACTTTCCCAACTTGCTCGGTTGCACCAGTTGAATCGATCGTTTCAACACTTGAAGCAATCGTTTCACCCTGTCCATGAGTCGATCGACTCACCACCTGAGCCGATCGGTTCATCAAGCTCAGCCGATCGGTTCATCACATGAGCCAATCGGTTGGAAGTGCAGATTGTGTAGAATCAGTCAATTGCAGTTTCAATCAATCTGATACTCCAATCAATGTGTCCAACGCCTTAAACATTATGATACTGAGCCATCAATTGATTGAGTGTTTAATTGAACTACTAAACTCTTTTAGTAATCAATCTAAACATTGTTTGTGGACAAAACTCCTCTTCTAGGTTAAATCCTATGTGTGCGACCCTGCAGGTCCATTTCACGTTGGCAGTGAAAGTCCATAACACTTATGACTTCACAAGCAAAGAGCGGTGCCTAGTCACAGATCAGTGCTACCTAAGTGAAATAGAAAGTTGGAGACCAACTTTCAATCCTACAATCCGTGAATGGTGTTACAGTGAATGTATAATTCCTTTCTCACTGATATCCCGAATGAACTCGAGGCATGGAACAGTCATCCTGTCAACGTTCATTCACTTTCTTGATCTCAGAGCAGATTGGAAGAGATATGCATGACATCAATATCACATACTCATTCACACATGTGTGCGCACGCCTATTTCAATCCTACTCATCAAGTGGCCTTAGATATCAAACTCCCTCAGGAGGGACAAATCCCATATCTATCACTTACCCCTCAAAAGCCCCATGTGTCAAAGCCACCCGATCATCACCTTTATAACAACCCATGTTTCAGGACTGTGTTTGATGATGTCAAAGTGTGCCCAATGACATGTGTTGAGTGTAGTGATTTCAGGTCAAAGAATTACACTCACCACCATCACTGTGAGTATTGACTGTGACTACCATGTCATGGTTCCATGTGTCAAACTCACGGTGGGTCTGTCCGGTACACTTGTTCTCTAACAAGTACCTATGTGTTTGGTTTGATATCTCTATATCATGACTAATGAGATTCTATCATCAACCAACACCACAATCTAGTCTTGTGTGTCATTGTTGTCTATCTACCTTCCACAATGACATCTGACTAGGGACATAACAAGAATGTACAAACTCTTAGCATATGTATGATCTCATCATTCACGTCCTCAACCTGAAAGCATACGTCATTGAGTATTGTCATTCTCTAGACATTCAATCAGTTCTATCACTATCTCATATGACTGAACCAGAAAGAATTGGAAGCTTGCCTTTGATGTTTATCAAATCAATCTTAATGTATCCCACCAATCATCCCATGATTGGCTCTCAGGGCATACATACCAACAGTAGGTAGGTCATATGGTGATGAGAGTGAAGGAGTAAGATGTAGATGTGGCCACCCCAAACTTTTGGAGGTGGCCACATCTGATATGTACACTTTGGCATCCTTTCGTGAGGTAGAAGGGTAAGAAGATGGTGAGTGAATAGTCGAGTCAAAGAGGGGTAACTGGCATGATTCTCAACATAAGGTATCCTACATGAAAATGAATCCAACACTTCATCCAACAATGTCACACCACATGAATGAACAACCTAAAATTGATACTTCAATCAAGTGATTTCATAGACACTAAGAACTCATAGCTTGTTCAAGTCACAATTCAACCAAATCATTTACAAACACAAGAGAGGTGATGCACATGTAAAAGTCAACAATTGATACCATTTAGCAATAAACAATGATAATTCACTTGCATTTGTTAAAGAGCATCATTTTTAATCCAAAAAGTAGAGATTGGGTTGAAACACTTTTAGACAAGAAATCTCAAATTTGAGAAAAATTGGCCAAAACGGTTCCAAGTTGCTTTCAATCACATCTATGCCTATAGTATTGAACTTAAAGCAGTAAACAAGAAAATCCTAGCTAAAACATGCAAAAACTACAAAAAAAATCTACATGATATGCAATGCATGGCAAAAAGAGCAAATTTTTTGAAAATTAAGCAAAAATGATAAGGAAGCAAACTGCATGGCATGCAAGTATGCAAAGCAGGTAAACTCTAAACTAGATAGCAAAAGCAAACAAAAAGTAATCATATGACAAAATAAGATGAGAACTAAGGGCTTATCGCCCTACCACCCCAAACTTTTGAATCATGTTATCCTCAGCATGAAACTAAAGCTTAGGAATGATAGGGTAGAAGTCATGGTTGTGGTAGTGGTGGTCCTCCTTGTGGTGGGGGTGCTGGTAGTAATGGCCCCAATAGTCCACCTATGGAGGCAGGTATGTCTCCTAGTAGCCAGAAAGTGATCCCTAGAAATCCTCCCCCCATTGGGGGTTCCTCTGCGCCTGCGCATACTGATAGTGGTACATGTGGTTAATCTAATGATGCATCTGTTGCTGATCTAACCACATGAATTGTTGTGTCTACTGAATTTCCTCCAACTGTGCATGAATGGTTGACATATCATATGCATTTTTTGGAGTTGGTTGCGCATCAAATTCCTCCCCTCTCGGTCGTGTGTGGCATGGATGCTAAAAAATGTGTTGCTACTCTGGCACATTTGTCTCTCCTCCTTCTTCTTGTAAGTCCACATTTGGTGCAGTGAACCCCTCTCTTAGGTGCTCCTCCTCATATTGTGCTATCACCTCAGAAAAGTTCTCTGGTGGCCCCACATCCATGAGTAGGGGGTGGCGTGGTATGGGAGCTCCAAGGTGATTCCAGGGTACCCAGGGTTTAGAACATAGAAGATTTTACTGTCTCTGAGAGATATCATTTGGGACCTAGAAAGATAGTTTAGATCAACATATTTTCTTCCTTCTACCCTGGTAAGCCCATCTAGATTGTATCCCACTGCCTTTGCCATTGTGGTGATAAGTCCCCCCATGATGAATGGAGTTTTACTCTTGGAGGGAATTGTCTTCAAGTGGTCAATCACCATGGCACCTAAGTTTACAAATTCCATACTTGCAATTGTGGCCATAACAAACAAATCCTTTTGCGAGCAATGCCCTTGATTGTCATAACGGCCAAATAAGGTGTTTGCTAAGACCTTCTGTAGGTATCTCATGAAGGGGTTGTAAATCTTGCTGGTCTTTGATTTTCCTACAGAAAAAGAAGCTTGACCAGTGATTGTCTTCCACATCTTAGAGTAATATACTCTACCACTCTTGTCAAGTCTTCCTTCATTGAATTTCTCTACCATTTATGAATTGGGGGAAAAGATAACATTGCTTTGGGAAGCTTTAAGCACATGGGTGGTGTTGTGTAGCTTGAACCTAATGGCATCTTCTCCCTGGTACTGTACCTTCTCTAAGGTTGCAAAGAACTCATGAGTCAGTTCCAAGTAGGTTTCTTCAACCTCAGTCAAGATCTTGTACAGTCCGCAGTGTTGCATTTGTCCCTTGAATGTGTAGTTGATCCCTAGATCTTGAATGGTAGTCATACATGCATATCTAGTGGGGATCACCCTTCTTGTCAAGCACTTGGGTGGAGAGGTCTCATTATGGCTTTTCTTGTCGTTCCCCTTCCATAGGTGGTTCCCTATGGTTGCTTTCCCACCCATTTCAACATGTCCTCTTCTAGTCAGAACACAACGTCCACCGGTTCATCTTCCATCTCCTTGCTTTCCATATCATCTTCCTGATCCTATGCATAAGTGTGTGACCCTAAACTTATGTCTAAGTTAAAGGACACCCTCTCATAGCTTGCACTAGGTCGGGCTGAGGAAGTGGAATGCCTTGTTGGAGTTGGTCGTGGCGGTAAGAGTGAGGAAGATGCATCATTTGATTTCTTAGCTCTCCTTTCACAAGAAGGTGCATCAACATTGATGGAGTCCACTATATTCTCTAGTTCTTATTCCTCCTCCTCATCCTCGGGGTTGTGGTAGCTTGGATACATGGTGTGGCCGCTGGGGGAGGATCGGTGTCGGGAGCTGCTTGGCAATGTTGACCGTCTGAAGGATCACGAAATGGAATTTGAAGGTGATGATGCACTTCTAGACTATTGTGAATGGGAGGCCCGCTTTGAGTGGCTTTTTCCTCCGGTGAGGAGGTACATAATCTTCTCTACTCCCTTCCTAATTGCCTTGTCCGTGCTCTTCATATTTGTAAGGGTTTTTGGTGAAAATCAAACAAGAACAACAAGAACCAAACTCTCTGGTTGTAGGGGAGGATTTTGCTTGGAAGTAGAGAAATGGATGGTGATGGAGGGTGGAAATCAAAGTTTGAGGTTAGGGAAGATGATTGGGGACCAAGAGGAACTAAAATCTAGAGTTTGAGAGCAAGAGGAGTTTATTTGGGGGTGAAGGAGGGTTGCCCTAATCGGTAGGCTGCACAGAACGGCTATTTTGGGTTGCACGAATGTGATTAGGGTCGTGCTGGCTCGGGTGGAGTCGAGCGACTTAAGTGCTGGATTTGGGCCAACACAGGCGTTCTTATTGCATACCAGCATGTCCATTCTGGCCAGCACGGTCATTTTGCCCACGTCCAAAACTTGACTTTTCCCATATTGAAATCCAACTTAATTAGGACGGCCGTTCTAGGCCAGCACAAGGTGGATGCCAACACGGCCGTTATGGCCAGAACGACCGTGTTGTCGGAGGTCAAATGTTGCATTTTCCGTGTTGAAAATCACCTTTTCCAGCATGGTCGTTCTACACTAGCACAGCCGTGATGGGCTCTGCTAGTTCAAAACTCTTTATAAATCATCAAATCATTTCATCATTCATAACCCAATCATCTTGAATGATCACTTTAATATTGTATCAACCATTTTTCATTGAATGTACCTCATTTCTCAACTTGCACTTGTTTCACCTATCATATCATCAAAACTAAAATAAAAACTATCAAGAACAAGTGTGTGTGTGTGTGTTTTTAGGTTTGTGTAAAATAAAGCAAAAGTATAGAAAATGAGAAGTCGGGTGAAAAATTCCCCAAACCTAGATGGGTTTCTTGCCACAAGCACTGAGTTTCTTGCCTTCAGCTTGGCTTCTTGGTGATTCTTTAGTCATTCATCCATTTGGCATTCTCATGTGTCCATTCTTGTAAAACATGCATGCCTCATTTGCGCTCAATCTGTTTTCCTCATCCCTTTCATCACAATATTCATCATCAATTGTTCCATCTTGATCTCCTTTTTTCAAATGATCATTCGGATTTGTGAAGTGATCATGTCCTATATCCCTATCTCAGACCCATCATGTTTGGGTTTTGTACATGTTGATCTTGATCTTCATGTCCATGAATGAAACTGTCATGGTGCCGCTGCGCACATGAATCTTGGCATTAGTTGTAGATAAGAAAAACCTTCCCAAGATGATGGGAATCTTCCTATTCTTCGGCTCCATATCAAGTGCAATGAAATCTATCGAGAACAATGTGTCTTTCTCTTTATCTATCATCACCAAGACATCATCCACTCTACCCTAGGCACTTTTATGGATCTATCCGCCAACTGGAGAGTGCAATGTGCCGACTTCAACTTGCCTTAGCCCAGCATAGACATTGTATGGCATTAAATTCACACTAGATCCCAAATCAAATAAGGATCTATCTATGTGATGCCCCCCTATATAGGTATGAGTGGGGCTCCTTGGTCTTTTCTATTTACGAGAAGTGAATGTTGTATGATGGAGCTCACTTGTTCAATCAACTTCACTTTCTTTGGTATCCTCCCCGATGACCTTCTCTTCACAGTGCATAGGTTCTTGAGGAACTTGGCATATGATGGGATTTTCTTGATATCATCCAAGAGTGGAATGTTCACCTTCACTTGGCAAAACACCTCAAGAATATCCACATTGTGCTTTTGGATCCTCCTTATTTCTGGTGGCTCATCTAGTGCTACAATGAATGGAGGATCATTGGCTTTTTCCTTGCTTGCATCAATGTGAGGTAGAACACTAGGGATGGTAGGACTTGCAAATGGAGCATGAATTGGAGCACATGGTGTCCCAGAATCAATAGGATGTATCATTGAATCAACTTTGGCAATTTCAATCAGTATATCACCACTTGGCTGCCTTTGCTTTGTTTTGTCAACCTTTCACTTGCGGGCTGCTCAAGATATTTCCCACTCCTTAGAACTGTCACAACACTTCCTTGATCATGGTAGAGAGGGGGAGCTAGTTGTGGCTATGGAGGAGGTGGAGGTAGCACTTGGTGTTGAAATTGAGGTGGAGGGGGAAATTGAGGTTGGAAGGTGAATTGTTGGGAGAATGGTGGTGATGGAGGGGGAGGTGGAGTATAAGGCTTGGGATCGCCTTGGAAATGGTAGATGGGCTGCACCTGCATGGGAGGCGGACTATAGAAAACTTGAGAAGAGGGTGTGGGTCCACCTGCTTCATGGTAGCTCATGATGGGTTTTAAAGACAACTTTTCTTCTTGGAGAGCAATTATGGAAGATAGTTGCTCCACTTTCTCTTCTAGCCTTACAACATCTTTTTGAACATCATCAAATATTTTCAATCTGGAGAGAACCTCTTCCTCAAACCTTGAGCCATATTTTGGACTTTGTGGCTCTTGATAGCTATAGGAGTGAGGTGTCCTCTTTTCCTCACCATAGAACTCAATTGAATTGATCGGGTTGCAAGGAGAATTTGTCACATGGTTCTTCATGAAGCTCACCATGTCACAAAGGATCTTCATCACTTGCGGGTTTGAGTCATTATGAAAAGGAGGTGTCACACCAAAGGCATAGCCCTGTCATTCATCATGCTAGAAGATCGAATCCTTGATCCTTCAGTCAACTGCTCAAACAAAAGCCATATCTCCTCAGGTGGCCTAACCATGAAAACTCCTCCACAAGAAGAATCCATTGTGTCTTGGTCCTTTAGAGATAAATTGGAGTAGAATGATTGAACTAGCTGCCACAAATGGATCTCATGGTGCGGGCACTCTCTCAAAATCTTCTTAAATCTCTCCCATGCATTATGAAACTGCTCATTGTCCATTTGATTAAAATATGTCACGGCACACCGCATTTGTGTTAACCTTGCTATAGAGTAGAATTGTCTCAAGAAGGCATTCTTCATTATTTCCCAACTCATGATGTCGCTCCTTGAGTCATACCAATCTTTGGCTCTATATTTAAGGGAGAAAGAGAACTAGGTCAACCAGATTGTATCATCACTAGCTGTCAGCGTCCTGAATGTGGAGCATACTTCAAGAAAGGAATTCAAGTGCTTGTAGGGGTTCTCATTCTCCAAGTCATAGAAGATGGGAAGGAGCCCAAGAAGACATGGAGGAATAGAGAATTGCTCCCCTGGCATTTGATCAACCCTACTAGTAATTGGTGATTTGTAGTTGCTAAGCATGAAGTACTCTTGAAATGGCTTGTGGGGTGCATTTTGGCCTTCCATCTCGTTTCCATCCAAATGGCTTGTCACATGCACAAAGTACAACAAAAAAAAAGTAAGTTAGTAAACTAATATACACAAAGAATGCAAAGAATAATGAATAAATAATAGCAATGATGAGGGTAGTAGGAAAAGTCAAAGAAAAACTAACTAGCTAGGCCGAGGGCCTTTCTCCTCGGCAACGACGCCAGAAAGATTGGTGTGCTCCCGCCAATGGTGTTACACACTACTCAATTGGAGTTTGAATTGATGCAACCCCACAGACAGGAGCACACGGTGGATTCACTTTTAAAATTTATAAAGACCTAGACTTAAACACATGTACGTCTACTAAAATACTATCCCACAAGTGCACAGGGTCATGTCGTAGTATAGGAGGGTGACAAGTGTTTGGTCGATCCACATGGAGAAAAGGGGGTACTAGAGCTAGGTTAGTTTGGCTAGGTTCCTACTACGGAGACTAGGATTAAGGGTTTGAAGGTTGTTTTAATTGTTAACTAAGGTGAACAAGAAAGAAATTAAAGGTGAAAATGAAATTTAAGTTAACCCTAGACTATATTAGAATTAATTAAGCAGGAAAAGACTAAGCTATGTATGATTAGGCAAATTGCACTAAGGCAAGCAAGAGAAAAGCAAAAGAGCAAGTAAAGACCTAAGCTGGCAAGAATAAAGCAAGAACAGGGCAAGAAGCTATCTAGGCAAGAAAGGAGCTAACTAAGCTGACACTAGCTAAGCAAGATGAAAACTAGGGTTTTAAAGCAATTAATGAAGACGTGGGATGTTTAGGGGATGTACTTATCACTTAAGTTGGGGGGTGACATATGAACATTATGATTTCATTTAGATTATCCAAACCAAACAACAAGTAGAGTCTAATGAATTAACCTAAGTTGTTAACTGGCCATGGATATGCTAGGTTGTGTATAGGGGAACTAGTCCCTAACACTCCCTACTACCCTTGCGAGACTCAATTGGGTTAGGGATCAGGTTCAATTCAATTAGTGTTTAATCAAGTCTAGGTTTCTAGATTAGACATTCCTAGGGAAATTAGGGGCCGAGGGTAGTATTGGGGAGGTGAAATTAGGGTTTTGGACCCCAATTCCCCCACACTCTAGCCTTGAGAAGGCTCCATGCTGATTGCACTAGAATCACCTAATATAGCTACTTTGATCTCTCACTTAGGCTTAGGGAGATTGATTAGGATGTAGGAAGATGGGGGGCTACCTAGGGACACATATAAGTAATTTCCCTAAATTCATAGGTGATTTCACACACAAACCAACAAGAAATTCATGGAGAATAAGATGAAAATAGAACATAATCATTATCAAATGGAATTACAAAGTTTACATGTCACTTCCCCCAATATGGTATCAAAGTAACATTTTACACCCCAAACAGCCCACCCAAGGGGGCCTAGCTACTCATGGAAATGGAAAATACAAAAAGAAAGGAGAAAGAGGTAGAAGAAGCCATGGAGTTCGGTGTAGATGGGAAAATCCTCCTCTCTGGCTAATGCAAGACGTCCTCCTCTCTCCTCAAAGGTGCAAGGGTGTGGAGTTAAGGGGCTCATGGGTAGAAACTAGGATAAACTAGTGTTTTGGTGGTGGAAATGGTGAAATGGAGGTGGAAATGGAGTGGAATGGATAAGGGGAGAAAATAGGGAGCTAGGAGGTGGTGGAAGTAGATAACCTCATGCTGGAGCCACCACCTAGGTATATATAGGTGTGGGGGAAGCACTAGGTCAAGTGGGGGTAGTATGGAAAAAACAGTGGCAAAAGTAGCTAGGTTTTGTGAGTAGAACGATCGTGGTGGGTAGGGGTGAGCACAGTCATGGTGGGGTAGAACGACCGTGTGAATTAAGATGTGAAAATCACATGTTGAGGGTCACTTTTGTACTGAATATGGCACGATCGTGGTGGTCACCACGGTCGTTATGGGGTAAGGGTAGCACGGTCGTGGTGGTCACCACGACCGTAGTGGCTCGAAATGCTCAGTCCGTTCTCTGCTCCACGGTCGTTCTAGGTGGCATGGCCATTTTGGGTCAGTTCACCATAGACATTTTGTGTGGCACGGCCATGGTGATTCTAGATTCAATTGAGGATGACTCTGTTGATTTGCACGTGACCTAGCATGGACGTTCTGTGGTACCACGGCCGTGATGGGTTCTGGATCAACACTTTGACTTTATTCTTTGGATTTTCTTAGATATCTTTGCTTCAATGGATCTATGGATACTAGGAGTAGGTTGAGGGAGCATCAAGATTCACTTTGGGTCTCTCCAAGGGTAGAGAAACCCTAGGATCACTCCTCTCTCTCTCTCTTCCATCAAGCGTGGTCCAAATGCCCAAAAAATGCAAATAATGCCCATAAGTGCATTTTACACAAATATGCATATTGAGGGAAATAACATGCAATATAACAGGTATAGATGTGATTGAAATGCAAAATAGCACAAGATGAAGCCCTAAAATAGGGCTGCATCACCGACTCAATGAGAGAAAACTTGTTCATATTCCATGGAGTTAGTCTCTCAAGAGCATGGTGTTCCATTTCTTGTGAAGAATAGGAACACATGGATAGTGTAACGAACCCACCCCTCAGAAACCCTAATCAAGGAAGGCCAATAAGCTAGAGTTGTTATGCTAAATAGGATCATATGGTTTTGCAAATAATCAATAATAATTAATAAATTCTACCACAACTAAGCTTAAAGCATGATGAAAATTTTTCTTTTTACATACCTTTCAAAATAGGATTTCAGAACTTTATCCAAAGAAGGAACTAGCTTAACTATAATCCTTCAAACATTATTTAGCCTTATTCCTTTTCTAATGTCACTTTTTATTGAACATCCACTTTCCATTAATCTGGTAGACGTAACAACATGTTACCCTAAAACGTCGACAAATAAAATGGCGGTCAGTATAATGAATTATGCTGGTATGTGGAGGAAACCAAAAGTTTGCACATATTTATAACAACATGACCAAAAAATTATTTATTACAGAAACAAAAATTTACATTTTCTTAATAGCTTCTCAACCATTTATACTCAACCTCTGGTATGCCCTTCCGGGGTCTTGTCCCTACAGAGGACAACAAGGCCACCTTCTCAATCTGGAGACCATGTGCCAAGTTGGTCTTCCCAATTTGGGGTCTGACCTAGATGACCTTCCCACTCTGGGGCTTGGTATGATCTCATGGGACCTTCCCAATCTGGGGCCTGGTCTGACCTCATATGACCTTCCCAATCTGAGGCCTGGTCTGACCTTCCCAATCTGGGGCCTGGTCTTTGGTCCTAGCCATGACTTAACATTTCCTTTCATTCAAACATACAAAGTTGGTATGTTGGGTTCGAGCAAGTTATAAAAATACTTTTTCATAGTCACTTTATAGTTTGCAGGAAATAAAATTCATCCAAGCATTTAATTTCAAGCAATCGGTTAAACTTAGAAATAACTGTAAAATTAGAGCGATTTAGTCATATGTGTAGCAAAATACCTTATTCAAGTGCACTGAATGTCCAAGCAAGAGCAATCAATCAGTCAACCAAGAAAGTTATCCTAAAAGTTAAAGAAATACACCCATGTATTATTATTTTTATCCAAGTCATCATTAAGACTGACTTGGGTCCCAAGTTAGGGTTTTCTAGGTCAACTTTAGGGTTTCAACAGTGTGTTGGCACTCCAAACCCTAATTGCCTAATTCATCATTAATTACACCTTTTATCTCAAGGAAACCCTAATTATCCAAAACATGGCTTTCTAAGTTATATAACTTTCAAGTTGTTCTTTTTATTCATAAAAAACTAGTCTTTGATCACTAGCATTAATTGAATTCATTAGAATCATCAATACTTATAGATTAGGGTTTCTAGTTCATTAACTACATTAAAGAGGTCAAATTTAGGCACTTTTAGAACTCAAAGTAGATTTAGGTCCTGATGATATTTTTATTGGATTCTTAGTATTTTTCTGAGAAAAAATCATATATTACTTGTTATATTTGGACTGTCTAATTATTAACTATGATTTTTACAAATTTAGTTCATTTAGACTAATCAAATAACAACACATCAATGGTGACTTATTATTCCTGAGTCCGCCTGACTTTCACGGAAAAAGACTTCCATGTCCCTGTGTTCTATGTACGCATGTCGGGGCAAATTGGTCATTACACTCATAAGCATCTTTGACCTCGAGACAGCAGTGGGACAGAACCCTAACTACGTTATTAGCAAGTCTGTCTCATGGCTCCCTAAGCCAAGAACTCCAAGGGAGGAAGGGAGGGGCTCCGACTACCCTCACTGGTGTAAAGTAGGCCCTTCAGGAGGCCAGAGATAGGCGGAGATAGGAGGACTAGGTGCTAGATAGTAGTGTGTTGCAACATATTAGAAAATGAAACGATGGAGGTTGTGGCCCTTACCTAGGCTTCTCGGTGCAATGCTATGAATGTCTTGGCTCCAACAAAAACCTTTCGCCTTCTCTCCATGACCTAGAGTCCATCAAAGGCTCTGTCCAAACTTGCTTCCCCGTGGAAGTGATGAAGCAGTGCCTGCGCCTTTTCTGGAGAGTCCCTCCTCGTTCCTTGCCCTTGCACCAGATTTAGTGGTATGGTATGTTTTAAGTGTGAAGACCCATTGCCCCTTTATAGGCCTTGGGTGGTAAGGGAGGGAGGAGAGTTTAGTAGGGTTGGTGTTGTCAGTGGGTGAGTTGAAGGAAAGGAAAGTACTTTCCTAAAGGTAACTATGCCTCTTAATACAAAATCCAAATTTAGAAAATAATTATTCTCTTTCTCCACAACTCACCTTCTTATCAAAATTTAGGAAATCCTTATCTTTCCCATTATCCTTTTCTTAGCAAAGTAATAGGTCCAAATTAGCTTATCATTAACTCTAAATTTGCCCTTATTGCAATTTTTAGATTATTACACATTTAATTTCCTAGATCACAAAACTTCTTGGAAGGCTCTTATTTTGCTCCCATAGTCTTATAATAGGATTATCATCCATATAAAAATTAAATTGAATAATTATTATGGGCACGAAATCCCCATCCTCCTATTTTGTTTTATAAGGACCTGTATGTAACCTTTTTACTCAAAATTACATATTTCTCTCTCCTTTTATCATTTTAATCCCAAATGTTAAAGGAAAGTTCATAATGACTCTGTCTAACTGTGAGTAGAGTTTAAGTCCAAAAATCAAAAGGAAAATATTCTTTTCTTAACATCCAAGTCTTCCATTTATAAGGCATATATTATGCATAAAACACATCATTTTCTCTTTCTTTCTTTTCTATTTTCTTTATTTTGGCTATTATTTCTATTAGAAATCATGTGCAAATGAAAATTAATAAATAATGGCTATTCAAGCCACTTTCTAGAGAATTCTACACATTATCTCGAGTACACATAGTTATTATCTATTTTCCTTTGCTTTTTGCGTATTATGGAATTTTCTTCTCTCCCTTTTTTCTTGTATCCATTATTTGATTAATAATACAATAGTAAACCATGAAATCATGCACTCAAGGAAAATTTGTAAAGGAATCCATTCTTTAAAAAGCAAAGCACACAATTTCCATTCAAGTCCCTTTTACTTGAATAATTTGCATTTCAATTTTATTCAAATACAAGTAAAATTTGAGGTTATAACATCCTTCCCCTCATATAGAAATGTTGCCCTCAAAATTTGACTAAACAAGCAAACATCTCAGGGTAAGACTTTCCCATGTCCATCTTCAGCTCCCATGTGGCTCCATCCTCTCCATGGTGCTTCCAAAGAACCATTACCATTTATGTCTTTTTACTCCTGGGCTCCTTCACCTTGGTATCCAGTTCCTCATAGGTGACTTAGGGTATGTCAACCTCCCTTAGAGTTCAATGGGTTCAATGCTCAGCACATGGCTCAGGTCCTTTCTCATAGTTCTTTAGTTTACCCACATGGAACATGTCATACCTCATACCACACTATGGGGTAAGGCTAACCATTCTAAAACCTTAAATGGCTCCATGTATTGGGGACTCAGGTTTCCTCTGTTCTTAGCTATAGCTCGGAGGGGTCGGATTTTTAGAAACACATGTTCACCCACAGTGAAGTGCAAGTAAGTCCACTTCACATCAACATACGACTGTTGTCGATCTTGGGCTTTCTTTAGCCTTTGCCTGATCAAATTGAATTTATCATCATACAACTATAGTTCCTTTGACCTCAATAAGGTTCTTTCACTGACATCATCCCAGTGAAGTGGTGACTAACACAACCTCCCCTAGAGAGCTTCATACGACGGTATCCTGATATTGGCCCGGTAGTTGTTATCGTAAGCAAACTCGGCTTAAGGGCAGGTACTGCTCCCATGATCCACCCAATCAAGAATACATGACCTCAACATATCCTCTAATGTCTGGATTGTTCTCTCTGACTATCCATCAGTTTGGGGGAGATAAGTTGTGCTAAACTTTACTCTAGTGTTGAGTTCTTCTTGCAATTGCTTCCACAATTTGGAAGTAAACTTGGGGTCATGATCAGAAATAATTGAACTCAGAACACCATGTAGTCGGACTCTCTCTCTAATGTAGAGTCCATCTAGGTCTATCACCTTGGTAGTGATCTTTAAGGCTAGAAAAAGTGTTGACTTGGTAAGGCGATCTACTACAACCCATATTGCATCATGACCTTTCTTTATCTTGTGGAGACCCACCACAAAGTCCTTGGTGATCTATTCTCATTTCCACTCAGGAAACTCAATTGGTGCACATGGTCGCTGGTGTTCAACCTTCACCATATGGCATGTGAGACAACTGGCCACATGCACTGCTATGTCTCTCTAGGCTACCATAAATATCAATGTAAATCCTTAAACACCTTTGTAGTGTCGGGGTGTACCATGTACTTAGAACATATGAGCTTCTTGCAAGATGTGATCCCTTAAGGGTGAATCCAAATACGAGTCTTGTAATGGATTCCAGCATCTACTCTCTCTGAGAGATATGTCTGAGGTTTCTCTAATAAACCTTCATCTTATCAAGCTCTGGCTGGCTAACTGGGCAGCTACCAACTTGGTCAATAGGTCTAGTTATATATGAATGTTAGCCACACAGATCCAGATTTCTAATGGATGTGGAGTCCACCTAGTAAACTCTTCCAGTTCTCTCCACTGGGTAGACAAGACAAGTGTACACCTGAGCTGTTTCCACTAAGAGCATATGCTACAACATTGGCCTTCCCAGGGTGATAAGCAATGGTGAAATCATAGCCTTTCATATACTCCATCCATCGTCTCTGTCTCAATTTTAGGTCCTTTTGAGTCAGGTTGTGCTTCAAGATCTTGCATCCAATATTTTGGTCACCAAATTCAATTTGAACTTATCGAATTCAACCTATACTTGATAATTATATCCTCGTCTAAGATTTCGATTTGGTGATTACCTTTGTTCATCTAGGTTTTCAAAACATCCATTCATTATCCTCGCATGGGGTGTGGTAATATCTCAAATTCTCCATTATAATAAAAAGACTTCAACTTGAGTATTTATCCCTCATATCACTTCTATTCCTTGTATGGCATGCGTCTGTCTCATCTCTCACACTCATAATAAGATGAAATAAGCATTTGGCTACAGTGCAAATACAAAGATCATCTTGTTCTAAGAGTAGAGATGGTGCATCACACATTTTATTTTTAAATCTAGGTTGAATCATTCTCCTCATACTACCATTCTATGTACAGTTGTAGGAAAAACATCCCACATAACCTTAGAGTCTTATCACAACTCCTATTTATGGTCCTTAGTCATTTCCTCAACATCTCTAGGGTATCGATACTTTTAGAGTGATCTCATCCTTATGCATCTAGAGAGTGCCTCTCACATTTACCCCTTGGGTCCCATGAACTCATGAAGGTGGCCAACCTCCTAACCCATGGGCCTCGGGCAAACATAGTTGTTACCTCTGGTCCCTATGGTCTTGTGCATTTAGGGAACAATCAACTCCTACTCCCATCAGTCTCACCTGTTCTTGGCCTTAGGAATGACTTAGGGTTCTATCGTAACTTTATTTAATTCTTTACACATCTTTCTTGTGGTTCCTTTGATGATATTCAAGCACATTGCATCCTTTAGGATCCTCACCTAAATTTTCATCATCTCTTTGGACACTCATAACTTTCCTTATGTCCCTTTATGGGAAACATGGCGACCTATCCATATGGGCCTAGCCCCATTCTATCGGCCACTTCCAGAGTGACTTCTCTTCATGTCCGTTAGAGATGATCATATTTGGGTCTAAAGAATCATGCTAATTCTATGTGTGTTTGTGCTTCATGCACTTAATCTCTCAAGTTTTCTATTTGACCTTGAATGTTACCGTAATTCTCAACTAATTCCTGAATGAACTCTTTTAGGAAGGGTCCTTCCCCTAGGACAAGATACAACTAATACTTAGCCGCATAAAGGATTATAAAAAGCATACTTGAATCCAAGGTAGGCACACATTCTATCATGCATTTTCTGCTTGAGAGATACTATACTAAGTGGTTTATCATTCAAGTTTAAGAAAAAGTTTCATTACAAGATCTGATGCTTCACATTCTTCATGCTCAGTACGAAATTACTTTATTATGTCACACATTCTCTAGTACAAGGTGTATCACTACTTTTCTGAGATGACTACCTTCTTGGGGTTGGTCTGCATCAGACTATGCTCATTTATCATCAGCGGCACCATATGAACCATGTTGGTATTCCTTAACAACTGGGACTACCCCGTGTGGCACTATAGTCATTGTTTGAGTTGTTGTAGGACTTGGTTCTTGAGGATTATAGAGAGGACAATTAGTCTGGCTATGTCCTTCTTGCTGATAGAGATAGCACACCCTCCTCTCGAAATGACACTTACTATGGTGTATCTTCCCATAGAAGTGACACCTTGGGGGCGATGCTTGGTGCATAGATTTCCCCTTCCTTTATTCTTACCCTAGACACGTTGCTGACCCTGGGATTTCCTATTAGCATTCCTTGGCCCAGCACTGCCTTTAGCAAAAAGGACATATCCTTTGGGTGGATGTTGTGTAGGAGAAACCGTCTTCTCCATCCTTTGGGCAAAGTGAGCTGAGAAGATGATACAAAAGTCCTTCAGGCCATCAGTTCTACACTCTAATCTCGGTCGGTGATGTAGTCTTTCCATCATAACTTTGTGGTTCCCTCGAGTAGGTGAGTTGCAAAGAGAACCTTCATATTAGGCGGCACTCCCAGAATATGAAAGCCATTTTCCACCGCATGAAGCTAGGCTTCCACCTCAAAGCTTTCCTTGGCCCATAATTTTTCCATACTCAGCTTGAAGAAGTTGAGGATGGTGACTTCATGACGAGGGCAAACATCTAGGAGTTCTCCATCTTTTCAGGCAACATCTTTGGGTGTAAGGAAACTAACCATCTTTGTGAGTTCCTTTCTATTTTCCTAGCCAGAGATCATCTGATGTAGGAATTGGCCTTTCTGTGGGTTTAGAACTAGTAGCACAACTGAGGTCATCCTTAAACTCATCTTCCCTCGTAGGGTTTGAACTATCTCTTGGGTTCCGGGTGTGATAGAGGGAGACTTTGGGTTCGAGGTTTTCCTTAGTGATGGCCTCTTCTGGCCTCCTCTGTTTCTTGGTAGTCTCATCTTCCATGGATTCTCTTAGAGTCCTACTATCTTGGTAGGACGGCCACCCCCCTTGGTGGTAATGATTGTGCCCATGGTGTGGGCCATGCCATTCTGTATAAGCATGCAATTAAACTCAGCCTAAGTTTTATATCATTAAAACGTATGTTCGTGACATCTTACTTACATGCTTTTTATTATTTGGTGTAGGATTCCTTAATCCTTAGCATTCTTAATCCCCAAAATTTAGAAGGAGGTGGAGAGAGAGAAAACCCTAAGCACTTAAACTTTTTCCAGTGAAAGGGGGTAAAGAAGGGATGAAAGTAGATACGAAATCTTAGAGGTATCTTATATCGAGTCAAATCCTCATATTTTGGCCAGATAATCACACAGATTCTAGGAGTCCTCATAAATTGACTAGCGGGGCAGAGGAAAATCTTGCCAGCCCCTGAATCGTGATCCTTTTCTAGACATCTCTATCTTTAGAAAAATTCTCTAATAACTCCCTTTGGGCTCTAAAGAATTTGTAAAATTTAATAATTATTAGATATTATATGGAAAACTACGCTCTGACACCAAATGTAACGACCCCACCCCTCGGAAACCCCAAATCAAGGAAGGCCAAGAAGCTAGAGTCGTTATCCCAAATAGGATCATATGGTTTTGCAAATAATCAAAATAATAAATAAATTCTACCACAACTAAGCTTAAAGCCATGATAAAAAAAATCTTTTCACATACCTTTCAAAAATAGGATTTCAGAACTTTATCCAAAGAGAGAACTAGCTTAACTATAATCCTCCAAACATTATTTAGACCTATTCCTTTTCTAATGTCACCTTTTATTGAACATCCACTTTCCATTAAGATGGTATATGTAACATCATGTTACCCTAAAATGTCAACAAACAAAACATCGCTCAATAAAACAAATTGTGTTGGTATGTGGAGGAAACCAAAAGTTTGCACATTGTTCTAACAACATAACCACAACAATTATTTATTACAGAAACAAAAATTTATGTTTTCTTAATAACTTCTCAACCATTTGAACTCTACCTCTGGTATGCCCTTTCAGGGTCTTGTCCCTATAATGGACAATAAGATCACCTTCTCAATCTAGAGCCCATGTGCCATGTTGGTCTTCCCAATTTGGGGCCTGACCTAGATGACCTTCCCAAGCTGGGGCCTCATATGATCTCATGGGAACTTCCCAATCTCGGGGCTGGTATGGCCTCATATGACCTTCCCAATCTCGATCCTGGTCTTTGGTCCTAGCCATGACTTTTCATCTCCTTTCATTCAAACATCCAGAGTTGGTATGTTGGGTTCAACAAGTTATAAGCATAATTTGTCATAGTCATTCTAGATTGCAGGAAATAAAATACATCCAAGCATTTAATTTCAAGCAATAGGTAAAACCTCAGAAATCACCATGAAACTAGAGTGATTTATTCATATGTGTAACCACATACCTTATTCAAGTCCACTGAATGTCCAAGCAAGAGTTATCAATCAGTCAACCAAGCAAGTTATCCTAAAAGTTAAAGCAATACACTCATGTATTATTATTTTTATCCAAATCATCATTAAGATTGACTTGGGTCCCAAGTTAGGTTTTTCTAGGTCAACTTTTATGGTTTCATTAGGTTTTTCGCTCTCCAAACCCTAATTGTCTAATTTATCATTAATTACACCTTTTATCTCAACAAAACCCTAATTATCCAAAACATGGCTTGCTAAGTTATATAACTTTCAAGTTGTTCTTTTTATTCATAAACGATTAGTCTTTGATCACTAACATCAATTGAATTCATTAGAATCATCAAAAGTTATAAATTAGGGTTTTTAGTTCATTAACTACATTAAAGAGGTCAACTTTAGGCACTTTTCCAACTAGAAGTAGATTTAGGTCTTGATGATATTTTTATTGGATTCTTCATATTTTTCAAAGCAAAAAGCATATATTACTTTTTAGATTTGCACTTTATAATTAATAACTATGATTTTTACAAATTTAATTCATTTTGAATAATTAAATAATGACAAGTCAGTGAAAACTTATTATTCCCGAGACCGCCTGACTTTTAAGGAAAAATACTTCCATGCCCCTACGTTTTGCATACGCATGCTAGGGTGAATTGGTCAGTAGGCTCAAAAGTGTCTTTGGCCTCATGACAACGGCCAGTCAGAACCCCAATGATGCTATTAGCGAGACTATCTTGCAGCTCACTAAGCTAAGAAATGCATGGGAGGTAGGGAGGGGCTCCGACTACCCTAACCGGTGCCAAGTAGGCCCTTCAAGCGGCTGAAGACAGACGAAGATATGAGGACTAGGTTCTAGACAGTAGCGTGTTGCAGTAGATTAGAAAACAAAAAGATGGAGGTTGTAGCCCTAACCTAGGTTCCTAGGTGTGATTCTATGGATGTGTCAGCTCCACCAGAAACCTTCCACCTACTCTCCACAACCTAGAGTCCACCAAAGACTCTGTCCAAACTTGCTTCCCCATGGAGAGTCCCTCCTCATCTTTGCCCTTGTACCAGAGTCAGTGGTATGGTACACTTTATGTGTGAAGACCTTTCACCCCTTTATAGGCCTCGGGTGGTAAGGGAGGGAGGAGAGGTCGGTAGCGTTGGTGTTATCGGTGGGTGAGTTGAAGGAAATGAAAGCACTTTCCTAAAGGTAACTTTGCCTCATAATACAAAATCCAAATTCAGAAAATAATAATTTCTCTTTACCCACAACTCACCTTCATATCAAAACTTAGGAAATCCTTATCTTTCTCATTATCCTTTTCTTAGCAAAGTAATAGGTCCAAATTAACCTATCATTAACTCTAAATTTGCCCTTTTTGCAATTTTAAGATTATTACACATTTAATTTCCTAGATCACAAAACTTCTTGGAATGCTTTGATTTTGCTCCTGTAGTCTTATAATAGGATGATAATCCATTTAAAAATTACATGGAATAATTATTATGGGCAAGAAGCCCCATCCTCCTATTTTATTTTACAAGGACCTATATGTAACATTTTTAATCAAATTTACATATTTCTCTCTCCTTTTATCATTTTAATCCTAAATCTTAAAGGAAAATCCATAATGACTCTGTCTAACTGGGGGAATAGTTTGAGTCCAAACTCAAAAGGAAAAGATGATTTTCTTAACCTCCAAGTCTTCTACTTATAAGACATATATTATGCATAAAATAGATCACTTTCTCTTTCTTTCTTTTCTATTTTATTTATTTTGGCTTTTCTTTCTATTAGAAATCATATGCAAATGAAAATTAATTAATAGTGGCCATTCAAGCCACTTTCTATATAATTCTACACAATTCTCTCAAGTACTCATAGTTATTATCTATTTTCCTTTGCTTTTTGCTTATTATGGAATTGTCTTCTCTCCCTTTTTCCTTTTATCCATTATTGGATTAATAACACAATAGTAAACCACGAAATCATGCATTCAAGGCAAATTTGTAAAGGAATTCATTCTTTAAAAAAGAAAAGCACACAATTTCCATTCAAGTCCCTTTTGCTTTAATAATTTGCATTTCAATTTATTCAAATACAAGCAAAATTTGAGGTTATAATAGATAGATACCATACACAAACGCAATTGGATCTTTCATATATGCAATGTTACATCCTTATCCTATTATCTCATATGTATTGACATGATGAGAGGATATCCAATTATATCATTTGTATTGGACATGATGAGAGGATATATATATGCCTATCCAACAATCTTGTATGTATTGAACATGACAAGAGGGTATATGTTAGATGCCAGTGAGAGTCACTGAATTGCCATGGTGAACATCCTTAAGTGCTTGAAAAGCACATTGGTTCCTTGATTTTGGTAATAAGTAAGTGTTGTGTGTAAAGGGTTACATTGATGCAAGCTTCCAAACTGGAAAATAAATAATCAAGATCTAAATGTGTGTTAGACCTTAAATGAGAACTGTAAGATGGAAAGGGTTCTGAGATAAAGATAGTTGTTTGTTTATATAGAAGAAGTCAAGTATCTTTGTATTATGAGAATAATAGAGGATATTGTATGGATCAAGAAGTTCATATGGGTAAACTTGTGCGAGGTTCCAACCATTGATGACACAGTAGAAATACTATGACAACAATGGAACTACTAGCTAGGAAAAGGAATCTTAGATAGCATACTTCAGCACATCTATATCATATGAGATGTCGTACAACAAAGAGATGTGAAAATTGCAATTAGCAAATGTTGCTAAACCCACTATAAAAGTATTTGGATAGTAGAATCATGATGGGCATGTTAAGATCACTTGGAATAAGATTTGTGGATGATTGGTCTAAGTGCAAGTGGGAGTATGTTGGTATGTATGCCCAGAAATCCAATCATATGATGATTGGAATGTAGCATTAGATACCTAATTTTATTAATAATAAAGGTAATTTTGTCTATTATGCTTGTCTCAGTCATGAAATTATGACACATACATAGTAGATATATAAAGAATGATGTTACTCGATGGCGTATGTCTTCAAGTATGTGACTTGAATAATGAGATCATATGAATGTTATGAGTACATACATTCTTGTTATGTCCCTAGTCATATATTAGTCTAGAAGCAAAATAGACAACAGTAATACATAAGACTAGAGTGTGTGTTGACTGATGATAGAGTCTCATTAGTAATAATATGTGATATCAAGTCAAGCACACATGTACATGTTAGAGAATAGTGTATCAGACAGACCCACCATGAGAGTGGTACATGGAGACCATGGAATGGTAGTAAGAATAAACTCTCATTGTGATAGTGGTGATTGTAGTTCTTAGACCTGAAGTCACTACATTCATCACATGTCATTTGGTATACTTTGACATCATCCAACGTAACCCTAAATAAGGATTGTCATAACGGTGATGATTGGGTAGCTATGATATATGAGGACTGAGTGTGAGTGATGTAAACGGGATTTCCCCTCCTAAAGGAGATTGATATCTAGGCCACATCACAAAAGAGGCTAAGTAATGTATGACTGTACTCATGTGAATCATTATATGATATGTGAACTCATATGCATCTCAGATAGTTTGTTCTAGTTCAAGCAACGTGAACTTAACATTGAGAGGATGATGATTTCATGCCTCAAGTTCAATCCAGATACTAGATACAAATGAACTATACGATCACGGTAACACGCATCATGGATTGTAGGTTAAAGTTGTTCTCCAACTTTCTTAATTACTTAGGTAGCAATGGTGTGTGAATAGGCACCACTCTTTCCCTATGATGACATAATTGGTTATGGACATTCGCTGCCAATGTAATTCTGGACCTATAGGGACACACACATAGGTTACACTTGGACTAAAGGAGCATACTCATGAATGATGTTTAGATTGAATACTAAAGATGTTTGGGTATTTAATTAAATAAGAGATCAACTGACTAGACTCATGACCATAAAGTTCAAATGTTGAATTGACTGGTTGGAGTTTCAGGCTGATTGAACATTGAATTGGTTGATTTCTATGTGAGTTAAAACACCAACTGATTGGCTCACTAGGTGAACTGATCAACTCAGGTTGGTGAGATGATCGGTTCACCTAGTGAACTTATCGGATGAGTCATACCAATTGAAGCTTCTGGTGATTTCCCTGATTTATGAGAATAGTTGATCATTTCACTTTGTTCAATTCGATTGGTACAAGGACTAATGTTGGACATTAATTGGAAACAAATTGTGAATTCAATTGTGATTGGGAAACACTGTGAAATGATCGACTCACTGGTGAACCGATCGGCTCACTGTGCCAGTTGACCGGTTCACTTGTTGCAAGCTAAAAAATTCATGAAAATTCTAGACCCTTATACTCCTACACATACAGGAAACCTTGACCCAAACCCCTCCTATAAACAGAGGGGTATTAGGGGCTTCCTAACACACACAATTGAGAATCAATTGCTCTAACAATTGTTGTCCTCTCTGGTTGTGGTAACCAATAGACAGCCTGAGCAAGTCCTACCCGTTAAAGGGAGGGATAGTGATGGAGAGAACAATTGAGAACAATTGTGGGACAACATTTTGGTGACTAGTACACCGATAGAAGGGGACAAGTCCTTCATGTTGGCTTTGATAGTGTAACATGGAGTTCCCAATGGTATGTGTGGACTAGTCTAGAGGCAGGAGGCCATTTTCTACCTCTAGGAGGACATCGTCAACCACTGTCCGTGGTGGTGCACTAGGAGGCCGGTGAAGATGACTGTTCAAGTGATGTTGTTGAATGAGCATGTTGTTTCCTGAAGAAGAAGAAGAATCATGATGCTACTACACGGGTAATGTCGTTGGACTTGCTCCAGGACCAGGTATAACCTTGTAAAGTTCCCTTCCTAGATAAATTGTTACTGACGCGATTTTACTATTCTGGGAAATAAACATTTAATTTTTTTTGTTACCTATATTTGTGCCTGATATCCCTACAATGTCATGCTTGAGTGATTAAAAAGTATGGTTGGCAAGGAAGAATCACATTTTCAACAATACATGTTTGGGAAAAAATGACATAGGAAACAAAGTGTAGCAACATGTGAGACTTTACAAAACAATGTATGATTCCAATTCACCAAGCCATAACAACAAGAAAAAAGTAAATCTAAAATTCATAGGACTCCTAAGAATGTAGCTACGGTGAATTTTGATGTTTCTAGGGACAAGAAAAACACAAGATGGCCATGATCTATCTATAAAAAGGACCTAGATGAGTCCTATCAAAGGTGGATGCATAAATATTCCTGGTAAGGACATCTTAGAAGGTGAGCTAGTGGCTATATGGCAAGGATTGCCATAATGGAAGTAAGGAAGTCTTGATTCATTTATATAGCCAAACTACAATAAAATATATTCAAAATGAATACCCACCTCCTACCATATATAAAGCCATTTCTTAGCTATCAAAAAAGGGGCATCTTTGTTTCATCTATGCACCATAAAGTTTATTCCAAGAACCTCCAATGAAGCTGCAAAAATGTTGGACAAGCAGAATGCCAATTGAAATGCTTGGAACAATTGTCTCAGATTCATGAGAGCCAGAATGCTGAAGGATGATGTTTATGCAAGTAGCTTGATACAACATGTTTGCGTCTTCTGGGATCAACATGATGATCCTTATAGTAACCCCCATAAAAGATATGTCTTTATAAGTGATAATTTTACTATTGCAACCTACTTCTAACCAAATAGAAGGGAGAGGAACTGAAGCAAATATGTTATTTAGCCACCGCTTAACATTTTACTATAATTTCAAGATGGGAACTCATAATTTTCTATTTTCTACCTTAAAGTGAAAGTGGTTTACCTATGGTTTTTATTTTTAAGAACTATTCCATGATAAGAAAAATATTACAAGGAGGATTCTAAAGAACTACAAAAATGGATCTTTGACTTGATAAAGCACTTCACGTCCTATTAGTGTATGAAAATTTCATGCTTATGCATCAGTGTCAATAACCACCTCTTTCCTCATGTAGGAGATACCTTCCAAGACTCTATCTATAGGAGGTGGCATCTCAACAAGGCTCCTAAATGTATAAAGATTATCAAACCTTGATCTATATTCATCCAACTTATAGGCCATCATGTTGACTTCTTTAAATACCATGTCAAACCATGTTTTGTACCTCCAACGTACCATGTCATTAGTGACTTCTTCCAAGACTTCATCATTAGCAATGCCATATCCTAAAAAACAAAAGTTTTCATACCAAGTCAAACCTTGTTTTGTACCTCCAACGTACACTCTTCATTTCTAGGATGTTCCATTCCCTAGAATCATTCCCGTGTATAATCATATTATCTATAAAACAATTAATGCATGCACTTAAGCCAAATTGTAGGGGTTCCATCATGCATATAATTTTGTTTAACCTTTGATAAAGTCCAAAGAACCTTCCAAGAATCTAGCCATGATTATACTTAAGTATCACCATTATGGCCCACATGCTTGAGCCATCACCTCATAGCTTCCATGTAAGGCTACCAAAATTCAAATTATTACATCCTTGGATAGGAATTTCTCAACTGATTGTCCAAAAATAAAACCTCATGATCCTAAAGTGAGAAGCCTCTTGCTTTCCATTTATACTCAAGGTCTGTAGGTACTCCATGTTTCATTTAATGATCCCCTACTTGCATTCTTGCAAATGTGTGTGGGTCTAAGACAAATCCTATTGTTATATAACCTCCCTTAAAACCTACTTGAGCATATTTATACCTATATACACCAAAGGATAGTTAGGAGATGGATCCCTCTAAAGAAACTAAAACAAGAGACTACATATGCATGGGCCTAATAATCCTCCAATGATAGGCTAATGTGGGCTTGTTGCTGAAAGATTTGGTTTCTAAAACTTCTTCCCACATGGCCTAGACTTCATAGGATACCTTCTCCTATAAGAAATAAGTACTCAAAAGATTTTTTTATCACCTAGGGCACAGAAAATTCCATTTAGAAGCAATTTGTATGTTGTAAATTCTAATTTTGAGGTCAATGTGTATGGCATAGTGAGAATGTTTTCAAGTAAAAGTTGAAAATTTCATCAAGATGTTTAGGTTCCAAAATCCATCTCAATGTATAGAGATTTTCTAGTTTCGTGATCCCCCTATCCCTTCATATAACATCCTCATTTGATGATATAGAAATGAGTTCATTCTCCTAAGGGCACCAAATGGGCAGGTCTATCCCATTCACGAGTTGATAAGATCTCTTCTTAACAATTCTCATTCCATACTCATTCAAATGCATCATGAGGTTATTTCTATGTCATAATTGTTTTCTTCCTATGAGATCCTTAACCATATGGATTAGCAATTCCCCAACACGATCAAGCTTCCATATGTGCATCATGTCACCCTCAAAGTGATTTTTTATAATGAAATGTTCCTTGAGGAAAAGTGCGCCTCTTTTGTTTCTCATAACTAAGGGAACACATATCATAGCTCTCAACCATTAAACTAAAGTTACAATCTTTATTTTTAATAACCATGGGTGTTCCTCATCTAGGTCCCATATAGCTTCCTCATATTTTCCTCTATAGTAAATGTCCAATAAGGACCAACCATGTAGTAGGTTCCACCCTACCTTTATGTGAGTTGCATTGTATAATCTCTGACCTTATGAAATCCTAATCGTCCCTCTTATATTGGTTTTGTCACAAAGTTCGAGTGAACCCAATGCCTCCTCTAGGAACCATCCCTTAATGTTCAAGGGAAAGTTGTGATTTTCCTCTCAAGATTGTTGTTATATGAATTGCACGTACACTCATGTAGTGTATGGTTATATAGTTAAGATCAATTTAATAAGAGTGAACCTTATATGGAAGGATAAAAGTATGTCCACCCATGAAGAAATCATTCTCATGATTTTGTTGACAAGGCTCTTACAATGTCTTATCATCATTATATCTTTCATTTATGAGGCCCCTATGCATGTATTTGAGTCACCACACCTTGCACAACCCCATCCCCTAACCAACTCAATCTTCATAGAATTAGTTGTATTCCCTACCATCACAGAGGATTTCATTTGGTTAACCTTTAATCCTAATAATCTTGCCTACTGAAATAGGACATTATCCATTATAGCTATACAGTCCACCGTAGTTTAAGAAAGAGTGTTAAATCATATGCAAACAAGATATGAGAAGGTTCACTCCACATTATGTAAGTGTTAAATCTTGAATTCCTACCTTGTTCAATATCTTTTCTCATATGGTTCCCTAGAATCTCTTGTTCTAGGATTAAGAGGAGTGATGCAAGTTGATAACCTTTCCTCACACCTCTGGGGGACTAGGAGAACGCACCCATCTTACCATTTATCTACATGGATGCCACACTTATTTAACTATGATCATCACGACTTAAATTATTCTATCAAAAAGTATGAATGAACTCAAGATCTTATCAAGAAAGTACTAGTAAATCCCATCAAATATCATGGACATGTCCACCTTGTAAGCCACATTCTCACATCCTAATACCTCTAGGTTTAGGTAATGTATGATATCCTACCCCAATATGACATTGTCGATAATGTTCCTTCCTTCAATTAAAGTGATTTGTTGCAAGGATAAAAAAATTGGTAGAACGCATTGGAGAAACCATCTGGTCTAAGTGCACTATCAATATCCATAACCATCAAAATTGATTTGACTTCTATCTAAGATGACATTCTAAGGATTCCATTATTATCTTATGCCTCTACTATTATTTCTAAGACCCAATGTAACACCTCACTTTTCACAACATATAAATATCATTGAGCAGAAGAAATTTACTTAAGGGGGTGTAACGATATGCTAATATGTGCAATTATAGTAAATGAAACAACTTACATTCATTTGAATTAGATTCATACATAGTTCATAGTCATGAAATATAAAACTTATTCATCATGAAATCTAAATCTACTGAACTAGACTTGGATGAGATAACTTGTTTATGATGTAAATGATATCTAATGACATTGGACCGACTTGGTAAATGGCACCCCACCAGGAAAAGCTTAAAAACCTTCTAATTCTTGATTGGACTTTCTATCCTTCACTTACTTCAAGTCTTATGGATATCGCATCCCCAACCATGCAAAACAAACATCACACCAGTAGGCGGTATTTGGCACTTTATATAACACAGAGTAAATATAACTTAACATGAAGTAAACTTGACATGAAATAAAATTGACATGAACTTGACATAAACTTGATCATGGAATATCTTAATCATTATTTAAATCATCTAAACATGATGAATTGGATAAGTGAATATACATTGCCTCTCTTAATGCCCCACATGAGCTCATAATTGCTAAGAATCCCATAATGCTAGGAAATCTCATAACGACCCAAAGGTCCATGATCGAGGAACGTATAAAAACTTAACAAATTCCTTAAGTTTGTTCATGATCTTGACTTAATCGTTAATGTCTTTAATCTTAATCTTGACTACAATGGGATTTCTCCTTCTTTGTGCCATAATGGGATTTCTCCCCTTGAATTATAATAGGATTTCTCCCTCATAATGCAATAATGGGATTTCTCCCTTGTTTGAACATGATTCATTAAACATAGACCATAGTTATAATTGAGGTTTTGTAATAGAACATAAGCAATTAGTTACACAATACTATACCTGTTGTTATCTTATAAAGCATTCTTAATTTCATGAAACATGATAATGTGCATAACAATAAAATAAACATTTAATAAACCAAAATTTACTTGTGCCAAATATGCATGGCCCACTTACCTTTGATACTGATGATTTCTTTAATGTGTTCTCAATTCCTTTTTTGATAACCTAATCACCTAGACATCAATAAATTTCTATAAGTCCATTTTTGTTTCCCTTTTTCATTTTTAAATATCAACCCCATCTCCTTAACCTTGTATACCAAAATATCATTCTTACTTAGAATATAAAACTCTAATGTAAAACCATGATAAAAATCTTGGTGCTAAATGTATATCAACACTCACATTGTATACTCTCTATCACAATTATATTATAATAAGGCATAATAAATCACATATGTACTATATGCGAACATATTATGCTATGGTCAAAAGTAAACCTTCAAATATAATCATATTTCTCTAGTTACTATGGATTTAGTTAAAATCATATATAAATATTAAAACTCTATTTTATAGTGGTTAAGCATAATTGTAATATAATATCTCACAATATCCATAAAACACATCAAATACTATTTTCTTAAGTAAAACCAAGTACTAATTTAAAAAAGTATGAAACCTCGTCTAAACTTTAAGAAACAATAATGATATTAAGTAATAGGGTTTGGATAAAAATTAAAACCATTCTATAGCCAAATAATGAGTGAAATATATGAAATATCCTTATGGATTTACATAAAAAAAACCAAAGTAAAACTTCAAAAATAGGATGATCAGACTTTAAAATCATGTTAAACACATGAAAATATACTTATCATAAAACATCCACTAATTTCTAAAGTTGTTTGCTATTTAATGCATAAAACATCAAAATAATATAGATTTCAATACACATAATAAATAAAATAACAAAAGTCAAAATAATCTACCAAAAATATTTTTAGGATATAGTACACTCAAAATCATTTCTATTGATATCTCAAACTCCCCAAACAGATACCCAGAACTAAAGTTAGGATATTTGTACCTTAGTTTTACTTGATATCAACACCAACTATACAATTGTGCATCCGGGTAGGGGGGACTATAAGGCCACAGTAGTGATCATCCTTCACCGGTGTTGTAGGCATAGGAGGAGATGATTGTATGCCAAGTGATGGTGCAATGTGAAAATAGAGGGAGAGGCGTCGTCTTGGATGAGTAGGAGGTCAACTACCTCTATTTCTTTATTCCCTTGCCACAACACATCCATAAACAAGGGGGAGAACGAGATTTGGGAAAAGGATTATAAGGAAAGGATAAAGGGTGGCTACAACAACACTGCAAAAACACAAGTGTCACTAACTCTAATAACCCCCCCCCCGGTTGTATGAATTTATGTTTCTTGCCTTCCAAGTCAAGAAAAAGTATGAGTGGCATTATTACAAGAAAATCCAAAGGAGAATTATTTAATTTAAACCATTACATATATGTCTTCTTCTCTATATCCAAAAATTTTCAAATTTTAAACCATAATTTCAAAATATTATAAATGTATACTAGAAGTATTTGCCTACTAGAATCTGAATCAAAACATGTTAAAATTGTAAAACAAAGTTACCCTCGAAGTCATGAGAAATTATCTGATGTAATTGAATTTAAAGAGGCATTTAAACTCATTTAAAAAATTATCACTAAATTCTTAAAATTCGTGATGGTCATTCTGAACATCATCATATTTAATATGCATTGAAATTATAGATAATTATCTATATTCAAACCAAACATTTATTACACATCTTATACATCTCAAATGAGACATTGTTACATTACCATATTTTTCTTATTCTAATATAAAACTCAAACTATCTATTTTTATAACCATTCCATGTCTATTGACTCCATTACATATAAAAAAGCCTCTAACGTTAGGTTGCTTATCCTAGATATTCAAACCAACTATATCAATTTAAGAAAGCCAACAAAATCATTCAAAAGTGTATATGACTACATTTAATTTAAGATTTCTTATATATTATTTGAAAAGATATATAATTTGGTCAATTATTATTTAAAAATTGAGGAATATGATTACTCACTTTTATATATATATATATATATATATATATATATATATATATATATATATATATATGTATTTGTTTCAAATGATTTTATGATTGGTCTGAAAGAGCAAACCATTTGTCTAAATTATTTAAAGTTTGGAAAGTTAAAAAGAAAATAATCAAACTCTACTTCTAACATTCCTTCTATTATTTTAAATAAATGGCTTCCATGTTGCTTAATTTTGACCAACAACTAATCAATGTTTACATCATTTTGGTTTTACATGCATTAAATAGATTAACATTATGTTTACATTTATTTGAGCAGTCAAACAAATTAAAAAAGAAACCAAATTTGGACCACATGTTAATTAGGTATTCAATATATCTCATAATCAATAAATTTCAAGTTTCCTACCTCTCTTGTACACAAATTTCCATATGGGTCATTTACTTAAATTTTATGTTTTTAAAGGTTGAAAATAAATGGTAAAGGTCTTTCCCTTGTTAGGCTTTGAGCCAATTTGAGATGGTCATTGATTCTCCTCATAATTCAAATCACATATCTTTCATTCCTCTACTTCCTTGGAGGAAAGAGAAAAAGAGATCAATGATACTTTCTTCGTATATTTAAAAGCTATAAAGGAAAAGGGAAAAAAATTTGCCCAAGTTTTCTATTCCACATGCATATTTCCAAATACTACTTCTTTACTTCTATTTTATTCCCCTTTATACTTTCTCAAGGATAGGAGAGAAAAAGAAGGGGAAACTAATATTCATAAATTTGAGTTAATTGCAATACATAATGCATCTATGAAAGAGAAAATTCTATTTTGAGTCTCATTTTATTCTTCTCACTTTATTATCCTTTAAGAAATTCATTTCATGATCTTTTTACATTAAGTCCATCAATTATATTTATTAAATAAAATAATTTTCAAATTTTAAATTATTTTTTTTAGTTTGCCGGGGGAAACCCACCCCCCTAGGTGGAGGCCCAGATAGCAGGGATGGTAAACCCGGGAGACCCGTGCGTCCGCACACCGGTATCTCAATAAGTCGCATCAGAGGCCGGCTGACGCTGCAGAAAATTCACTTCCGAGTAGCGCTTCCAGTGGGAGTCGAACCCGGGACCCTTCATGAGGGGCTCTGAGCTGCGACCAGCTGGGCTACTACTCGCCAGCAATTTTAAATTAATTTTGAAAAATTAGGGTGTGACACCAAAGGTAGGGAATCTCATTATTGCATCCAACAACTGTGGACACATTGGTGTAATAATCAATCACTTCATGCATGACTAACCCTTCCCCTACAACCCAGATTCCAACATTCTTCCTAATTTTATATAATTTTCTTTTTTTCCTTGGTTTTACATGATCATGGAAGAATTTGTGTTTTTGTCACCCCTCCTCCTTTATCCATTTGATTCCAAATCCTTCCCTTTAACAACACTCCTATCATATGTGTACTTTCCTGGATTCCCTTTTTATTTAGTAAAGAGCCTAGTTATCCCTCATTGAATGAGGGATTCAAAATTTTCTAAGGTCTTTTAAATTATACTTCATGATCCTTACCCTTCTTGAAATATCCCGTATAAATTCTTTGTTTCAAACTTTTCAAGTTATTCTATGTATTTTTTCTTTTTAAAAAGGATGTAACAAGGATCTCCCCATGAATCAAGAACTCTATGTTCCTTGATAAGGTCTAGTACTCCCTTATGTTTGAGTCACATTTGCATGAATATGAAATCCCACGACATGTCACTATCTTATTGTGGACCCATGTTGATGGTATACAAAAATGGCAAGTGGTCTAAAGTCTAGGTCCCAACCATGTGGTCCTCTAGAATCTTATATTCCTCAAGTCGGTCTTTGTTGGTGAAACCTTGGTCCGACTTTCCCATTGTTCTAGTTTACCCTTTTGTTAGTGTACTAGTATTACTTTCTTCCCAATAGGGAATCCCACAAATACTCATTACATCATTCAATCTGTTAACTTCTCTCATGGATCTTTCATTTGGTGCCTCTCCCCCTCCCATCTTTCTTATCTCTTTTGGTAGAAATTGAAGTCACTCGATATGAACCATTGAATATCAATAGCACAACTATTGAGGTTGATCAACTTATCTCATGAAATTCTCCTCTCACTAGATATGCAATACTGCGTGTATGACTAGAATCTATGATCTAAGTCCCCCTGATTGAGCTCTATGGTACTTTGTTTTTTGGACATATTAACCAGAACTAGTTGGAGGAATAGAAATGTGAAGGTACAAACATTCCCACCCCCATCCTTATCTATGGAAATATGACCCAAAATTCAAGAAAAAGTGTCCACAAAATTGTCACTATGATTCCCAAGCTTTAGAAAGGGGAAATCAGAAGATTTGATCACCCTTAGAATCAATCAACATAAGATTAGGGTTATAATATACAATCAAGTTCCTTGTAAATTTCCTTAACAAAATCATCAACTTAAGGTTTAGAATCTTCATATCATACATATCAAGGTTTATTCACAAAATCATTCCAGGTTATTTTAAGCCATAAAAGTAATAATCAGGGTCACTATAGCATTTTAGAGTTATATTCACCATGATGCGGTCATTAAATAAATTAGATAATTACAAAGTTGATGTTTAATTATATCAATGAGATAGCAATAGGAATAATCCTTTGAAACCATTTTTCATATAATCGTCATGGTTTTATGATGAAAACCAACTACTGGTTCATAATTTTGGGGCATTGGAATCTAAAGTTATGGTTTTTAGAGATTGGATCAATTATCTCAAATAATTGGTAGTAAGGGAAGAAATATACTATTTGTCTGAAAATTCACAACTGTTGATGGCTTAGTCAACAATTTACTATCTTGAACATTACATGATCTCTATCTGTCTTTCTCAATCGACCAACATGTGCACAACCACAATGATCATCTCATCGTGATGTGCTTCTTGGGCTCGGGGAAGAGAAACGAAGTCTAGGAGGGTGTTTTATAGGCCAAGGGAGGTTATGGTTAGAGTTAAAATGAGGGATAGGTTTAGAAATGGTGGTGGTTAGATTTCTTAGTGTCCATGGCAATATCAGAGGCCAAAAGAGAGGGGAATTGGTCTAGTTTAATGAGAGGGAGAGAAATGGAAAGAAATTGGGGATAGATAGGGGTGAGAGAGAGAGCCAAGGCTACAGTTCTAGGATTGTTTCCCCACCCACCAATATCCTATATGAGGTAGGAGGCGACTTGAGCACCACTATGTCATGAAACAAAAATACTGAGTTGGGTTAGGGTCAGGGGGGCATGTTAGGCCACACAAATAACTAAAGGATGAAATTCGAGATCATTGCCCTGGTTTGCTTGGGAAATGTCTAGGTTGGGGGTTGCGAGCAGGTTTACGGGTATTAGAACAAACCCAACTAGGAAGTAGGAGGAAAAGGGAGAAATGAGGAGGAAAAGATAATTTTGCGAGTAAATTATTATGAAAATCATAAATTTGTGTAGGAAGGTCATTTGAAGAGAAGTATGGACTATAAGTTTAGAATAGGAAGAACATATGTGTAAAGTTTCAAATAAAGAAGAGTAAGTGTGATCAGATAGTTAATCAAATGATTTAAGAGTCTATTCAATTTGTTTTATAGAATTAGGTGCATATCATTGATTCAAAATATGACTTTTTGTTCTAGAGATATTCATAAATTTTATAGAAAGAACCAAAAAAATTTACACAAGATCAAGTCATAGAAAGACCTTACCATTTAATCAGGAATTCTTCCTTTTTAGCCAACAGGTGTTAAGATAAGTTTTTAGCCACTTCCAAATGAAGTGTAATCCAATGTGTCAAAAGTAAATGGCTACTTCTTAATGAAGAGTGATCCCAACCACTTTTAGAGGAAGTGATATACTATAAACTTCCCAAGGAAGCATTATACTCAATGATAATGGAAGATCTTTTTTTATGTTTAAAGTTCCATCAACATATATATAGGAAATAAAAAAGACTTTCAATGGAGAATGGTGTAGCTCCGATAGAATATACTTCATCACTAGCTTCTTTAATGCCAATATTGTCTCTCTCAACCCTTCTAACAATTAGAGTATAGAGTTGTATGGTGTGTTTTGGAAGGATGAATCACTCCTAAAAAAGATAATCACCTGCAAGGTTTTCTGTGGCATTATCTGTAAAAATTATCTTTTCTTACTTCTTCAGAGTCAACCCATCCTTTAAAAGACTAATCTTAGAAAAGTATGCGACACACAGATAGAGATAAAACCTTAAAGGATCAAGAAACATGAACTTGTACTCAGTGACATTGTACCTTGCTTCAATGTATGAAACCATTTGACTTTATCATGTACACACATGTCAGGATAGTAGCATGACTCAAATCACCTCTTGAACTCAAACGATGTAGTAATATTTCATGCTCCCTACATTTTCTCTAACCCCCACCACTGGCTAGAACTACCCTTTAAAAGGTACAATACATGCTCAACTTTTGTTCCTTATGTATGTGTCCAACTTGACAATCTTCTTTGTCTTAAAAAATAAGAATTTTCTTCACTGGGTTCAAAACTACATGTGAAGTGATAAGATCCTAACTTCATTTAGATCCCTCGTGAGATCTGATTATGATGTTAGTGGTCTCAAACCTCATGCTTCTTGGGTGATAAAAACCATCATACTTTAAGCCGTCATCTACATATTAGGGTTCAAGTGAATAGGAACCTGAGGTTGAGGTTAAGATGTTCCATTTCCTCCTCATCATGTATACAATAAGTCACTTGGATTGTCTCTTCTCTATCTATAGGAGTGGGAGGATAAATAGGTAGGTGTTTAGCTTGACTCTTTTGGAGACACCTGAATATGCTAGCCCCATGACTTAGGTCCTTAACCTACCTATGGCATAAACCATAGTTTTAAATAAGACATATATATTATGAATCAAAATAAGGAGACTCAAAACAACATATTTTCATGCACTGACTCAAACCTTTTCATGCCAAGTTTTCATGAACCACTACCCATAATTAACCACACCATGACTATTAAAGGAAGGTCTCGAGGTTTAGTACAAAAATAACCACATAACTCAGGTCATAGATGACAAAATAATATCAAAAGACTTAGCATTTTCTAAATCTATATGAATGATTAAGTGCAACTTACTTGAATTGATATTAGGTTGTTGATTACTCTATGCATTTCTAGTTCATATTAGCCATACAGATTAGAGTTAATTCTTTTCACTTTGATCCCACATTCAAATTAGGGTTTTGGTATTAAGTTAGATATAAAGAGATTAGGCTAATAAAGAAGGTAACAATACAGGGTTAGAGTAACTTGGGTTTGGGTCATTACATCCTTGGTCTTGGTATGATACATCCTTGTTGCTTCATCCCTATGTTCTACACCTTGAGTTACTGGATGAAGTTAAGAACATAGCATCTCTGAGCCTATTATTTGCCATGTTATCTTTTTTTTATCTACATATCCATAATATAAATATATCATACAAACAAATGCATATTAAAGAGGAAAGCAACTAGTCATATTGGCCTATAACCACTAATTGACAAACCTAATCTCTAATACCATAGCTGACAAGACCCAAACCCACTTATCAATGTTTAAAATGTCAAAAGTGAGATTAATCTAAAAGCTTTTAGAACTAACACAAATCAACATTACATTGTTCTATTCATTATTCATATAAATCTATTTTTAATATCACACTATTTTACTAAACAACATCTATATATGTGTGAAAGTCAACTAATTACATATGAATTCAATTACTAAACATAATCAAAGCATAAGGAATATATTATATACATGTCACATAAAACTTCTCTCATCCTCAATATCACATTCCCAAAACTAGAGGAATAAGAGTTTGTTACTATATGGGGAAGCCTCACTAAAAAATATTTTAATATACTCTTGTTGATTGTTAGATTTTGGATCTTCTTGGTGATATGTCCATGTACTTGAAAGTAATATTTAGTACAATGTGAGATATTGGCTTAGCACATGGAAATTCACCAACTAGCCATGATAACTTACATAGGACTAAGTAATGCATTACATGTAGGAAGAATACAAGCAATTTAGTTGAATACTCTATATAATACAATATGCTTGGTTGCTAGATTTGATACCAAAAACAAATAACTAATCTTATTTAATTAGTATATTATTCCTTCTATTATGCCTAAATCAACATGAAGTGTACTACAACATTTGAAAGTATCACATATAGCTACAACCTCTTCTATACGAATTAGAGTAGACCCATGAATTTAAGTGTAACTAGCTCCCCAACCTGATATGGGGCTCACCACGTCTAGCCTCAACCCCTATCAAAAAAATTGATAATTCAGAATTCTCCTTGAAACTTGGATATGCAAGTAGAGAGTCAAAGCACTTTTACTTAACTCTCTACATTAGTCACTAGAAATGATTCACTAAGTAGTAATTAGATTGTTTGTAACTAGGTACCACCAAAATATTTGGTTAATGTTGGATACCTAACTATAATAATAAGATCATCTGCTCTAGTCCTAATCCCTCGTACCACATCAACACACTTCACTTATGTCTTACTAGACTCTGCCAGTTGGCATGTTATTCCTTCATAATGCAAACCTTCCTGATGGATTATATAATGTTCATGAAATGTAACATCTAATTGATTCTTTGGTTTATTTGATAAATAATCTACTTTACAATTCTTACAATTAGTTACATACTTAAAATATTCACTAATTAGTATAGTTAACAATTCAAATAAAAATAAAAAAATTACAAAAATGCCTTCACAGAAGCACAAGAAGCGAATTGGCCTACCAATCCTTTCTAGAGGGCAAGACTATATATCTAAAAACAAAATTATAAGATGTAGACAAAGGCAAGATAAGTATCTAATGGTTATGTGTTGAAGGCACCACAAAAGAGATGTCATGTCATCATCAAGTACTCTGAAGGTATCAAAATCAAAAGAAATAATAATAATAGTGATTTGCCATACAAGTTGCCCTGTGCTTGTATACCTTTTGTGCAATGGATTCACAAGCTGCTTGGCCTGCTTTAAAGTTACTTGGAGAACACATGTCAGGCCATAGACTCTAATGAGTTGACACAAGTGTTCTTTCCATCTCTCCAAACAAATATCAATATGTCAGTAAGATGCTAAGAGTGGATGTCACCAGGATGTGTTCTAAGGAATGAAACATGAACTTCTTTTAGGACCTTTATTCCAGCTCTAGAAACAAGGTTAAAAATATCATCACAAAATATGTCATGTTAAAACTTGTAGCTAGATGTTATGCTACAATGCACAACATTGCCACTCAAGGCGTCAAGGTCTGTGGTGCTACAAAAAGGGAAATATTCATCACCTAGGTATAAGGGAATCATGAGCCGACACGGAAGGATAGCTTGATATTCAACATGTGGCATGGATAAACTAAGACCATTAATAGGAACGACAAGTAGGAAATCTTGTGTATGGTCAACTTATAGAGAATCTAGGATAGCTAGTTTCCACTGGGAGAGGCCACTTGTAGTGAATTTATGGTGGAAAAGTTTGTAGTAAGAATATGTAATAATAGAGTGGGTCTTAGGGTGGAAAAAGGCATACTTGATAATGGGGACCAACAAAAATATTGCAAGATATTACATATGGTGGCATATGTAGTAACAAAGGAGGCTCCTACATGTATAGAACCAATATCTCACATGATATGGTCTTGGAGATTCTCGGTGTAAATCCTAGAGGAAACATAGACAAAGTTGTTGACATCGTGATAATATTTGATGCCCAAACTTCTAAGGTAGAAGTGTGGCCAAGCACCACTAAAGATCACCAAATCCTGGTCCATTGTCACCCACAATACATGCCAAAAACTAATGAAACCCACCATTAAAATAGTCAAATACAAAGTTGATAGAAGTTGGGGGTGTTGTTCAAAGAGAAAACAACAACTTAGGTTCCCCAAAACATGATCCCAGAAGAAGAATCTCACATTGTGGGCCCTAAAGCAAAGCCAATTGATCCATCATTACAACAGTTTTCTCTACATGTTCCTTAATAAGCTCCATGGAAAAACCCAGGTCTGTGGAAATAGGACTTCCTAAAATCTTCACTCCATAGGACGAGATATGTTAACAGGGAATGTACCGAATTCTAGATCTCACCAAGGGTCATCGGAAGGCTAAATTTTTTTTGTCATCTTAATATTAACATGAAGACCATAGTTTGGGCCTAATTTTTTGGATAATAGATTGATCCTTGAAGACTTCAGTAGTGTCACCAATAAGGGTGCCATCATCAAGATAGTAAGCAAGAAGGTCTAGTGACATTCGTCCTTCAATTGCAAAAAAAAAAAGGATGAAGATCTAAAGGAAAAAGGAGTGACCCCAAAAGATCACCATGTCTGTAACACTCCCTTAAGCATATATGTTTCAATAGAAGCAACTCCCATGTTTTCCATAACATGAGACACTTGGCCCAAAGGTATGTTACAATTATGATAAGCATTACAAGTAAAGTAAAGAAACACCATGTATTCGTAGTAAAATTTGATTCATACATTGCATAGAAGAGAGGCACTAAAACTTTAGCTCTCTTAATACATCACATAATATCTAAACCTGGTTTAGAATATGAAGGAAACCCTAATCTAAATGATTGGATAGTGTAAGTAGATGGCACCCCACCGTCTAAGTCTTGGTAACTTCTACTTTGAAGCACTGACTTCAAATTCCTTTCTCCTTGATCTAGGGACATCTTGTCTAACGACCATGCAAAAATAGAGACACACATCACTAAGTAACACTACACATACTATAATAAAAGAATATATATATAATTGACTTGAGAGAAAATCTTGACATGTATTTGACTTAAGCACACTTGAATACATGAATTTTCTAACATGAAGAATTGAGTAGTAAATATATTGATCTCTCTATTGAAAGATCCAGAGGGGGTGAATAGAGCTTTTGGTTCTTTAAAAATTTAATTGAAAGATTAAAACAAAGAAGGAGCAGGAAACAAGAAGATACTTCGATGTAGAGTGGTTCCAACCTTTGAATCAAAGGTTGTCAGTCCACTACCCAATTATTTCCAATTGGGATTTTAAAAGTCATTTATTTTATTTACCTCACAAGTATGTTACAAAAAAATACAATCACCATCCAGAATCTTGAAGTAGCCTCAATCTCCTTGAAGCAACCTTCTTGAAGTAACTTCAAGTCCTTGGAGTAGCCTTGACAACCTTGAAATAGCTCCACCACCTTAAGATAGCCTTCACCTAGAAGTAGCTCCAACATTTGAAGCAGACTTCTTGAAGTAACCTCAAGCAACCTTAGAGAAGCCTTCACCACCTTGAAGTAGCTCCACCTCCTTGAGATATCCTTCACCTAGAAGTAGATCCAACCTCCTTCGAAGCAGCCTTCTTTAAGTAACCTCAAGAAACCTTGAAGCAGCCTTCACCATCTTGAAGTACCTCCACCTCTTTGAGATAGCCCACTTAGAAGTATCTATAACCTCCTTTGAAGTAGCCTTCTTGAAGTAACCTCAAGCAACCTACCTCAGTCTGCCTCCTACACTTGGAGTAGTCAAGGAGAACAAATACAACATAAAGGAAATAGATTGGAAGAAACAAAATACTTAACCAATGAAGTACAACACTTTGACCCTATATAAAGCTTATAGATCTCCTATCCACATAAGATGGACATGGCTATATGTGGTTTATAGGATATCGTAGCTATAGGGCTCAACTTTAGAGTACAAGGAAGAAGATATCAAGTGATTCTCATCTTTGTTTCTCTCTAGAATGGATGATCAAGTGTAGCTTGTGTGTTTTGGGTGTCCTAAGGCCTCTCCTATTTATAGGAATGGTTTTCAAGTGATCAGAGATGTTTTAGGGAGTGTCTAGAGTGTTATTAGTGCTTAACTATCTGTTAGATAGAAAGTAGTTGGGTTGCAACGGCTAAAATGTTCATTGAATGTGAAGTTTCCATAACTTCTCTCGATCGACAATATTGTCGACCGGATGACTCTCAGTCCACAATATTGTCAACTAGATGACTATTTGGGCTTAGCTAGAACAAATAGCTATATGTATGTTTCTTTCTTATTTAAACTTATTACAATGGCTATATCTTGCTTGACAATATTGTCGACCAAAATTGACTCAGAACTAAAGATTTACAAAGTTATTTTTAGATTATCTTAGTCTTCGAATGAGTGATTCTTGATCGATAATTTTGTCGACCGAGAAGAACTTTTTGTAAGGATTTGCAATGTATGTGAGGTCCTATTGATGAATAATATGAAACCTATCAACCCTAAAGTCTTCATGTGAGTGTAAGATAGGGTTTTGGGTGGATAGGTTAGATCTAACTCTTGATTTACATGATATCTAAGTACTTGTACATTATATACTTGTGCAAGTTTTTATATTGAGTACAATCATGAAAATATTAAACATTTAAGCGCATTGATCTTCAACTATCCACTTAGTATGATATCCTCATTTTTTTGAACCCTAAAATACTCAAATAGCATTTTATATCCACAAGAATGAAATGTTTGTCATCATCAAAACAAAGGATATGCTAATGTCTAATTTAGCCAATAATCTCCCCCTTTTTGAAGATGACAAACATTTTTAAAATATAATCAAAATATTTGAAATGAAATGAGTTTCATGCATGTGATATACCTGAGATGAATAGGTTCTTTTGATCTCATAAAAGGTGTTCTAATATACCTTAAGAGATATGGAACATGATATCCATCTCTTAAGGAAATTTCGCACCAATTACTGTCAAAGCCAAGAGATCATGAAACTCATGAGAATATTTTACTTATTTTACTTTATTTTATTTCTCCCCCTTTGTTATTTCAAAAAGACAATCTTATGTGTAAGTCTCTAAGACTCCCTCTTAATTTTTTTACTTTAAAAAGAATGTAAAATTTAGCCACAATTAAAAAATCAATGTTCTCAACCATTTGTAAGGGATGTTAAGCTCTAAAATGATATGAGATTCCTTTAGGCTCATGGTGGGATCAATATATATATTTTAATATTAATTTATCAACCATTTACTAGGGATGTCAAGCCCTGAAATGATATGAGATTCCTTTAGGCTCATAGTGGAATCAATAAATGTATCTCTAATCAAATACAAGGGATGTTAAGCCCAAATTGGTGTAGAGAATCCACCCAAGAGCAAGATCAAAATTATATACACATTATATCCAAGAATTTTTGCGAGCTCCCCCTTAATCTCATAATAAAAATGAGCTTAAAAATACTAAGGTAATTCAATTCGTAACCAGCTTTAAAATCAACTGATTAAGTAAGACTATGAGTCAATTTTTTATAAGCAATCTTGTTTCTTGAACTATTTTAAAAAAAATATCTAATTCTAAGAATTTAAAATGATGAGAAATTTACATATTTCATATACCAATGTTGGGTGCAAGTGAATGGTTTGATTTACAAATAAGTATTTCTATCAGGCTTATTTTTGGTCGACCATGACTTTGATCAGGGCACCCTCAGTCGAACTCCTTGTCAGCCGAGAGGTTGTTTTGTAGAATTTCAAAATCTACAGCTTATCTAGTATAATCAAGATATAACATTTTCTTCTATATTAGCATAATCAACTTTCTTTATGTATACTTAATCATATTACAAGTCATGGGTTTAAGCAACATAGATATCTTCTCTTATGATTCTATTTAGGAAACAATTGTTACATCCATTTGAAGAGTATGATGTCTTTATGAGTGCCTAGAGTTAATTGACCTCAAGTCTTAGCCATTAATACATCATCCATATTGAAATCTATTTCTTCTTATTAAATCCTAACTTTATTTCATCATGCCCATATAGTTCCAATAAATGTTTTGCCTTTAGGTCTAGGAACTAAATTTTATTCATTGTTCTTGGTAAGCTCATATAGCGATTGTCCAACAATCAACTCTTTTAGGAAATGAGTAAGTCTTATTGTGTATAATCATCATTTATGTAAACTTGTAAATCCTAGATGCTTTGATGCATATTTAATATTCTAGGATAAAATCTTTTTGTGACTTAAGATCAAATTTGTCTTTAATATCTTTTGTTGAAGATAGAATTCACATAGAGTCAAATAATTTTTTGTTAATGAGTTCTAGTGAGTAAAGTTTTAGTTTTGAAAAGAAATCTTACCTTTGCTTGCCTAGAATACACAAATTTCAGATCTATCACAAAAATTTATGTAATGATTATATTCTAAGCAAGTTTCTTATATGAACAATCTTTTTATGCCATAAACAATTCATTGTTTTCAAATAGTATCCATAGAGTTAAGAGTTTACAATCATTTTTCCTTTTGATATTTCCTATGAATCATAACCATTGTCATAGTACTTATGATGTAGTTATTTTACAAATAACATGTTTAAAAATTTGTACCAACATTACCTATGCCAATAGTTTTACCTTTGGAACTTTCTTAAAATGTGACCAATAATTTTACCTTTTCTACAAGTGTATGAAAATCCTCTTATTTGTATCCATATGCTTGTTAGAGCAATTTCAATAGACCATCCAAATCTATAAAGTATGAAAGCTTTGGTCCCCATTCAAGATTGGTTATAGCTCCTTGAATACCTGCTCTAACACTAATTGAAAGATCTAGAGGGGGGTGAATATAGAGTTTGGTGCTTTAAAATTTTAATTGAAAACTTAAAAAAAAGGAGGAAACAAGGAAGGCACTTCGATGTAGAGTGGTTCCAACCTTTGAATCAAAGGTTGTCAGTCTACTACCCAATTATTTCCAATTGGGATTTTGAAAGTGATTAATTTTATTTACCTCATAAGGATGTTACAACAAAATACAATCACCTTCCACAACCTTCAAGTAGCCTCAACCTCCTTGAATCATCCTTCTTGAAGTAACCTCAAGCAACCTTAGAGAAGCCTTCACCACCTTGAAGTAGCTCCACCTCCTTGAGATAGCTTCACCTAGAAGTAGATCCAACCTCCTTTGAAGCAGCCTTCTTGAAGTAACCTCAAGCAACCTTGGAGCAGCCTTCACCACCTTAAAGTAGCTCCACCTCCTTGAGATAGCCTTCACCTAGAAGTATCTCCAACCACCTTTGAAACAACCTTCTTGAAGTAACCTCAATCAACCTTGGAGCATCCTTCACCACCTTGAAGTAGTTCCACCTACTTGAGATAGTCTTCACCTAGAAGTTGTTCTAACCTCCTTTGAATCAGCCTTCTTGAAGTAGCCTTGAGAAACTCCCCTTAGACAACCTACTACACTTGGAGTAGTCTAGGACAACAAATATAATATAAAGGAAATAGATTGGAAGAAACAAATTACTTAACCAATGAAGTACAGTGCTTTGAACTTATATCAAGTGTTTAGAAATCCTATCCCCTTAAGATGGATGTGGCTATATGTGGTGCCTAGGATATTGTAGCTATATGACACAACTTCAGAGCACAAGGAAGAAGATATCAAGTGATTCTCAACTTTGTTGCTCTCTAGAATGGATGCTCAAGTGTAGATTGTGTGTTTTGGGTGTTCTAAGGCCTCTCCTATTTATAGGAATGGTTTTCAAGTGATTAGAGACATTTTAGGGAGTGTCTAGAGTGTTCTTAGTGCTTAACTAGCCGTTAGATAGAAAGTAGTTGGGTTGTAATGGAAAAAATGATTATTAAATGTGAATTTTCCATAACTTCTCTCGGTCGACAATATTGTCGACCGGATGACTCTCGGTCCACAATATTATTGACCAGATGACTATTTGGGTTTAGCTGGCTCTAATAGATATATGTATGTTTCTTTCTTATTTAAACTTATTACAACAGCTATATCTCAGTCGACAATATTGTCGACCAAAATTGACTCAGAACTAAAGATTTGCAAAGTTATTTTTTGATTGTCTTAGTCTTCGACCGAGTGATTCTCGGTCGACAATTTTGTCGACTGAAAAGAACTTTTTGCAAGTATTTGCAATATATGTGAGGTCCTATTGATGACTCATACGAAACCTATCAACCCTAAAGTCTTCATGTGAGTGTAAGATAGGGTTTTGGGTGGATAGGGTAGATCTAACACTTGATTTACATGATATCTAAGTCCTTGTACATTATATACTTATACAAGTTCTTATATTGAGTACAATCATGAAAAATATTATACATTAGCGCATTCATCTTCAACTATCCACTTAGTATGATATCCTCATTTTCTTGAACCCTAAAATACTCAAATAGCATGTTAGATCCACAAGAATGAAATGTTTGTCATCATCAAAGCATAGGATATGCTAAAGTCCAGTTTAGCCAACATCTATGATTCCCACTTAAGAGCACATGATTTCTAGGAAAGCCCTTGATGCCAGGAAAGCCCATAATTGGCACCAATGCCCATGATTTAGCTATAAAAGGCCATAATGACCCCTTGAGATCCATGATTCGTGAAGCATATAAAAACTAGTTTAATTCCAATTATCTTAACATTCATATTACCATGAATGTAAATTAAATCTTGAACTTGAATCTTTAACATGATGTATTTCTCCCTCTTAACACTTGAACTTTAAATCCACTAACCATTGATAATTAATCATAATCTCTAATCTTAATGAGCAAGGTAACCGTAAGAAACAAAATATTGCAATAATTAAGTAATTGATATAATGAACATGATTTAGGGCATTCAACTTGAAATTTAAAGTATAATGGAATGAACCGCTTACATGGAGCAAAAAACATCCTTTAATTAGGCATTATCAATCATGGTTAACTCCTAAACTGCCTAAAATCTTCATATGATCTTGAACCTTGGCCCCAGGTCATTAGGATGGAATGAGATGACATTATCAAATTAGTCTTTGGAAACCTTAAAATGGATTCCTCATTAAAATCCCTTTCCAAATCATATTTTTTGTAATTTTCCGACATACCATTAATTTACTATGAAGTTTTAAACAATCCACCCATTAGAAACTCAAGAAAAATCATGTGTACAACAACCATGACGTATTCAAGAATTAGGCCCAAGATGAGGTGTTCCAATTGGATCTAGCCACCTAGCCCAATGTTTATCCAAAACATGCAATCGATAGCATCAAGGTAAGTGAATAATAGACTATGCATATGCCCATCCTGACTTGACAAATAAATTAAAATTGTGTGGGTAAAATGGAAAATCGTTCTCCTTCACTTCTACTAGAGAAGGGATTCCTGAGTCAAGTAGGTTGACAATAACATTTACCCAGATTGGAACCACTGACTCCCAACAAATTGAAGATGGTAAAGGACCCCATCCACCACATTAGTCTCTGTTGAACTTAGTGAGCCCTGGTTTGTATCTCATGGTGGTTGAGGGAGGTAAGAAAACCCTTTTTCATGACTCCCAAGGTAGTGGAACTCAAACGACACTATAGGTGATACCGGAACAAAGCCCGATGTGTGAAAGTTGACTTATCACTTATGAACTCAAACCTAGAAGAACTTTCAAGAAGTAATGACCATGACTCACGTATTGTTATACCCTATTCACAATTGAAAGGAGGCAAGGAAATGAAACTATGATGTTACCTAGGATGGGGAAGAAACAAAGGTGCGGAAAACTTTTATGGGTATACTACGAAGCTCTTATCAATAACACAGAGGCTTCCACAGATGCATCAAACTCATGAAGTCATCGAGAGAAGAACCAACATAGGGATGTCATCACTAGGGAAATGAGTTCTAAGGGGTGATAAGTTTTGTTCTATAGATACACAAAAGCTCACTAGGATTGTTTTTTAGGGGAAAGATTTAAGGATTTGGAGGTTCAATCGTGATGAAATAGTGATTATGATGCTTCCTGTCATTGTAGGGCACAAAGTCCCACCGAGTCCGAAATGGGTGTGTCATCTAGAATGCGAGGAAGGTGGGAAAGGGCACTCCTATGGTGGGGATATGAAATAACAGGAGATTGTGGATAGGACGACGACACCCTACTTCCCTCATGATGAAGAGACATGTGCAAGGTAGGTGATAAGGGGGTTTCCTTCAGCTACAGATTGGACACATTCAAAAGATATAGTGTTCCAATATAAGCGTGTGTGACACATACTGAAGTGAAATAATCGATTAAAACTAAGGTCTAGTATACTCCAAATTTATTAACATAGATGATATTCTTCCTATCTCAGATTGAGACATTCATAATTATTCAAATATAAAGAAAATTGGTGGGTTAGCTAATTTGACTATGAGGAAACCAAATATCAACTTAGCTTTTAGTTTTAAGAGTCACATGCACCTATATTTTCCTTTTTAGGTTAAACCCATATATAGTTATCCCAAATTATCCAATTAATATCTCAAACCCATATTTTTAGAAAAAAAACACTTATCATAATAAACTCATGTGATGTTTATTGGTTCCCATTAAGAAAAGAAATTAGGTCATTTTCATTCTCAACCTTCATGGGTCACCTATTCAATAATTTAAGCTAAACTTGATGTAAACTAATTAAAGTAGGTTTTGAACATTGCTGAATCTAGTGGGACATGTTTTAAACATTATATTTGGTATTAATAGACTCATGCATGTTTGATTGACTCATCAAATTTTTTAATTTTGAAAATTCGTATTTTTACTTGCAAGATTAATTTTTTAGGATGTTATAAATCTACCCACCTGAAATAAATTTCATCCTCAAAATCTCCTTAGGCTACTACCCACCTTAGGGCTTCACATATTCTATGTATGCTAACTCTCTATAATTATCATAAAGTCTCATTAGCATACTTAAGATATGACATACTCATGGTAAACACAATTACATGAAATCTTGATTAACTTGACATGATTTTATAATAGTCTGGATTTTTACTTGAGTTGATATAGTCACTCTCCTGAATGCACCCACAGTACTCACAATGCAGGTTAAGGCTCACATAATATGATTGAGAGTACTATATCAACATGACATGATTTCTTAATCTTAAAATATGATCTTCATAACTCCATAATTCATTAGCATGACAATGATACATGATGTTCAATCTAAACACATAATCATAAAATGGTAGAAAACATTGTTTGTTGGCATGTGCATGATTTTCTCACAAATTTATGACAAATGATCCACCCTTTATATGCATTCTTGGTCTTATTATGTATTTTATTAGGTTTAGGTGACTATATGTCTCAAACTTTTTGTGACGTCCCCAGATTTTCTAAAACATAATCTGATGTGTGACGTCCAAATTGAAACCCTCACCTCAGCGAGAATCCCAATTTGAGCACCACACACTAGACTAAGAAAGAGAAAATCAAGGGAGTTAGAAGGAAAGCAATCAGTAGCACATGTACATGAAAAAATAAGAAAACCATACAACATATGTTCACTATTCAACATATAGTTACAACGTGAATTATTACAACATTTGATATTACATATTGAACAACAACTTATACATATACATGTACTACCACTAAACTGCAGGATCTTAAGACAACAGGTCCACCTATACATCAGCTCGCCACACAACTATCACTATCCTGGATCTTCAAGAGCATAACCACAACCTAAACAAAAGATTACATGTGGTACTCGTCAGCACAATATTCAATAATATTGTACAGAGTATGCCTACGTGTCTTTTATTTACCTCTAATCATATCTTGGAAATAAGATAAAACTAATACTTGGCAGCATTAAGGAAATATAAGAAAAAGCATATACTTACACAAAGATGTTCATTAAAAAAGAAAACACATATATTTTAAGCACATTTCCATCATATATCTCGTACATCTGCCCCCAAGGGCTTTGATGTTTTTCGACCTTATGATCTACTACCAAAGAGTTTGAGATCATTTTACATGTGATTTACTACCAAAGAGTTTGAGATCTAACACATGTGATGTACTACCAAAGAGTTTGAGATCACTTCAATGCATTGTACTACCAAATACTTTAGTGCTATCATATGATGGATCATATATCTTATGTTTCATGTGTTCATAGCCATAAGTATGGAAAATCATGCAACATATCATACAATAACAATCATTTCATCCAGTACCATATGCCAAATATTTTACTACACATATAACACAAGCATATTGTATAATAAGCCAAGTAAGAGGTAATGGCATACCTTGATCAAGAACAAACCTAATCATCATATCCTCATATCATCTACAACTTTTTTAAACCTGATCAAGACAAGATCATATACTATCATCGGGTTCTGATCATCTTACATCTCATCTTAACCCTTATCGTGTTCATTAGGGTTTGTTTAGTTCATTAGGATATTCTCATTGTTACTTGTATTATCTTATTGGGATTATCTTACTGATGTCATATTCCAGATTATGGTTCATTATCTGAACATTATCTTCCATAGCATTTTTGTGCACAAATTAACCCTAGGTTACATCATTAACCTAAATTAGGGTTTTAAACCATGTATTAAAGGTCAACTTGATATAACATAGATTTTGTGTATAAAAATGAGCTCATATTTACATATTATCTTTCAGTTACTGATATGAACTTATTCTATAAATTTCATCATTTATTAAGCATGTATGTATTTTGCACATTTTATTTAGGGTTATTAGCCCTAGATAGCCATTATAAGAAAATTACATGATTATGTGTCATCACATGATAATATCTAACATCATATGCATAATAAACATGGTTATGGACTTACTGACATTTTCCCATAATTTTATAACATCATTTAATATTTATTACTCAAGAATTAAGCATTACACATCTTACATGTTATCACTACTATTAAAGCATTGAAAGATTGATATTATGATTCCATATTGTTCTATGCATTTTTCTGAGAATTTTGGTACCTCATTTGTAATTTTCTGATAATCGGGCTAAATTCTATGAATAATACAAGGTTTGAGCATTTTCTTGGAAATTACCTTTTTCTGGTCAAGGCTGGGCTGATGTGGCAGCCTCTGATTCGTCCATTTGGCGCAGAACTCCTCCACTGACTTCTAGCTTGGGTGACCCGCCGGTTCACGCTGGGATTTGGCTGGTTCAGGTTTTCTGGACCGCCCGCTCTCCCTTTCTCATTCTCTCGTGAACACCCGATGCTCCAAGGCGCAACGCAGCCGCTACGGACTCCGCTTCGCCACTGCCTAGCCTACTTCTAGATCTCTGAACTACTTCTCTGCCATGGTAAAGATGGTGATGGCTTCTCCTTCCTTTCTTAGCTCGGATTGCGTCTCTGAAACTGCACGCTACACCGACATGCTTCACGAATCTCCACTCCACCGGTTGGCCCAAATCCGATGAGGGATTACTACTGTTCAGATGCTCCTCTCATCTGCATTCTGCACTGCTAGACTAGATTGCCAGTGAGAGCTCATCCATAGCTGCCTTCTCCTAGCTTCCTTGCCGCACGACCTGGGCGCCGTCGAGACTCCTCGCTGCAGCTCGCTGCTATGGTCCTCTCCATCTCTCTCCCTCTATTCTGTCCACCGTAAAGGAGAAGGGGGGGGGACTGGAAGTCTGTTCTCATGAGGATGGTAGTGCCGCCGTCATTGGGTCTGCTCTGCGAGCCGTCTGCTGCTGTCTGCGATCACTGGTGGCCTCCAGTCTACTGTTGCTTCTCCTCCACAAAGCCCACCTACGCAAGGCTCCTCCATAGTGAGGATTTGGGAGGACCTTGCCCCTCCTCGCCTCTCTTCCTTCTTCTCATTTCTCCTGTGAAGAGGATGGGGATGGGGAGAGTAGCGAGGATGCTAACTGGCTCTCGGATCTTGGTTATTTCTAAGAGAAAAACCTATAGCAAGGGCCGGGTAGTGGTTTTCATCTACATGATGTTAACCGCTCCGCCAGTTTCCCTCCTCACGCACGTACTCGGCCCACACTCAGTGGTTGTGGCTGAATGGTGGATCATCTTTCACCCGATCCATGACTCTCAGCCTGGTGTTTGCGGATAAACACCAACCATTAGATCGGACCATCCTAGCACCAACATGACTCCACGTTGCTTATTCATAGTGAAACTTGGACTAACGATGTGTGATACTACCTTATATCAAAACTTAGGATATATAATCTGAACTTTGAGACATCAATATATGCATTATTCATCAAACTCAACTCTACATAACTTCTTCTAAGAACCTCCTATTGCCACTAAAATTTAACCATAGCTTCCCTATCTCTCAAAACTCAAATTTTTATCAAACCACTTGGAACTCCCAAGATAACTCAACACGCACGAATTCACTTATGTCATTAGACATTTAAGGATTCCAAAAGTCCACTCCATCACATCTTACACACCTTAAAACAAATTTCATCATTGAAATTAAGCCAAAATCTACTTTGCCACATCATATACATCTAAAAAGAAATTTCGTCCTCGAAATTAAGCCAAAATCTACTTTGCCACACTTTTAGTGTCCACTCTTGTTATCTTTGTCGCCTTTGGATACATGTCGTCCGGTCATATATATAGAGCTGACATGTCTTATCACACTTATCTTAGCATCTCCCTAGTGTACATGTCCCATACCACATCCACTCAAAAGGGCAAGATAATCATGATGCACATAACATTCCCTCTACAAAACCCCATAAGCTTATGTTTACCACAAATGTGTCAGAAAGAGAGAGAGCATGTTGTATTCACTTCTAGACTTTAGATAAAAGTTCAAAATAGCTAGGCACGTGACCCTAATCCTTATTTAAACTTATGTCTTCCAACTAGACCTCTACTTTGATTTCTCATATCTTTCACTTCGTTTATACCTAGGGCTAGAACAAATGAATCTGATTTTTGCATGGTGGCCATCTACTTATTTGCTCTGATACCATTATTGTAACACTCCTTAAGCATACATGTATCAACAGAAGAAACTACCATGTTTTCCATAACATGAGATACTTGTCCTGGATGGATATCACAATATGATCAACATTGCAAGTAAAGTAAAAAAACACCATGCATTCATATTAAAATTTGATTCATGCATTGCTTAGAAGAGAGGCACTATATCTTGAGCTCTCTAAATACATCATCCAACATCTATACATGATTTAGAACATGAAAGAAACTCCAATCTAAATGATTGGACCGTGAAGGTAGATGGCACCACACAGCTAAGTCTTAGGAACTTCTACTTAGAAGCACTCACTTAAAAATCCTTTGATCCTTTATATAGGGACATCTCGTCCCACAACCATAGTAAAATAGAAACATACTTAAGTAAGCAACACTATACACATTACAAGAAAAGAAATATATATATAATTGATTTGAGAGAAAATCTTGACATGTATTTAGCTTGAGAACTCTTGAGTACATGAATCTTATAGCATGAAGAATGGAGCAATAAATATATGCATCTCTCTACGAAGCCCACTTAAGAGTGCATGATTGCTAGGAAATTCCTTGATGTTGGGAAAGCCCATAATTGGCATGAATGCCCATGATTTGGCTATGAAATCCCATAACGATCCCTTGAGGTTCATGATTCGAGAAGCATATAAAAAATGGTTCAATTCCAATTATCTTAACATTAACATTACCATTAGTATAAATTGAATATTGAACTTGAATCTTTAACATGATGGATTTCTCCCACTTAACACTTGAACTTTAAATTTCTTCATCATTAATCATTAATCATAATCTCTAATCTTAGTGAGCATGGTAACCATAAGACATAAGATATAGCAATCATCAAGCGATCCATATAATGAACATGATTTAGAACATTGAGCTTGAAATTGAAAGCACAATTCATAAATCATACGTATCATACAATTAAACCAATGAATATATGTATAGTGGAATGACCCACTTACCTGGAGAAAAGCACATCCTTAAGTTAGACCTTATCAATCATGGTTAACTCCTAAACTGCCTAAAAGTAACATCCATACATCAAAATTTATCTTCAGATGACCTTAAAACTAGATCCTAGTCATTAGGATGACATGACATTATCAAATTAGTCTTTGAAAATCATAAAATGGATTCCTCATTGAAAACCCTTTCTAAATCATATTTTTTGTGTACTTTTTCCAATAAACAATAAATTTACTATGAATTTTTAAATAATCTACCAATCAGAAACTCAAGAAAAACCATGTATACAACAACCGGGACATATTCAAGGGATGGGCCCAAGCTGAGGTGTGTCAATTGGATCTGGTCACCTAGATCAGTGTTTATCCAAAATGTTCGTGTGATAGTGTCAAGGTAAGCCAAATAATAGTTACACATATGTCCATTCAGGAGTGACAAAGCAATTAAAATCACGAGGGTAAAACCAAAAACCATTCAACTTCATCTTCTACCAGTGATGGGATTCCCAAGTCAAGAAAGTCGACAACATTACTTACCTAGATCGATACCATTGGATTCCAGTGAACTAAAGATGGAAAAACACCCTATCTACAACGTGGGTCTCCATTGAACCGACGAGCCATGGTTTGGGTCTCGTGGTGGCTGGGGGAGGCCAAAAAACCCTCCACTGTGACTGCCAATGTGTTGAAACTCAAATGACACTACAAGTGATATCAGAAGGAAATTTGATGTGTGAAAGTTGATTGATCACTTACAAACTTAGACCTAGAAGAACTTGCGAGAAGCAACAACCATGACTCATGTACTATTATACCTGATTAAAATAGTGGAAAGGAGGCAAGGATGTGAAACCATGATGTTACCTTGGATTGGGAAGAAAAGAAGTCAGGGAAAACTTTGACGGGTATACAAAATCAAGGAAAAGCTCTTATTGATGATGTGACGATTTCAGCAGCTGAGGAAAACTCCCATAGTAAACTAGAGAAGAACCAAAACATGGATGGCATCACCAGGGAAGTGAGTTCAAAGGGGCGACAAATTTCATTCTATAGATCCATGAAAGCTTTCCAGGTTTCGTTTTATAGGGGAAAGATTTGAGGTGATGGAGGTTCAATCCTGATGGAATAGGGAGTCTGAGGCTTCTTGGGGTGGTAGGGCACAAAATCCCACCAAGCCTGAGATGAGTCTGTCAGGGAAGACGTGAGGAAGGTGGGAAAGGGCGCTCTTGTGGTGGGGATATGGAAGAAAAGGAGACTGTGGATAGGGGGAAGCACCTGAATTCCCTAACAACATAGAGATATGTGCAATGTAGGAGACAAGAGAGTCTCCCTAAATTAAGTGTTGGACAAATCCAAAAGATCCCACATGCTAATCATAAGTGTCCATGGCACACACTAAATTGAAATAATCGATTAAAACCAAGGTACTATATACTCAAGATTTATTAATTTAGATGATATTCTTCCTAACTCAAGCTTTACAAAGAAAATTGACAGGTTAGCTAATTTGCCTATGAGGAAACCAAATATCAACTTAGTTTTTTATTTTTAGAGTCACATGCACCTATATTTACCCTTTTAGATTAAACCCGTATTTAATTATGCTGAATTATCCAATTAATATATGAAACCCATATTTTCAAAAAACTCACTTATTATCATAATAAAGTCATGTGATTTTTATTGGTTCTCATTACAAAAATCAATTAGGTCAATTTAATTCTCAACCTTCATGGGTGACCTATTCAATAATTTAGGCTAATCTTGATGTAAACTAATAAAAGTAGGTTTTGAACATCCTTGAATCTAGTGTAACATGCTTTAATAATTATATTTGGGCTATATAGACTCATGCATGTTTGATTGACTCATTAAAAATTTTAATTCTAAAAATTAGTGTTTTACTTACACAATTAAAATTTTAGGATGTTACACTATCCATCACCATGTTTTAGAGAAGAAGCTTAATGTGATCTATGTAGAGAGGAGCTAGGAGCTATAATAGAATTCAAGCCAACATGAGATGGTTGGACAATGAAGATGGGCCTTTGAAAATATGGTGGATATATCAACCATGTTGAATCCAATAGTGAAGTCAACAAGGGCCATTGTGAGGGTAGTACTATGTTGTTAGTCATAAATAAGGAGAGTGACATTGTGTAGAAAGGATCTTGCACCCCTAGAAATGTTAACACCAAATTAGTGGTTCTTAAGATAAAGGACCACATATGACAATATGCCCTTCATAGCAACCACAAAAATAGATGCCAAATCATACCAACTACAGGGTGTATCTCATTGTACGTCTTGAGAAGATGATTCAAAGGGGAACTATAGACATAAGATGATAGCAAGGCATGACAATTATCGACAACTAAAGGTTCATTACAATTGATACAACATTCAAAAAATCATCTTGAACAATTGTTATAATGCCACACATAACATAAAGAAGGTGTTGTGTGTGGAGCCTTTACACGTACACAAGTGGTTCCTTTATGGAAGGATATGTTTACCTTTTAAACCATAACCTGAGAAGTAAAAAAGAGAGAGCAATAAATATCTAACATAGGTTTCACCATAAGAGACGGGGTTGGAGGTATTTTGCTTCAAGATCCAAATGAGTAATGGAGTTAGAGGGGTATGAAAAACTTCTAGAGGGGGGGTGAATAGAGTTTTATAGATAATTTTACAATTATTGCACTTCAACAACCACAAAGAGAATATTGGACAAGAAGACACAAGGGTTTAGAGTGGTTCCTAGCCTTAGCAAATACTAAGGTAGTCAGTCCACTACCCGGTTGCTTACCCAACCGGGATTTGAAAAGAAATTATTTTATTACCTCGCAAGGACTTTACATAAAATACATTTCTTTTCCCTAAACCCTTCAAGCAGCCTTCACCTAGAAGTAATCGCCCAACTCGAAGCAGCCTTCCCTTGAAGTAGATGCACCAACACCCGTTGCACCAGCCTTCTGAAGTAGCTTCCCGTGCGATATCCTTCTTGAAGTAGCTTGAAGTCCCCTTCTCCACCTGAGAAGTCCACCCTCTCCAATCCGCAGCCTCCAACCTTAGGAGTAGCAAGGAGAGTACAAGGAATAAATAGGAACAAGAAAGAAAAACAGAAATTACAACTTATCCTTTAAGCCCAAGGCTTGATGTGCCTAGATCAAGCGTAAGATCTCCTAGCCAAGTATGTGAACTTGTGATTGCTGTAGGTAGGAGAATCTAGTCTATAGGACACGAGATTGAGCTAAGGAGAATGTAGGCCAATGATCACAGTGCTCAACTTTTGCTTACAAAAGATTGCTCAAGTATGCTCAAGTGTATTCTCAATTGTAACAAGTGTATATTAGTGTCCTATGGGTTGTCCTATTTATAGGAATGGCCTAAGTAAGCTTAAGGACGTTCTAGACAACTTCTAGGGGGTTCCTAGTGCTTAACTAGCCGTTAGGAATAAGTTAGGCGCATTAGCAACGGCTAGTTAATTAATTCTGCAGTTGCTGTCAGAGACCATCTCGGTCGAGGACTTGTCGACCGAGATGCCCGGTCGGTCGAGGTTTTTTCGACCGACAGGCTCTCTGGATTAACGTTTATTTGCAACTGTCAACTGCTGTGTCTAACGGCTACTTTTGGTCAATCTCGGTCGAGAAGTTTGTCGACCGAGAGTGTCTCGGTCGAGGAGTGTGGTCGACCGAGATTGACTATGTTTTCAATCTTTCAATTAAGATACTAAGTGAGTGCATGAGTGTGCATTATGTGATCCTATTAGAAGGAGATGTCCTAACTAAGTGTAGTGTTTAGTTAGGGAGATCTAACGCTTGATTTACATGAAGTCTAAGTACTTGTACATTATATATTTGTACAAGTTTACATATGATTACATTGCATGACATTTATAAACATTCAAGCGTAAGGATTCCCTAGAACTTTGTCATCACCTTGTTCCTGCACACTTAAGTAGCTCGTTAGATTAATAAGAATGAAATGTTTGTCATCATCGAAACAAAGGGATTTATCATAATATCCAATTTATCCAACAATCTCCCCCTTTTTGAAGATGACAAACATTTCCTAAATATGAAATAAGGAAATATAAAGTATATGAGTTTCATACCTGAAAATTTACCTTTTGTAGCCATTTATGTTTTTCAAGTAAGTGCTGGCCAAGATGTGATGAAACTCTTTTATATTCTTTCTCCCCCTTTGTCATTTCAAAAATATCCAAGTTGAATGTTTTATTTTTCTTCTCCCCCTTAATATAATGCTCCCCCTTAATTAGATATCCTATTAGGAACATTGATTTTTATCTAACTTATCCACAATTTGTTTCTCAATCATTCGCAAAGGATGTTAAGCCTTGAAATGAAAAGAGATACCTTTAAGCATATGATGAAATGTATATGGATTTCTCATATATCAAAGGATGTTAAGCCCTAGATTAAATGAGAATCCTCTAAGCTTAGAGTACCTAAAAATGTCTCCATCCAAATGCAAGGGATGTTAAGCCCCATTTTGGGTAGAGAGTTCCTTCAAGTACAAGATACCAATTTCAATAAATTCATAACTTTCTTGGAAATATTCAGTTACACATAGTGATTACAAAGTTTTTGTAAGCTTCTTTTAAACAATGATCAAAGTTTTAATGATCTCCCCCTTTTTCTTATGCTTTGCTCCCCCTTCGGTAGATATCTCAAATGAAAGTTTGAATACTGAGCAAATATATAAAATGTCCAAGATTTTAACAAAGATGTATGCAATTATGTCAATCTGGAAAAATAGAAACCCAGTCGGTCGACAATTGCTCGATCGAAAATGTTCTCGGTCGACTAGTTGCTCGACCGAGAATGTTTCTGGAGAACTATTTTGTTATTTGAAAATTTGTCGACCGATAGTTCGTCCGATACTGAGTCTGTTTAGAATTTGTCGGTCGAGTGAGATGGGCTGACCGAGTGATTCTCGGTCGACGAAGTCGTCGACCGACAGACTTACTGAGTTCAAATTTTTTACTGAATTTTAATGCAAATCATAGAACATTTTTGTAGAGCATATGTATATGTATATTCCAAGGGAGTAATAATATTTAAGGTTTCTACTTACCACAAATGATTTGATGTTTTGATTTTAAAAATATGCTAAGATTAAGTTCAATAAAATAATGTTCAAATAAACGATTTTTATCAAAGTTTATTTTAGGTCGCCCTTGATTACGACCATAGCGCCCCTTGGTTTATTTTAACCAAGAGGCATATTCTGCAGGTTTCCAGTATGAATCATTCATATGCGAAGTATGAGTTCTGCAGATAGCTTGCAAATATCAATTTGAGACTCATTAAAGTGTACTAATTATGAGAGCTTAATAAAGACATCAAATATGGTGAAGCATATTCAAGAATAATATCCATTCATGAATTTTAAGATTACTTTGGATAGACTAAAATAAGTGATGCTTAATATAAAAGCACACAAAAATTTATTTGAAACATTTTATTCATTGCAAGTATTTCTGAAAAAGAAATGTGCAATAAAAGAATGATTAAATAGAATCTTTCAAGAATAATCTTTCAAGAATCTTTCAAGAATAATTTTCACATATAATGTAAAGATTTACAGCAGTTTGAGAACAGTGATATGCTCGGTCGACAGTTGCTCGACCGAGGATTATTCGGTCGACAACTTCTCGACCGATCAAGTTTCTGGAAACTGTTTCAGAAATATATTTCAAGTGCAACATAGGCTGTATCTTATTCAATTATTTCACAGATCAGTTTGAGATAAACGTATGTGTATCAAGGTGCTATTAAATCTTTTAATTTTTGATTTTGTTATCCCTAAATGTTAAGTTGAGATAGACATAAGGATATACAAATTAAGGTCTTTGGTCATATCTCAACTTAGTCGAACCTATTTAATTTGGGGTTTTTGGAACCCATACCATTTCGACATGCTTTTTCTTGTATGGGCATGAAAAAGAATAATGTCCAAGGCGTGAGCAATAATGACAACAAATTGAATCAACCTCAAGCCTTTTTCTATGGTTTTGATCTAGGTTATTCTTGGGTATATACATTTTTGTGCCTCTAGGTATATAAGCAGATTGACTCGCTTGTGTTCTTCTAGGTTGTTGATGGGATTTCTCATTAGGCTTATAACCTAGTCCTCTTCTCCCTATTTGATGATAGGAATTTTCTAATATTCTATCAAGGATTCCATTGTTGCTTAACTTACTAACTTCTTGTTGCAACTTAACGATCTCATCCATTCTTTTCTTGATATATAATTTTGCTTGGTCTAGATTGGATGATAACATATTTCTTTCTTTCACTATATTGTCATAATCTACATGGGTGTACAATATAGGTTGTTTTTGAAAATCATTTAATTTTGTAAGCAATTCAGCTTTTTCTTGACATAGAAGATCATAGTTTGTTTCTAGAGTAAAGATCTTTACTTCACTGTTACTTAGAGATGATTTCAAGGTACGATTATCACACATAATGCTATCTTTTTCAAAACCAAGAGTATTCAATTTAGCATATAAATCGTCATTTTCGGATGTAAGAGCAAGAAGTCTAGCATTTAGATCATCATTTTCTTTACTGGATTTCTTTAACTTCTTTTTGCATTCAACATATTTATTATGTGTTTCTTCAATAATAGCAACTAACTCCTCCTTGGGTAAATCAAGCAAGCTTACCTCTTCTTCTTCTTCCTCATTTATTGTAGCAACGAAACACTCTTTATGTGCATCTCCTTTCTTTGACCTCCATGGACATTTAGACGTAGAGTGCTTTGTTCCTAAGCACCAATTGCAACTTGTCGAACTTTGGTCCATGCTCCTTTTCTTGTGGTTGTAGTCACCTCCTCCCTTTATCTCTTCAAGACCTTGTTAGGGCTCCTTGAAGCCTGCTCTGATACCAATTGAAAAACCTCTAGAGGGGGGGTGAATAGAGTTTTATAGATAATTTTACAATTATTGCACTTCAACAACCACAAAGAGAATATTGGACAAGAAGACACAAGGGTTTAGAGTGGTTCCTAGCCTTAGCAAATACTAAGGTAGTCAGTCCACTACCCGGTTGCTTACCCAACCGGGATTTGAAAAGAAATTATTTTATTACCTCGCAAGGACTTTACATAAAATACATTTCTTTTCCCTAAACCCTTCAAGCAGCCTTCACCTAGAAGTAATCGCCCAACTCGAAGCAGCCTTCCCTTGAAGTAGATGCACCAACACCCGTTGCACCAGCCTTCTGAAGTAGCTTCCTGTGCGATATCCTTCTTGAAGTAGCTTGAAGTCCCCTTCTCCACCTGAGAAGTCCACCCTCTCCAATCCGCAGCCTCCAACCTTAGGAGTAGCAAGGAGAGTACAAGGAATAAATAGGAACAAGAAAGAAAAATAGAAATTACAACTTATCCTTTAAGCCCAAGGCTTGATGTGCCTAGATCAAGCGTAAGATCTCCTAGCCAAGTATGTGAACTTGTGATTGCTGTAGGTAGGAGAATCTAGTCTATAGGACACGAGATTGAGCTAAGGAGAATGTAGGCCAATGATCACAGTGCTCAACTTTTGCTTACAAAAGATTGCTCAAGTATGCTCAAGTGTATTCTCAATTGTAACAAGTATATATTAGTGTCCTATGGGTTGTCCTATTTATAGGAATGGCCTAAGTAAGCTTAAGGACGTTCTAGACAACTTCTAGGGGGTTCCTAGTGCTTAACTAGCCGTTAGGAATAAGTTAGGCGCATTAGCAACGGCTAGTTAATTAATTCTGCAGTTGCTGTCAGAGACCATCTCGGTCGAGGACTTGTCGACCGAGATGCCCGGTCGGTCGAGGTTTTTTCGACCGACAGGCTCTCTGGATTAACGTTTATTTGCAACTGTCAACTGCTGTGTCTAACGGCTACTTTTGGTCAATCTCGGTCGAGAAGTTTGTCGACCGAGAGTGTCTCGGTCGAGGAGTGTGGTCGACCGAGATTGACTCTGTTTTCAATATTTCAATTAAGATACTAAGTGAGTGCATGAGTGTGCATTATGTGATCCTATTAGAAGGAGATGTCCTAACTAAGTGTAGTGTTTAGTTAGGGAGATCTAACGCTTGATTTACATGAAGTCTAAGTACTTGTACATTATATATTTGTACAAGTTTACATATGATTACATTGCATGACATTTATAAACATTCAAGCGTAAGGATTCCCTAGAACTTTGTCATCACCTTGTTCCTGCACACTTAAGTAGCTCGTTAGATTAATAAGAATGAAATGTTTGTCATCATCGAAACAAAGGGATTTATCATAATATCCAATTTATCCAACAGGGTAAACATGCTAGAGGAGAGAACTACGATGGCAATAGAAATTTCATCAACCTTGATCATTGACTTGGTGTGGGAAACTATGGCTTCATAAACATTGTTCACACTCAATAGAACGGTCACGGTCCGGGATCTAAGCAAGAAGTTGTTGGATACCATTAAGACTTGAATTTTAAGTTCCTTGGGCTTTAGGATCATAAGTTGTTGTAGCAAGACACTCTTTCATGTTGATCTTTCTTAAGTAGACGCAAGTGAGAATCGATAGAGAATGCACACAGAGAATAGCAAAAGACAAACCTAACAATCTGTGGAGCCAGAACAAGAAGTCATTTGTTGTAAGGCAGTACGTAAAGTGTTAGTGAATGGCATATCATAAAGAAGCAAGATGCTCTTTATCCTAAGGACACCCACACAAAAAATAAAATCAATAAAATCCACATTGGGCTAGAGACAGTTCATGGGAGGTAGTGGTGGTTTCATACGATGGCGAGCCATCACGGTGTAAGGAACATGACTAAAAAAATCCAGACATGATGAGGGTGGACAAACCAACAAAAAGGTCAACCAGATCTTGGACAAAATGTTAGAGTAGAGTAGTAGTAGCATCAGATCAGTCAAAAGAATGATAGGGGTATGTCTTGGACCAAGTTTGGGTGACAAGAACACCGTGCAAGCACTAACCAAGGGTTCCCAAACATTAGTGCATTCCAACATCTTACAAATGTCCCCAACTTGAGTCAATGATGACAAATGCATGGCTTGAAGATGATTGGAAAATCTATTTGGAGTAAAGGTCTTACCACGACATGTGTGGAGACTCCAAAAGGGGCATGTGATGTAGGCACATGTTTTGGTCGATCTCATATTAGCTATACGGGAACTTGTTAATGTCAAAGCTTTTTGATGTTTCTGTGATTGTTATTGATGGTGAAAGGATATAAACGAGGAGGATGCAACATATATCGACACCATTAACTGTAAATAGAGAATGAGAGTGTGGCATCCAACTCGTGAAAACAAGATTAACTAATGCGGAAGTGAAATATTAGCAGCGGAATTACTGAATATCACTAGAAATTAAAACTTTTTGCATTGAGATCCACAAATTGTAGAACTCTTTCATAAAGAACCAACGTAAGTTATTTACATTCTGATTCATCATTACATCTCTGTATACAAAAATCTCGAGAGTCATAAACATTGACTGCCCTGTTAAACTGTACATAAGCAGTATACAAAAATCTGGAGGCCTCAAGCCAAAAATTTCAGATCTATATCAAACCATCTACTGACTCCTAGGACCTGAGAGTACAGAAACGACACATAGGACTCTCTATATACATAACCTAATAGACAATGTATCCACCTGAAGATCACTGTTGTCCTTGTTTATGATGCTGATGTTGTTGCTGCTCACCCACTAAAGGGTTTCGTCTTCCTCGGCGTCTACCTAAAAAGTTGAATCCCACGGGGGTGAGACAATTGAAAATTATCCCAGCGAGAGATATAACTCTCCCCCAGAAACATTGTTATTGCAGATAATAGAGTAATACTGGGTAGTAGAATTATAAATATTAAACAACAGGTAAATCATTAACTAAGCTAAGTAGAGCAGTATTCTCTATACAATTCATTCCAGTTATAACTTGATTAAGCAGCAAGTCATTCGTTCAATAAGGAATATGAAGAACATGTATATCATTTGTCCAACTAAGACATAATAGACAATGTATCATCAATCATTGGTTCTCATAGTTCAACCCTAAGAAAATATGCTATGTGGCTGATTACATTTTTCAAACATACTTATGCCCTGAGGAGATGAGGTATACCGCTCATACTCCAACTGACCATTGCAAAATTGAAATAAGTACCATACATAGGTCAATAGAAGAGCCGGATTTCTATGGCCTCATCCTCCTCAATCAGTGTGAGGAACAACATGCAAGACATCTCGTGTCTCTACCAAATAGCTTTCTAGGGTATGCTGGCAACTTTGCTATTAGAGTTACAGTGGCATACTATACTCTCTTCGCAATCGAGAGATTTCTTGTATATCTCACATCGATTCGGCATTAACATCATCATCGGGAGATTAGTAATACATCATCCCGGCATATATATAATGAAGGATTGAGAGATTTAATGTTTATCTCACATCAATTTCTCCATTAGGGCGTAAGGATATTCGCGCCCATAACCCCCACATACTCAAAAGTATGCTCTCCTGGAGTTCCCTTAGGAAAACCTATTTCACCATCACCAAACTACTGACGATGTTGAATCTATGGTCAGGGCTCTACATGATATCATTTCACTTGATTATTTAAGTACATTACAACATTCTTTTAGCATCAGGCATGTTTTCAAACATAAACCATTATAACAATTGCTAAAAAGAAAGAGTATTATTTCTATCAAGTTCATTTCACAGCTTTATTAACATTGGGAACTCAATCCCTTATCATCTCATCATCACGATTCAAGAATATGGGTGTTCAAACCCTTAGATCATCAAACACTTGTTACCACTTTAACATGTAACTTAATGCCATCAAGTCATCTGACAGTGTAAACATGATAATTGCAATGCATGTATTTCATATGGCTCTTATAGCCTATCAATCTCTTTTGTTACCTTTCACTAGGCAACATAGCATATCATTGCTTACAAAGCTCATAAAGTACTTTCAATAGTCAGAGCATCATAGCTCATACCTGTCTATGTTCAATATCTCATAAAACCTGCATGATTAGTACAGATGATAACAGAAACATCAATTTCATATCAGCATAATGCAAAACAATTATAACATCATTATTCAAGGGTTACACCACTATGCCCTTGCTAGGGTTAGGGTTTCCCTTTTCAATTCAATTAGGGTTAATCATCCCCTTAGCTCAATTAGGATTAATGACTCGTCATTTCATTATCCAACCTTAGAGCTTCATGCTATAAGGTATAACCCAGAATTAGGGTTTACTATTCACATCACATCACCCTAGATTAGGGTTTAAGTTCAACAATCACAATTAGGGTTTACTATTCACGTCACATCACCCTAGATTAGGGTTTAAATTCAACAACCACAATTAGGGTTTACTATTCACATCACATCACCCTAGATTAGGGTTTAAGTTCAACAACCACAATTAGGGTTTACTATTCACCCCAAGTAGGAGTGATCATCAAAGTACCCTGAATTAGGGTTTCTCATGTCATCACTATGAATTAAGATCATACCATCATCATGTATTAGGATTTCACCTATCAATGCCCTCAATTAGGGTTATGATTCATTAACCTTCATAATTAGGGTTTTCAAGATCTCACTATTAAGGATTATACCCTAATTAGACATTTATTCATATTGAAAGTCCACTACATGATTATCATTCATGTAGGAAGTCTTTTCTCTCTCATCCTCTATAATATGATATTTACTTCAGCCTTGATTAAGCTAAGTCAACTCAATCTTGAAGAAGAATTAACACCATGAGTTATGTCATTATCACCATGATCATTAAAGCTTAATTATTTTAAAGGGTACTAATCACCCTATCTCATTAAGGGTACCATTATTATAATCACCCTTGGTTTACATCATGTAATTGTTCACTTAAACAATTAACCTTCAACCACTTTAAGTGTTCATACAATTTGATTAATTACCTTCCAAATGATCTTGGTCACTTAGACCTCAAAACGGTCTTGACCAATCAGACCTCAAACGGTCTTGGTTGAATACTCAAAACCGTTTAGTAAAGTTGAGGTTGAAATCGTTTGCCAAAATGAACCCTTGAGATCGTTTGCTAAAGGTGCACACTTGAAACTGTTTGCTAAAGGTGACCCTTGAGACCGTTTGCTAAAGGTGACCCTTGAAACCGTTTGCTAAAGGTGACCCTTGAAATTGTTTGCTAAAGGTGACCCTTGAAACTGTTTGCTAAAGTAACTCTTGAGATCGTTTGAGCTTCAACCGGTTTGGGATTGTTTGGTCCCAAACGATCTTGAGACCGTTTGGTCCCAAACGATCTTGAGACTGTTTGGTCACAAACGGTCTTAAGACCATTTGGACTCAAACAGTCTTGAGACTGTTTGGTCCAAACCTCCTCAAAACCGCATGGACCAAATATGGTCTCAACCACTCAAATTGAATTAGGATTTCCAAGATTGATTCCTTCATTGATTGAAATCATGTTATCACTCATCAATTGGTCCTAACACCATACTTCAATTGAGTTAAATAGGTCATCCTTCAACTGACTTGACCCTCAATTGATCATAAATTGATCATCAATTAGGGTTTGAATCGATTGGATTAGGGTTTGGAATCGATGATCCTTCAATGTTAATCAATGTGAAGCTAGTTACTTTGAAACTATTGGACCACCATTAAAAATGGACATGACCTGACCCCAAACGGTCTTGAGGTCGTTTGGATGACCTCCAAACGGTCTTGAGACCGGTTGCCCATCTCATCACCCAAATCCATGTCATCTAATTAGGGTTTGGATCATTGGATTGATCACCAAATCAGCATTTGATTGCAAATCAACTTGGTATCTTTAGATCTTCAAACACCTAACCATACTCAACCCTAGACCTCCAAACAGTCTTGAGTGACCCACAAACGGTCTTGAGAGCGTTTGGGTGACCCCCAAATGGTTTTGAAACCGTTTGGGTCAATCAACCCAAGTTTCCAACTTAATCACTTATGAAATCAGCACTTAACCTGATTAGGGTTTGCTGATTGATGGACCTTCAACTCATGAACCAATTAGAACTAATAAATTATAATTAATGGGTCATTAACCAACATCATTATGAACATATTTCCAAATGGTAAACCCTGGTCAACACCTCCAAACGGTCTGAAACTGTTTGCCCTCATGCGATTTGGGTGAAACCATTTCTCCTCAAACGGTTTGAAACCGTTTGCTCCCAAACGGTTTGGGAAACCGTTTGAGCAACTGATGGAAACCGTTTGGACTGAAATTTTCTTTGGATAAGCATCTAATATGATGCCATCATCTTCTCCCTTCGTGCATCAAAGAACTGTAGTCGTTCTTCATGGGAATTTTAGCAATGAAACACAAGAGTATCAAAAAGAAAAACATAACCAACGATTATTGTAGAATAGAATACAATATCAATGTTTAAGGGTTTGAGTTATAAAACCCGCCTCAAAATCTGATTCCAAGCTCCAAGATCCACGTATCTAATGGTGGATGGAGTTCCAACAACTGCCCAAGGTCCGTTCTTGAGCTTTTGGATGAACAAGTTGGCTAGAATTGGAAATCGAGTGAAGAAAATCAATAATCAAGCATTGATTTAGGGTTTTCACCATGAATCCGAGGTAGAAGATGATCAAAACTTACCAACAGGTTATGGTCTTCCCTCTCCTGATCCTGAGCTCTCCCTTGGTCGGCCAAATCAAGGTGAGAAAAGAAAACCAAGGAAAAGATCCTTAAGTGGTTGGAAAAAGGATATGTATAAGGATTTTCAAGGAAAGAGAAAAATGAATTATTTTCCTTAAATTCCGAAATTATTTCCACCAAATCCCCCTCCATTCCTTGGCCACGAAGCCAACTTAATTTTCTTGCAAAACCTCTCCATTATCCAAGAATTAATGGAAAAGGAATTAAGCACCTTAAAGAGTTTTATATTAATATCCAACCTTTTAGTGGATATTACTTTTTATTATATTAATGTGAGTGGCTTCCACTCAACCAAGATCTTTTTGTGCCATAGCAATGCACAAGATCGTCCAACATTATTGCAAACACATCCTTCAACTTTTGTTTGAAAGGCTCCTTAATTAATTTATTTCTTTTTGCATTAAATTAAATTAAAGTTCCATTTATGCTTAAATCTTGATTCTTTTAATGTCAGATTCTCTCTCCTCCATGATAATTCCAATGAGGCGCCCCTCTCATTTTATTTGCTCTACTTAATACCAAGAAACATGAGAGACCCTATAGAGGTGGTATTTTGCATATTGAACCCTAGGTTTTGGGTAATTTGCACATTACACCAAAACTAGGTTTTAATGCACAAGGATTGCTCTACAAGCTTTATCTTGATGCCCAAGCTTGTGGAAACCATAACACTACATCATATTCATTCTTATGATGTATCAACATCAGAGGAACATCTTATCACGTGCAATTTTCAGGTTAACCCCTCAACTTGGGTAATTTGCACTTTAGTCCAAGATTAACAAAACAATGTTTCAACATTATTCAAAAAGGACTGAAATTGGAATATAAGTTCCTCAAGAGCCTTAATTACTTTTCAAAACATAAGAGTAAGCATATAATCAACTTTATTAAGAAAAACACCTAGGGTTAAAACATAACCCAAGTCAGGGATGTTACAGAGAGGATCCATCACTAATTGTGAATGAATATAGAAGAGGACATGGAAGAGGAGACCAAAGGACATGGAAGAGGAGATCAAATGAGACTAGTCGTTATGAATCTAATGTATTTTGAAATAATTATAATTTGATTTAATAACATATTTTGCAAAGAAGAGGACACATTAAATCACATTTATATACTCTATATTGTAAGTGAGCTACTTCTATAATGTATATTTCTTGAACTAAATCAACAAAACATGTTTGAAAATACTAAGGAGATTGGTTTCTTTTCACAAGTAGAAGAAATCGAGCAATTTTCTCAGTTTTTGGGATTGCAAACCCATGTATACCAATGCACATCTCTATTTGTTTTGGATTTTGAGTATAGTAATCTTGAAACTAAATTCAATCCAATCTATTGTCATTCAACCAATTCAGTCAATCACACATATAGAAATTCAAGTCTAGGCTTAATTATCTACAACTAGTAAAATTGATTAAACAACATAATACAAAAATTCCTAATGTTTTTCTTAGATTCTATAAAATCTTGGTTAGTCAGTGATTTTCCACTCATCCGACCTAGTTTTGGAAGGAAATTCCCAAACTCACTTTTTATAGTCAACTGCCAGATTTCATGTACTAGACATGTAGAATCAAGGAGGAATAAGAAGTAGAAGAAGAAATTTTGAATCATCCTCCATGACTAATTCTCCATAGAAGAGGTAGAGAAGAAGAAAAAATTAAGAACCGTTTCATTGGAAGGATTTTAACTAGGTTTTACCATACACGACATGTTTTCTTTATTTCGTTCTTTTTTTCACCCCAAAATTTTATCTTTGATAACTAGCACTTAATTTTAGGGTTTTTTGTAGCCATGTATCGATAAAATGAAGCTAGGTTTCAAAATGCATAAAATTTAATTAAGACTTGAGATATCTCCATTTTGTGTTTCTCTCTACACAAGATGTATAAATGACATCAACTACAAATGCATTGACCCACTGGTCAAAGTGTAGATCGAATAAGTAGATAGAAGTTTCTCAAAACTCTACTATAAGTCATTGATAAGGCCTAACATCAACTGATGCATCCATGTCAAAGCTGCCCAACTTCAATCAAAGTGTCTCGTCAAAGCAACCTACTTCCAATTAACATGACTTGTAATCAACCCTTCATATTGATTTGATCCACTAATTGATAAATGTCCCTCACATCCATCAATGCTATCTATTTTTATTAAGTCTACAAAACATTTCCAGCATGCATGTGCAAACCTTTACTATATGATTTTACCTTCTTGTAGCTTAGATTCAATATATGCACACAATATATTTTGACTTAGTCAATTCAAATTCAAGCTATAATCAAGTAATTGTTATAAAAAAGCAACTAGCAAAGCTATAAATTGAAATTAGGGTTCCCATTATCCTTGGATCACCATGTAAGCAAAATAAAATATGGCAATGGCTACTAAATTTATATTCTTCATTTCATGTTTGAATAACATGTTTGGTTCATTGTACTATATAATAAAACAAGGGAACTGTAAAGAGGCGAGATCACTTCCTTACTAAAATTTAAAGGAAGTACAAAACATCCATCTTTTTAGAAAGACAAAAGATATTGAGGGATGCATGTATAATATTCCAAGTAAATAAGCATGCACCAGATACATTACAAAATGTCAATAGCAGTGGAAATAAAAGAACTATGCCTATTACATGGCTTTCATTGTTCATTACATGATTGTTCTCAAAAGATAAAGATAAGAGAAAAGGATCTAGCTATAGCAACCTGGACATCCTTTTAGATAGCTTGAGATCTACTCCTGAGATGAATTCCTTCAAACTTGTCCTTCTCCTTGCTCAACACCACCACCTGGGTGGTTGGGAAAGCACACAGCAAAATGGAAAAGAAAACAAGGTATGTGTCACAAAACTAATCTAGGATATCAAGATAAGTACAACAAAAAAAACAGGCTAGGGTTCATCATATAATGAATATAACAAGAGTATCAGGCTATATTCAAAAGAAACTCACCATTAACAATTATATGAAAAAGGATTTGCATGTAAGATAATTATGCCTACCTAACTAAGTAGGGTTGAGGCACCTACCGGACCTCTAACCTAAGGTGAGGGGAGAATAAGACATTCCCAGACACCTACACAATTATATAGGGGAGAATAAAAACATTCCCCAGGGCGATTAAATACATGCCCTCTGTGGGTGGTTGTACATAAGTATCGCTACTTTAAATTAAATAGAACATAAATCCACATGCTAGAAAAGTAGTCATGGCAAGAGTAGTCATAATATTCAATAAGCATGGTAGTGGGGTATAAGACCCAAACAAGAAGAAATTATAATCTGATTTGAGGCATGAACAATATTAGGATTCAATAATAGGAGATTTAAGGTTCATTTAAGCCTCATTAGGGAAATATAGGGTTTGGTTGCAATTATCCCAACATAGGGTGTAAGGAATGCACATACCTCTCTTACTGATATCAATTACTAACTTTCACCACTTTAATTGAGTCTAAGTTCCACTTTGCCTATTTTCAATGTATTAACATGTATTAGAGTACATAGTGCACATTAATATATAGAAACCCTATTTTTAGATATTTTTAGAAAAATTCGGATTTATACTATTAAAACATCACCAATAAACTTATTAGGTTTTCCTGATCAAGAAAACATATATTTATGTTAATTTTGGAGTTATGATGATTAAGATGTAATTTTTATGGATTTTATGCATTAAATTCGTTTTACAAAAATCACCATTCGTCAAACCATGAAATCATATCTTGAAAATATTTTTATTAGATATATATTAATTTTCCAATTCCAAAACATATTTATTTGTCAAATTTGGATAAGCGGTTTAGAAGATATGAATTTTGCAATACTGACCAATAGGAAATTGCCACATCATCAAACCGATCGAGATAATTAAAGAGAGAGGGAGAGGGAGAAAACACCATTCGACCAAGATCAGATTTGAAGTTGCATAGGTAACCAAACTAGAACTTCTAGAGAAGGTAAAACAGCAAGAAATCAAAACCTTTGAAGAGTATGGTAAAAAGAGATGGAAATCGTCGATTTTCAACATAAAAGCATAAGCTTTAAGCATGTACTAAGCAATATATGAGAAGGGTGTCAACCAAACTTGCCTCTAGGAAGGTAATAAGGTTCAAACAGAAAGGATTCTGAGATTAGAAGGTCTGGTTTCTCCAAGCCAAGCTCCTTTCTTGAGCAAAGATCACCTTCTCCACATTAGAGGTGCAAACCCTAGCAAAAGAGCATAGAGATGAGATGCTTTAGGGTTTTAGGTGGAGTTTTACCATGTAAAGTCATGGTTCCGACCTAGAAGAAGGTGTAAGGAAGACTAACAATATGAAAATAGGGAAGGGATGGAGAAAACTTACTAGTTTTGGTCGAATTTACCAAGGAGGAGCTTTAGAAACCCTAATAGAGCAATTTGGAAGCCCTACGAGCCTTCTTCACCAAGGTAGGCTCCCTCTATTACCTTGGGGCAGAAACTTTGTGGACAAATACAGAAGGAACTATTATATAAGCTAGAGGAAAGAAAAGGAGAGCAAGAGTTTTTGAACCGTGAGTTGGGAAGGGGTATACATGGCTATATATAGAAAGAGGTGAAGCATGAGGAGTCTTAAGGGACTTTCCATGTGTCTTTAGCCTAGGGATTGATGGCCATGCAAGAGGATAGCTCATAGAGGCTTCATGCATATCCAAAGTCGGTTCTAAGGGCCCATAGATTATTCTAGGCCATCCCCACCGTTTTGCAAGAAAGAAATAACCTCATTGGTTGATAGCTTTTAAGGATAAGTATTTTATAAAGAGGGTAATCCCTATAATGCCCTTGGGAAAAAATACCATCAAACTAAGGTGAAACTAGGTTCTCCAATGGTTTAAAATCTCATTAATGGTAAAGGAATATCTAAGGATTAAAATTCAGGAGATAATTTGCAAAGAAAACGTCCCAATTAGGTAAATTGCATAAAAGTCTAGAATGTACCTAAAATTACATAACTTGCACAAACAACATCCAAATCAAACCAAATTTGAAACTTAGCCTCATTTTATGTTTTAAAATCATATCAAAAAGTTATATTAAGATTTATAGAACTTAATTATGGTAATTAAGCTTTTACTAAGGTATTTGTGCATAAACCCTTATATTGGTACAATTTGTGAATAAATGTTCACTAAACCACTATAAATTCCACTAATTAAACATAAATGACATAAAGGATAGAAATGAGAGGGAAACTTGGGAAAAAGGTTTACATGGATATTACATCTAAGATTCATTATGTTACAACACTCCACCCCTTTAAAAGGATTTCGTTCTCAAAATCTCAAGCAAAAAGAGAAGGGTGAGTACGTAACATTTCATCTCTCAACTCCCAAGTGGTTTTTTCCAAACCATGATATTTCTACAAAACTTTTACGATCTCAATCTCTTTGTTCTTCAACTGCTTTACTCGGGAGTCAAGAATCTTCACAAGTAGCTCTTCATAGGCCAGATTCTCATGTATCTCCAAAGGCTCAACGGTAAGCACATGATATGAGTCCTTCACATACTTCTTCAGTACAGAGAAATAGAACACATTATGAATCTTATCATAGGAAGGAGGTAAGGCTAAGTGGTATGCATAGTCTCCAACCTTATCTAAGATTTCAAATGGTCCAACATAGCGGGGACTCAACTTGCCTTTAACTTTAGATCTAGCAATAGAACGGATTGGCTTGATCTTCATAAATGCATAGTCATCCACTAGGAAGTTAACATCGGACCTCTTCTTGTCAGCATACATCTTCTGTCTGTCTTGAGCAGCTTTCATGCGTTTCTTTATCAACTGCACCTTTTCTATCATCATTTGCATGTCATCGATCTTTACTAGAGAACGTTCACTGACATCATCCCAATGCAAAGGTGAACGACATGGTATACTATAGAGAGCTTCAAAAGGTGGCATACCAATACTAGCTTGGTAGCTATAATTGTAAGCAAACTCAGCTAATGGCAGATATCGATCCCATGCACCACCCCAATCCATCACACAAGCATGAAGCAAGTCCTCCAGAATATGAATTGTTCTCTCAGATTGACCATCAGTCTGCGGGTGGTAAGCAGTACTGAAACACAAATTAGTACCCATCTCCTCCTGAATCTGACCCCATAAATGAGAAGTAAACTTTGGGTCATGATCAGAAACTATTACCTTAGGTACTCCATGCAGGCGTACGATCCACTCAATGTACAACTGAGCCATATCCGTAACTTTGTAATTGGTTTTGAAAGGCAAGAAATGAGCAGATTTTGTAAGCCGATCAATAGCCACCCAAAAAACATCATAACCTTTCTTGGACTTGGGGAAACCAGTAACGAAGTCCATTGTGATTTTCTCCCACTTCCATTCTAAAATTTCAAGAGGGTGAAGAAGACCACCAGGTCGTTGATGTTCGATCTTGACTTGCTGACATGTCAAGCACTTTGCAACGAATAGAGCTATATCATTCTTCATGTTCTTCCACCAGAATCTTCGTTGTAAGTCCTTATACATCTTTGTTGTACCAGGATGAATAGTGTACTTGGACCCATGAGTTTCACTCAGAACCTTCTGTCTCAAATCACCAACATTAGGAATCCACAACCTTTGTTTGAAGCGAACAACACCATCCACTCTGACAGAGAAGTCAGATTGTAGTTTCTCAATTAAAGCTTTCATCTCCTCAAGCTCAGAACTCTCCAACTGTGCAGCCACGACTTCTGAGATCCAGGTTGGTGTAATGGTCAAGCTGGCCATATGAACACACAACTTGTCTTTATCCACTGATTCAACAGGCTGAGGTCTCCATCTAGCCACATGTTTAAGGTTTTCCCATACTGAACATCTCAAAGCAACACAAACAACATCCTTCTTGTGACTTAAAGCATCAGCTACGACATTCACTTTACCAGGATGATAGGTAATGGTGAAGTCATAATCTTTAAGATATTCCATCCAGCTACGTTGTCGCAAGTTCATATCCTTCCGAGTCAACAGATATCTCAGACTCTTGTGATCAGAAAAGACTTCAAACTTTTCACCATAGAGATAGTGTCGCCAGATCTTCAAAGCATGAACTATGGCAGCAAGCTCCAAAACATGTGTAGGCCAATTAGCTTCATTAGGTTTCAACTGTCGAGAAGCATAGGCGATCATCTTTCTGTCTTGCATCAAAACACACCCTAAGCCTTGTCTGGATGCATCGGTGTAGATGACATAGGGTATGCCCTCAACAGGCAAAGCAAGCACGGGAGCAGAAGTCAGGCTCTTCTTCAGCTTCTAAAAACTATTCTCACATTCTGGTGTCCAAGAGAACTTGACCTCCTTTTGCGTCAGCTTGGTTAAAGGCAAGGCCAACTCAGCGAAGTATTTGATAAACTTTCGATAGTAACCTACTAAGACAAGGAAACTACGGATCTCTGAGGGATTCTTTGGAGCTTTCCACTTGTTCACAACTTCTACCTTTGCAGGATCAACAACTATATGTCTGGTAGAAATCACATGACCCATAAACATCACTTCCTTTATCCAGAACTCACGCTTTGAGAATTTTACATAGAGTTGATTTTCTCGTAGTGTGTTGAGTACAATCCACAGATGCTCACGATGTTGTTCTAATGTCTCAGAATAAACCAAAACGTCATCGATAAACACCACCATGAACTTGTCAAGGTATGGGTGGAACACTCGGTTCATCAAGTCCATGAAGGCAGTAGGGGCATTTGTCAAGCCGAAAGGCATGACCATGAATTCATAATGCCCATAGTGAGTTCTGAACGCTGTCTTCGGTACATCATTATCCTTCACGCACATCTGGTAGTAGCCACTTCGTAGATCCATCTTGGAGAACACAGTGGCTGACTTTAGCTGGTCGAACAAGTTGTCGATGCGACGCAAAGGATAACGATTCTTTACCGTCACTTGGTTAAGCATGCGGTAGTCCATACACATCCGCATCGAACCATCCTTCTTCTTTACGAATAGGATAGGGGCTCCCCAGGGTGAAACACTGGGGCGGATGAAGCCCATGTTGAGAAGCTCTTCTAGCTACTTCTTCAGTTCGGCAAGCTCGACAGGGGCCAAGCGATAAGGTAGCTTCGATATTGGTGAAGTTCCGGGTACAAGCTCGATGAAGAACTCCACCTCCCGAGTTGGTGGCAAACCAGGTAACTCCTTGGGAAAGACGTCCGGGAAGTCCTTCACCACATCTATGCGGTCGAGAGAAGGAGGTGTAGCCTCGAGGACTATAGAGGCTAAGAAAGCTCTACACCCTTGCGAGACTAGCTTTTCAGCTTTGATGGCAGAAATAACAAATTGTTGATCTTCTCTCTTCCTACCCTTCACACACAACCTTCCCTCAATAGGATGTGACAAACTAACCTTTGATTCTTCACAAAACAAAATAGCTTTGTACCTCTTCAACCAATCCATTCCCAAGATGACATCAAAGGCGGTCATGTCGAGCAAGATGAAATCTGAGGGAAACATTATACCAGATATACAGAGGTCCATGGTTGGAGTTTGGAGATATGAAGAACAGATCTTACCACTAGGTGTTTTTACATCTAATATATGATCCATATACTCAGATTCTATTTCTAACATAGAAGCAAGCTGACATGATATGAAGGTATTGGATGAGCCAGAATCAAATAGTGCCTTTATAGGATGCATATTAAGATGCAAGGTACCTTCAATAACTTCATTATCTTCGCCTGCTTCCTCAGCATTGAGAGCAAACACTCTCCCATTCCTCCTCTCCGCTGGCGGTCGCCTCGGGTTCTCATTGTCGTTGTTGTTATTATTTCGCAAAGGCGGATTCTGCCTTGATTGTTGCGACTGTTGGGCATTATTCTGTCCTTGCTGGAAACGGGGGCAGAGTGGTCAAATATGCCCAACTTAGCCACACTCATGGCATGTCATAGGAGGTCGGTTGTCTCTACGAGTAGGTGCATTGTTGGCAGGACATCTCCCTGAAGGATGGTGACAAGAACACCTATTACACCGATCACGTCCACGATTCTCATTCTGGGTAGGGTTCTTCCTCTTATTGTTGCTATATCCATTAATGTGTCCATAGGATTGGAATCCTGGGTAGGACTCGATGGCCAGGGCCATATCCACCATCTACTGGAAGGTGAGTGGAAGTTGTGGAATAAGACGTCGACCCACTTGGTAGTTTAGGCCCTCCAAGAACAATGTTGCCCTTCTCTCGACTCCAAGGTCAGTGGCATAGCGTTCCAGGAGTAGGAACCATTGGATGTAGTCAGCCACACTCATGCTTCTCTGCCTGAGGCTATAAACTCAGCTTCCTTCTTCCTCAAGAAGGCATGACATATGTACTTCTCCCTGAAAAGCTTCAGGAACTGGTCCCACTCCATGGTAGAGGTGTCTCGAGTGCGGGCGACACCATTCCACCAGACATGTGTCGGTTCGTCCAGCACATACGTCGTGAACCGAACTTTCTGGTGAGGAGGGCATGCCATACCCTCGAAGGTCCGATCCAAAGCCAACACCCAGTCATCAGCTTTATCCACCATGTTGTGTTCACTTTCACCTTTGAAGTAGGGTGGCTGCATCTTTATGAAGTCAGTGAGGGTGAACTTCGTCGCCTTGTTGGCATTGGCAGCCACTGTGTGGAGTTGCCCCATAAAGGTGGAGAGCACCCGGTGCAGCATTGCCAGATCTTGCTCCGGTGTGAAGGAGGTGGTGCCTGGAGTAGCAGGGTTGACCACACTATGGCCGGTGGGAGTCACATGAGTGTTTTCCACATTGGAGCCATTAGGGTTTGACTCCTTTCCCTTGATCCTATTGTCAAACAAGTCACCTATCCTGAAAGGTAGGGTTAATATGTTAAGTTCCCATGAGTATTTGAATCATAGATGAAAAAGAATAGAAGCATAGACGAGAAAAGAATATCTAGAATGCTATTGCCTAAAAGCATACTATTTTGGGCAATTTGTATCAGCTCAGGCCAGGCCGATATCATATGGGCACGGGAGTCCTTGTAAACCAAGCTAGTGGTGCGGAGGAAAATATTTCCAGTCCCCGAAACCCTGATCTATTCTAGACACCTTTGCTTCAACTTCATGTCCTAATAGTTGCCTAAAGGTTCTGATACCATGTTGTAAAGAGGCAAGATCACCTCCTTACTAAAATTTAAAGGAATTATAAAACATCCATCTTTTTAGAAAGACAAAAGATATTGAGGGATGCATGTATAATATTCCAAGTAAATAAGCATGCACTAGATACATTACAAAATGTCAATAGCATCGGAAATAAAAGAACTAAGCCTATTACATGGCTTTCATTGTTCATTACATGATTGTCCTCAAAAGATAAAGATAAGAGAAAAGGATCTAGCTATAGCAACCTAGACATCCTTTCAGATAGCTTGAAATCTACTCCTGAGATGAATTCCTTCAAACTTGTTCTTCTCCTTGCTCAGCACCAGCACCTGGGTGGTTGGGAAAGCACCCAACAAAAGGGGAAAGAAAACAAGGTATGTGTCACAAAACTAATCTAGGATATCAAGATAAGTACCAAAAAAACAGGCTAGGGTTCATCATATAATGAAGATAACAAGAGTATGAGGCTATATTCAAAATAAACTCACCATTAACAATTATATGAAAAAGGATTTGCATGTAAGATAATTATGCCTACCTAACTAAGTAGGGTTGAGGCACCTACCATACCTCTAACATTAGGTGAGGGGCAAATAAGACATTCCCAGTCACCTACACAATTATATAGGGGAGAATAAAAACATTCCCCAGGGTGATTAAATACATGCCCTCTGTGGGTGGTTGTACATAAGTACCGCTACTTTAAATTAAATAGAACATAAATCCACATGCTAGAAAAGTAGTCATGGCAAGAGTACTCATAATATTCAATAAGCATGGCAGTGGGGTATAAGACCCAAACAAGAAGAAATTATAATCTGATTTGAGGCATGAACAACATTAGGATTCAATCATAGAAGATTTAAGGTTCATTTAAGCCTCATTAGGGAAATATAGGGTTTGGTTGAAATTATCCCAACATAGGGTGTAAGGAATGCACATACCTCTCTTACTGATATCAAATACTAACTTTCACCACTTTAATTGAGTCCAAGTTCCACTTTGCCTATTTTCAATGTATTAACATGTATTAGAGTACATAGTGCACATTAATATATAGAAACCCTATTTTTAGAGCTTTTTAGAAAAATTCGGATTTAGACTCTTAAAACATCACCAATAAACTTATTAGGTTTTCCTGATCAAGAAAACATATATTTATGTTAATTTTGGAGTTACGATGATTAAGATGTATTTTTTATGGATTTTATGCATTAAATTCGTTTTACAAAAATCACCCTTCGTAAAAACATAAAATAAGACCTTGAAAATATTTTTATTAGATATATATTAATTTTCCAATTCCAAAACATATTTATTTGTCAAATTTGGATAAGCGGTTTAGAAGATATGAATTTTGCAATACTGACCAATAGGAAATTGCCACATCATCAAACCGATCGAGATAATTAAAGAGAGAGGGAGAGGGAGAAAACACCATTCGACCAAGGTCAGATTTGAAGTTGCATAGGTAACCAAACTAGAACTTCTAGAGAAGGTAAAACAACAAGAAATCAAAACCTTAGAAGAGTATGGTAAAAAGAGATGGAAATCGTCGATTTTCAACATAAAAGCATGAGTTTTAAGCATGTACTAAGCAATATATGAGAAGGGTGTTAACCAAAATTGCATATAGGAAGGTAATAAGGTTCAAACAAAAAGGATTCCGAGATTAGAAGGTCTGGTTGCTCCAAGCCAAGCTCCTTTCTTGAGCAAAGATCACCTTCTCCACTTTAGAGGTGCAAACCCTAGCAAAAGAGCATGGAGATGAGATGTTTTAGGGTTTTAGGTGGAGTTTTACCATGTACGGTCATGGTTCCAACCTAGAAGAAGGTGTAAGGAAGACTAATAGTATGAAAATAGGGAAGGTGTTACAACCCCAATTTTTGGATTCTATTGATGAGAAATGTGATTTCTCTTAATAAAGATAAATGAATTAATAATGATGTCTTTTGGTTGAATACATGAATTTCATTTAAAATAGCCTTGTTGATTTCTTTCTGGGCTTTATTGGCTATTGGTCCCAATAAGAAGGAAAAGACAAAGGAAATTCAATTATTAAAAGAATAATTAAGAAATGGAGAAAAGAAAGATGTAGAAATCTTTAGAAAATAAAGGAATATCCTCCAAGGATGGATTTCGTGCCTTTTTGGTTCCTTGAATTCCAAGGAGTACAAGTTGCAAAGATAATGCAATAAGAAAAACAAAATATCAATTAAATATTGCTTTACTAAGAGGGAAGTGTGAAATAATAATAATTTTACAAGAAGTGTGTGAAAATAAGGATAATGGATCCATCTTGGAAAATATTTCATGTTCACATGGTTTCTAATAGAAAAAGGAGTTACAATTGAGAAAATAAAGAATTATGAAAAAGAAATTATGTTTAAATGAGTATTATTAAACATTTACTTGCATGAGAAGAAACGATAACTTTCCTTTCGAGTTTAAGGCTCAAAATTGGAATAAAGGAAGATAATATAAATCTAAAGGTTTCCTTAAAATTTGATTGAAAAAGGATGGACGGATTGAGAGATATGTATTTTTCAAATTATCCTAAAGATAAGTCTTAAATGCCACATTTATCCAATTAATCTGAAAATAGTGTTCTTGGCGCATGGATGAGGGCCGTTGGATTTAGGATCCAACGGTGACAGCCCTTCGTTTATGTTTAGGGAAAGAGAACGGTAGAGGAAGGATTCTCAATATGTTTCCTTTATGGATAATCCGTGTGTGAATATAAAAGTCGTTCCTTTGGTTCTGGGAGATTGTGACAAAGCCAATCATCCTGGGTTTCCCCTATTTTCGTGTAAGGATGGGGTTTCCCCAATCTCCTGGGAATCAAACTTCTCAAGAGTTTTGGTCTGGGAAAACCAGGCCTATATAAAGGGGGCGTGGTTGCCTTTGTTAGGGACGAGTTCAAGTATCGAGAAGTTCGATGAAGCTACCCCTTCTAGGTTAAGCACTCTCCTCGATCCCCTCCAGATGTCCTGTGTAGAGCTTGACCGTGGAGTTCCTTCTCTGACGAAACCCACCACCTTGGACAGAGGTGAGGGTCCCTGTGATTTCGGGTGGAGCCGGCAGAGGTCTTGGACCTTTCGCGTGGTTCCCTATGACCCTGCAGCCCAGAGTCAACATCATGTTGACCATGGGACCTGCGCAGATCGGTGGGAACTCGGCGTGCGGGGGTTGAAGATGAAGTTGACTGGAAGGCCAGTTTTACCCCAGGCACCGGAACCCTTGGGCGCAGGGGTATATTCGTCTGAGAAATGTTGGTTGGGGTTGCCACCTGAGCGGGCCACACCCAGACATGGCTACTGCCGATTGGTCCTGCTGGCCCAAGTAGAAAGTAAGTTAATATCTTGTTTTTGATGATGTGTCCTCGTATGATTGGCTTAAAAGTAACTAACTTGCAAAAATTGTAGGAAAAGATTGGTAACCCGTATATAGGAATATTATATATGAAAATTGATCAGGAGAATGAGAGGAACACAAAGAAATTATATTTGAAGCCTAATTCTGTTTGAAATTCAAAAAGTATGTAAAGATGCTATCTTTAATGGTTTAATTAATGAAAACCCCTAATCTTTGATGATTAATGAATTAGGGTGGGTGTTTAAAGTTGATATTAACATGTTGTTAATAAAATAGACAAATTAGATTCAAAAGGATGATCTTTATGCATAGTTGGTTTAATTTGGGGTTTCATGTACATGAATATGCTTTAATGGGATTAGAAACCCTAATTCATGTTGATATGAATTTTAATGGTTTTAATTGTGCAAATCCATAGAGATATGATGATTTGAAGATAATTTGAGTACCAAAGATCCTTAATGTGAATTATTTGGATAATTAGGGTTTCCTAGTATAAAAGTGGAAATAGTGATAAATAGGGATCATACATGTGAGTTGAACTATAATGAAATATGATTTGTCAATTTGAAAGAAACCAAAGATGATAATTAGCCTTAATGGTTTGGATATGACTTAAAAGGATAAGGATAGTAGTTTTAGTGTAAAAGAAACATATATTTAACATTCAATTGTACATATGATGTTGAAATTAGGGTTTGTGAACTAAAAGAGCATTAAAAGTGATAAATGCAAAATGAAGAATAAAACCCTAAAGTTGGCCTAGAAAGTATAAGGTGGAATCCAAGTCGATCTGGAGAATGTTTTGAATAAAACAATGACACTTGGATGTTATGCATTATTTTCAGGATATTGTTGATTGCTTGTTTGATTGTATTGAATGATAATGCTTGGACATCAAGTTGCTCTAGATCAGGTATGTGGTTACGCTTATGAATATATCGAGTTAGTTTTCTGAAGTTTTCATCGATGACTTGGAATAAACTGTTGGATGAATTTAGTTCATGCAAACTATAATGTGGCTATGACTATCACATAAGATATGTGCCTACTAGCTCAGATCCTGGTCCCCTCTGTATCTTAATGGCTGACCTAGTATATGGCTACCTAGAGGGTAGGTCCATCAGGTCATTGAATGACTTAGTATATGGCTACCTAGAGGGTAGGTCCATCAAGTCACATTGAGTTAGATATTGGGCTACCTCCGGGTGGTGCCATGCGACTCTACCTTTATAGAGGTATTATATAAGTCCTTACAGGGACAACACAGAGTTGTGGATAGGTATGGATTGAGTAGTTTGGCTTAAAACGTAATCTTGGTTGTTATTTGATAATTGACTGATTACTTTGTTATCATAGTTGTATGATTATTGTTTCCCCCACATACCGGCTTCTTGCTGACCGACGTTTTATTTGTCGGCGTTTTAGGTACAAATGAAAGGAACAAACAGTAAAGTGGCATATGTGGATTTAAATGAGAATTAACGTGCACAGGAGGATTAGTTAGATTGGTATCTTCATGGGTAGAAGTTTTGAAATCCCAGTTTTTAAAAGGTAAGCAAAGTTTTATTTTATATCGGTTTCAGTTTAGTTGGTAAAGTTTATTAATTGTTATTGATTATTTTTCGAACCTTTGATCCGGGTTATTGGTTAACGGCTCTGACCTTTCAGTCTCCCTTAGTTGGGGGTTACCGGGAGACAGGGTCGTTACAATTGGTATCAGAGCATAGGTTCCTCATTTAATCTTTAATAATTATTTAATTTTACAAATTCTGTAGAACCCAAGGGAGTTATTAGAGGATTATCCGAAAGACAGAGGTGTCTAGAAAAGGATCACGACCGGGGGCTGGAAATATTTTCATCCGCACTGCTAGTCGGAATACGAGGACTCTCGGATCCGTGTGACTGCCTGGCCAAAGTCTTAGGGTATGATTCAAAATAAGATACCTTTAGGACTCTCTCATCTTGTTCATCCCTTCTCCACTCAAATTCTGTTAAGGACCTTAAGGATTAAGGTTTCGTCTCTTCTCCTCACCCTCTTGAGGTATGGGTAAGGTTGATAAGGATTAAGGAATCCTCCACCAAATTAATAAAAAGCATGTAAATAAGATGTCATGGACATGAGCTTAACAGAGTAAGCGTAAAGGAATAGATACATGCTTAGGTCGTATGACATGAGTTGTCTTTGCCTTAGGAGAGACCTAAGGATAGACCTCCTTAGCAGGAGGATGAGTAGAGAGAGTTAGTCTTGGAGGTAGAGACCTCCATTAAAAGTAGAGACTTAGCAAATCCTTTGAGGATGATGTTAACCCTAACCCTAAGTGAAGGTTAGAGAGAGAGATGGCATGATGAGTTAGATGTCATGATAAACATGCCTTGGATGACGTATGAGTCATGAGAGGTTGGATGACCTAGTACCTCTGGCGACCCAACCCTAGGAAGGGTCGTGCATGTTAGAGTGAAGGATAGTTTCTTCATTGATGAGATTAGAGAAGAACCTATGGAAAACCCATGAGCTTATAGGGGCATAATATGCACCCAGAATGTATCAATAGTGCGAGCAATAGGTTGAAACCCTGGACGGGAGAGTTTGTGGGATAGCTTATGTGATAAGCATAAGGGGTTATGGATAATCTTGAGTAAACATAAGTTCGAGCATAGGCTTCACTTAGGTAGGGGCATGCTTATGAGCTTGATCCTTCATGAAGAAAGGACCTCTTATAGAGAGGTTGGTTGTAGGATTAGCTCTAGAGAGAGAGCAGACCTTAGGCAAGAAGGTTGGAAGTCTAAAACCCCGAAACTTGAGGAACAGTGGGAGTTGAGAATGATGTGACCTAAGTGGATGAAAGTGGCTGCCATATGCTTGACCCTTGGAGGCTAATTATGTCTTGGTTGCCATGAGAGGAACCAAACCCTTGAGGGAGGATGAGTCTACTGGTACCTCTATGCCTATGGTAGAGGTGTTTACCTCCTGAGATAGGGAGAAGACTTTCTTAGACTTGGAGAGGTTTAGAAACAGGTTATGAGGCCTTGTACCTTGTTGGTTGTCCTGGAAGAGAACTCAACTCTGAAGTGTTGCTCGAATGAAAGGATGACATACCTTGGACATGCTTGATTCGTGGTTAAGAGTTCGAGCATGCATTTGGACACCCAAAGGTGGACCTAGGGTTTCTATGCCTAAGAGAGGAAGCATTGTACCCAATGCTCATGATAAGATTTGAGTCTCTATAGCTTCGAGCATGTGTAGAGGAGAAAGAAACCCCCTTAAGTAAAAGGTATGTGTGATGAACCCCTCACAACTAAGTTGATCTAATGTTGATGGATGAGAACCCATATGACCTAGCATGGTTTAGTGGTCTGCTTGTGCCTTAATAGCTTATTAGGGTTAAGCATATGGATGTAAACCCTAGACCTAAGGATGTTTGTGACCTTGTGGTCAAGAGTTGTAGTTTCCTCCCATCCTGGGAGAGGGATCCGTTTGAAGGGTGTACACCAATTTTTGTGAAAACCTAAAAGAGATCTCATAGGATCTTTAGAAGCTAAGTGAAAAGTACATGGTATGAGGAAGAACCTCTAGATCCATAGATAGCCATCTCTAAGTGCATATGGATGTGTTACCATGGAGGTAACCAGTATGGGGCGACCAAGGTAAGTAGGTTGCCATGATCCCTATGAAAGGATGAAAGTCAGCCCATGAATGCAGAGAGAGAAATGATGAAGGCTTGGGTAAGGTTCTAAGTTGAACATGTACTATAAGAGAATCCTAAGTCTATCCTAGGGTCAGGTAGGGATAAGACCGATGGAAGTAGGAGTTTCCTAATTCCCTAGTGCACATGACCATAGGGTCGGGAGGTAACAGCTATCATTGTCTGAGGGACATGGGTTAGGAGATGGATCACCTTCATGAACTCATAGGACCCAAAGGGCAGATGAGTAGAGCACTCTCTTGATGCATGAGGGAAGAGGGATGACCCCAAAAGTGTCAGCACCCTATAGACCTAGAGGTAATGACCAAGGATTGTGTAGTGACCCAAGTAGGTTCGAGACCAGTTTTCCATGGAAGTAACCTTGATATCGAGATGATTGTGATGTAGAGACATGAATGGAACGTTTCAACTTAGATTTAAAGGTGCATTAGCAAGGTGGGATGTACCATCTCTACCCTTGGAATAGGAAGAACTATGTATTTGGACTACATCCAAATGCTTATTTCCTCTTGTTATGGGGGTGAGAGATAGGACAATACGCATGCGATACACCAAGGATAAAAGATGATGCGAGTTGGAACGTTGCTACGAGGTATAAGGACATAGAAGATAACATACCCTGGTGAAGTGAACGATACCTGGATGGTTTGCAAACACTAAAAGGAATGAAGGTAGTCACCATATGAGGATGTTTTTTTAGCAGAAGCTAGGCGGAACTTGCAAGTTATACTAGGTGGAGTTTGATCACCATGATGATGAGATCAGAGAGTGTACTTGATGAGTACAGACTTAGAGTCGAGATGAGATGATAAGTGGAATACATGAAGGTGTATGTCATCAGCATTAATTAATACCTAAAGTATGTGAAGTGGTAATGGATGCTCTGGTAGAGATATACCTTACTAGTCTGACTAGAAGCTAAAAAGAGGTTGTTAGGCTAACCCTAAGTTTGGAAAGAAGATATGTTTGGCTAATACTCAGATGTAATGAGATATGTTGGACAAGTTGATGGTTGCTTGGATTAGCCAGTCTAGGCCTTGATGCAATGAAAGGAGGGTTGTAGAACCTCAAATGCACTCTTTGGATAGGAAGGTGATGAAACCCTGATGAGAGTGGTTTAGGGTTTTTGAGGAATCATGACATGCAGGAGATCATGATACACCTTGGTACTACAAAGATAGTAAGCGACAATAGTACTTGGATGCTTAAGATGAAGTGGCATGGGGTATGTAGCCATGCAAGCCAGGAGGTGAAGGATGAACACCAGTAACCTAGTGTATTAATATAAAGAATAAAGAGTCCCCAAGAGGGAATGGGAGTTCATCACTATGGATGATGTGGAATGTCTCCCCAGGACCAAGGAAGGTCGAGATGCAATATGGGTTATGGTAGATCACCTTACTTAGATGACATGAGAAAGGAAGAGTTATGTTAAGGACAGATCTGGTTGAACTACCCATGAGAAAGATGGTTCAACTACACCATGATGTGAGTTCTAAGGTTCTTGAGTTTGACCTAAAGGTTCCTTTCCAAAAGGTGGAAGTAGGTACATGAAGAACTCGATGTTAGTACAGTTTATCACCCCTAACTTGTGATTAATATAATCCAGACTAAAGGGTCTGGTGAGAGCATGTGTGCTCATTCAGGGTGATATCTAGAGACAATTCTTATCCTATGAAAAATGTGATGATAACCACCATCACCAGTATCGGGAGTTTAAAAAAGCTATGTAAGGGAGGTTGTGTCGGTCACCACTTCAGTAAGGTGATGTTGGTGAAAGGACCACGTGATGGTTAGAAAAGGACCACAATGTGTGCAAATGAAGTCGCTTTGATCATGCAATGGCTAAAAGGAGCCTAGAGATGATGAGAGTCGTGAGAAAATGCAAAGTAGACTAACATGCAGTTCACTGTGGGAGAATATGTGACATGAAGATCTGACCCTTCTAAGTTATAGCTAAGAGAGCTGAGTCCCCGATGCATGGGTTCTTTTGACATGGTTTGGTGGAGACGGTTAAGTTTGACCTTACCCCTCAGGATAAAGAAATGTGTGATGAGTTCCAGATGTCCAATTTAGTGCACTATGTGAGGTACCCCGACCATGTGCTGAGCAATGAACCTAGTGAGCCCCAAGAGAGGCTGAAATGGCCTGAGTCACCTGTGCGGTTTATAGACGCCAGGATTAAAGAACTCAGAGAAAAGAATATGTGATGATAAAGGTTCTTGGGAAGTGCCATGGGTAAGGTAAAGCCACATAGGGGCCAATGATGGACATGGAAAAGTCTTATCCTGAATTGTTTATTTACTTGATAGAATTTTGGGGACAAAATTCCTATAAGAGGGGAAGGATGTTACAACCCCAATTTTTGGATTCTTTTGATGAGAAATGTGATTTCTCTTAATAAAGATAAATGAATTAATAATGATGTCTTTTGGTTGAATACATGAATTTCATTTAAAATAGCCTTGTTGATTTCTTTCTGGGCTTTATTGGCTATTGGGCCCAATAACAAGGAAAAGACAAAGGAAATTCAATTATTAAAAGAATAATTAAGAAATGGAGAAAAGAAAGATGTAGAAATCTTTAGAAAACAAAGTAATATCCTCCAAGGATGGATTTCATGCCTTTTTGGTTCCTTGAATTCCAAGGAGTACAAGTTGCAAAGATAATGCAACAAGAAAAACAAAATATCAATTAAATATTGCTTTACTAAGAGGGAAATGTGAAATAATAATAATTTTACAAGAAGTGTGTGAAAATAAGGATAATGGATCCATCTTGGAAAATATTTCATGTTCACATGGTTTCTAATAGAAAAAGGAGTTACAATTAAGAAAATAAAGAATTATGAAAAAGAAATTATGTTTAAATGAGTATTATTAAACATTTACTTGCATGAGAAGAAACCACAACTTTCCTTTCGATTTTAAGGCTCAAAATTGGAATAAAGGAAGATAATACAAATCTAAAGATTTCCTTAAATTTTGGTTGAAAAAGGATGTATGGATTGAGAGATATGTATTTTTCAAATTATCCTAAAGATAAGTATTAAATGCCACATTTATCCAATTAATCCGAAAATAGTGTTCTTGGCGCATGGATGAGGGCGGTTGGATTTAGGATCCAACGGTGACAACCCTTCATTTATGTTTAGGGAAAGAGAACGGTAGAGGAAGAATTCTCAATCTGTTTCCTTTATAGATAATCCTTGTGCGAATATAAAAGTCGTTCCTTTGGTTCCGGGAGATTGTAACGAAGCCAATCATCCTGGGTTTCCCCTATTTTCGTGTAAGGATGGGGTTTCCCCAATCTCATGGGAATCAAACTTCTCAAGAGTTTTGGTCTGGGGAAACCAGGCCTATATAAAGGGGGCGGGGTTGCCTTTGTTAGGGATGAGTTCAAGTATCGAGAAGGACGATGAAGCTACCCCTTCTAGGTTAAGCACTCTCCTCGATCCCCTCCAGATGTCCTGTGTAGAGCTTGACCGCAGAGTTCCTTCTCTGACGAAACCCACCACCTTGGACAGAGGCAAAGGGTCCCTGTGATTTCGGGTGGAGTCGGCGGAGGTCTTGGACCTTTCGCGTGGTTCCCTGTGACCCTGCAGCCTAGAGTCAACATCATGTTGACCACGGGACCTGCGCAGATCAGTGGGAACTCGGCGTGCGGGGGTTGAAGATGAAGTCTATTGGAAGGTCAATTTTACCCCAGGCACTTGAGGCACCGGAACCCTTGGGCGCAAGGGTAGATTCGTCTGAGAAATGTTGGCTGGGGCTGCCACCCGAGCGGGCCACACCCAGTCTTGTTAAGAGTTCGAGCATGCTCGAGCTGCTGCCAATTGGTCCGGCCCGCTGGCCCAAGTAGAAAGTAAGTTAATATCTTGTTTTTGATGATGTGTCCTCGTATGATTGGCTTAAAAGTAACTAACTTGCAAAAAATTGTAGGAAAAGATTGGTAACCCGTATATAGGAATATTATATATGAAAATTGATCAGGAGAATGAGAGGAACACAAAGAAATTATATTTGAAGCCTAATTCTGTTTGAAATTCAAAAAGTATGTAAAGATGCTATCTTTAATGGTTTAATTAATGAAAACCCCTAATCTTTGATGATTAATGAATTGGGATGGGTGTTTAAAGTTGATATTAACCTGTTGTTAATAAAATAGACAAATTAGATTCAAAAGGATGATCTTTATGCATAGTTGGTTTAATTTGGGGTTTCATGTACATGAATATGCTTTAATGGGATTAGAAACCCTAATTCACGTTGATATGAATTTTAATGGTTTTAATTGTGCAAATCCATAGAGATATGATGATTCGAAGATAATTTGAGTACCAAAGATCCTTAATGTGAATTATTTGTATAATTAGGGTTTCCTAGTATAAAAGTGGAAATAGTGATAAATAGGGATCATATATGTGAGTTGAACTATAATGAAATATGATTTGTCAATTTCAAAGAAACCAAAGATGATAATTAGCCTTAATGGTTTGGATATGACTTTAAAGGATAAGGATAGTAGTTTTAGTGTAAAAGAAACATATAATTAACATTCAATTGTACCTATGATGTTGAAATTAGGGTTTGTGAACTAAAAGAGCATTAACAGTGATAAATGCAAAATGAAGACTAAAACCCTAATAAAACCCTAAAGTTGGCCTAGAAAGTATAAGGTGGAATCCAATTCGATCTGGAGAATGTTTTGAATAAAACAATGACACTTGGATGTTATGCATTATTTTCAGGATATTGTTGATTGCTTGTTTGATTGTATTGAATGATAATGCTTGGACATCAAGTTGCTCTAGATCAGGTATGTGGTTACTCTTATGAATATATCGAGTTAGTTTTCGGAAGTTTTCCGAAGTTTTCATCGATGACTTGGAATAAATTGTTGGATGAATTTAGTTCATGCAAACTATAATGTGGCTATGACTATCACATAAGATATATGCCTACTAGCTCAGATCCTGGTCCCCTCTGTGTCTTAATGGCTGACCTAGTATATGGCTACCTAGAGGGTAGGTCCATCAGGTCGTGGAATGACTTAGTATATGGCTACCTAGAGGGTAGGTCCATCAAGTCACATTGAGTTAGATATTGGGTTACCTCCGGGTGGTGCCATGCGACTCTACTTTTATAGAGGTATTATATAAGTCCTTACAGGGACAACACAGAGTTGTGGATAGGTATGGATTGAGTAGTTTGGCTTAAAACATAATCTTGGTTGTTAATTGATAATTGACTGATTACTTTGTTATCATAGTTGCATGATTATTGTTTCCCCCACATACCAGCTTCTTGCTGACCGATGTTTTGTTTGTCGGCGTTTTAGGTACAAATGAAAGGAACAAACAGTAAAGTGACATATGTGGATTTAAATGAGAATTAACGTGTACAGGAGGATTAGTTAGATTAGTATCTTCATGGGTAGAAGTTTAAAAATCATAGTTTTTAAAAGGTAAGCAAAGTTTTATTTTATATCGGTTTTCAGTTTAGTTGGTAAAATTTATTAATTGTTATTGATTATTTGTCGAACCTTTGATCCGGGTTATTGGTTAACGGCTCAGACCTTTCGGTCTCCCTTAGTTGGGGGTTACCGGGAGATGGGGTCGTTACAGAAGGAATGGAGAAAAATTACTAGTTTTGGTCGAATTTACCAAGGAGGAGCTTTAGAAACCCTAATAGAGCAATTTGGAAGCCCTAGGAGCCTTCTTCACCAAGGTAGGCTCCCTCTATTACCTTGGGGCAGCAACTTCATGGACAAATACAGAAGGAACTATTATCTAAGCTAGAGGAAAGAAAAGGAGAGCAAGAGTTTTCGAATTGTGAGTTGGGAAGGGGTATACATGGCTATATATAGAAAGAGGTGAAGCATGAGGAGTCTTAAGGGACTTTCCATGTGTCTTTAGCCTAGGGATTGATGGCCTAGGGATTGATGGCCATGCAAGAGGATAGCTCATAGAGGCTTCATGCATATACAAAGTCAGTTCTAAGGGCCCATATATTATTCTAGTCCATCCCCACCGTTTTGCAAGAAAGAAATAACATCATTGGTTGATAGCTTTTAGGGATAAGCATCTTTATAAAGAGGGTAATCCCTATAATGCCCTTGGAAAGAAATACCATCAAACCAAGGTGAAACTAGGTTCTCCAATGTTTTAAAATATCATTAATGGTAAGGGAATATCTAAGGATTAAAATTCAGGAGATAATTTGCAAAGAAAACCTCCCAATTGGGTAAATTGCATAAAAGTCCAAAATGTACCTAAAATTGCATAACTTGCACAAACAACATCCAAATCAAACCAAATTTGAAACTTAGCCTCATTTTATGTTTTCAAATCATATAAAAAAGTTATATTAAGGTTTATAGAACTTAATTATGGTAATTAAGCTTTTACTGATGTATTTGTGCATAAACCCTTATATTGGTACAATTTGTGAATAAATGTTCACTAAACCACTATAAATTCCACTAATTAAACATAAATGACATAAATGATAGAAATGAGAGGGAAACTTGGGAAAAAAATTTACATGGATATTACATCCAAGATCCATTATGTTATAGGAACAATTTACTATTCCAAATACTTAGTTGCTCACATTTCCTATTTGGATGCTTGTTTGCAACTTTTTTTCCTGTCTAATTTAGATGTTCACTCAAATTTTCTTTATGAAAACTACTTTCCCAACAACTTGGCTACTTACTCCTCTTATTTTATTGATTTGCTACAACTTTTTCTACAACCTTGAGTTTTTCATAGCATTTTTTTAGCTCTATTTATTCTCTCGCTTATATTAGAAGGCTTTATTAGCCACTCACTTTACTTTTCTCACCTAGTCTGCCAATAGGGGTAGTCATTATTTTTATTTGGTACTATCTTTCATGATTATCCAAACTATTTTAATAAATTTTTTAAGTCGATAACATGTGCTTTTCTCACCTTGCCTGCTAATCGAGTTGTTTCTTTTAGATTTTTTTTGTCTTTTTTTTTCTTCTTCTTTGGCTTATTTTATTAAGATTAGTTAGCCCATGACTCATTTTTCTCACTAAACTTCTATATATGCTTATGGTTTTTGGATCTATTTTCTAGATTGTATTTTATGATTTCATTAGTTGTAACTCTATTTTAATTCCTTATATATCTTAAGATTTTATCCATTTTTTCTCAAATATATTATAAGGCTTAGTTAGTTGGTGACTCTATTTCTTCTTAGCTTATATATTTTTGTTACTTTTTTCCTTTTACAATTGCAAGGTTGAACACGTCCCCTTTATAAGTATATATATCAAGTAGGTGTATAGATTACATGGTGTCACATGGAAAATCAAACTTATACAACAATTAGCGTATAAAACTAATTATATATCAATGAAATATTAATTTCAATACTACCAATGAATATAATAATATATGTTTATATATTATATGGAGTCTCATTTGAATGAGTAGTCTCTAATTCTTAAGCATGTTGCAATGTATACTGTGGGCTAGTTATAGATGGATGATCCTCATATTAATAATTATAAGGAATACTCAGAGAATTAGATTCGACCAAATATTTACATCAACGAACTAATCTAGGATCAACATTAAGACATTTCAAGAATAAGACCCCATATATTGATTTTTAAGATAATACATAAGCTCATTACATAATTTAAAAAACAATCAGGTTTTTCAAACGTAGAAACATGTATCTCAAGGGTTACAACACAAAAATGAGAGCCCATTCTAGTTTTTTTTTCTTTCAATTGTATAATTCAAAGCTAATTTGGATTGAAAACACCTAGTTTTGAAGTTTGTGGCATCTACGCTATTTTAGTTTGTTGACATGTTAAAATACAAGCAACTAGGAAGACAACTTATTTGAAACAGTCTCTTAATGAGCTGATACCAAATTCCGACTCTCCTTATTTTTTGAGATGAATTGCAATCAAGCCTAAGTGTATAATTTGTCAACCATCAAATTTATCACGTATGTGTATACATATTTTATTATAAAATATTCAAATAGTAAAATACCAGTGTTCTTATTTTATTATGATAGTGTTGATTTACTTGCTACTCAAACAAAATGACTACATGAATTGGTGCATAGCAAATCACAAAAACAATGAGGGAACACCAATAATGTGCTAACATGTGCATTGTAATATATAAAAAGATAAAAATATTGTGATGAAATTCAAAAATATTTGTGAATGCATATTCTTTGTGCAATCCACACAACCACTATATAATATCTAATTAATTATATTTGACTCAAATAATTTGTATGAGTTATCCCTAAGCTTAATCACCTAAGGGAAGCCTAGGGGGCCTAAGCGTTTCTATATGTTCTATATATTTGTCTATATTTTACATTTATATAAACGATTTACATATATATAGTTAGCTATATTCTAATATTAAACATCACTATGTACATTCTTACTTATTATTCTATAATTAATTAGTCACAACTTCACCTATATCATATCTATCATAACCTAAACTAGACATGTGTGGCCTTAATTTGACCTAAAATGATCAAATTAGACATAATTTAACTTAGTTTTCTCTAATTTGACCCAAGTCAAACATATTTTTATGTCCTAATCACATGTAATTTTTCCTAGTTTGTCCTACATTGACCTAAATGAGCCCTATCGTGGCGAAATCAAACCTAATTCTCTAAAATAAGATATGCTTTTCCTCAAATGAGACCTATCTCCCCCATTCAGACCTTATCCGCCCAAACTAGATCCAATTGGCCTAAATTAGACCTATTTCTTCCCAAAGTGACTAAACTTGTATAATTTTGACTAGATTCGGACATACTCAATGCAAATTTGGCATGTCGGACCCATTTTTGATTTACACGTGTCATCCGTTCCAATTTTGTCGGATATCTCTGAAAAAAATGCACAAAATTTTGATCTTTAAGTATCTTAAATTGGGCGAAAAATATTAAGCATCTAGCTTAATTATCTAACAACTTAAGCACCCAGTTTAAGGCAGTAATCTAGAGGGCCTAGACATGCCTAAGTGGATCCTATGAGGGAGCCTTGCAACTATGTATTTGATATTCTTTGTTGCTAATGAAGTGATTTTATAATTTCAGATACTCTGTCAATGTCAAGTAAAAAATGTCATGCATACTTATCAATTATAATTACTTATACAACGTTTGACAAAACGTTTGGGCAGCCATCACTCCAATGCGTTGAGGTTGATTACTATGTGATTTTTCTCCGATGAAGACACGACATTCACAAACACTACCCATAGCCTTTGTCAAACGTAGCATTAATGTTATACATAATATCTGTTAGTTTTTGTTTCTCCGATGAAGACACGACATCCACAAAAAAATGTAAAAACAGTCAAAATACTAGCGGTCGTCAACTAGAAACTTGGTAAGAGCAGTCGCACTAAGAGCCTCCTGCCTGATAATATTTAATTGTGTTCGCCGCTTTAGCAAACCAAGCATTAATGTCATACATAATATCAGCTAGTTTTTGTTTTGGTTTTTTTTAGACCATTTCTTGATTTGTGCGTGTCATCCTTGCCCAGGCGCCTTGCTAATCTTCTCTGTGTGTTCCAATCTTATCGGATGTCTCCGAAGATACTAGTTTTTGTTTTGGTAAAATGTGACTATGCACTGTAAAAATACATCGCCAACTGATTCTTCCAGCAGCAGGCCTGTCCGACCGCATGACAACCAAATTAGCCCAAAGCAAGGCGGGACGAGCCTCTTAACTCTGGAGCTCTGAGCCCGCAATAGCTAACCCGGCGACGCCGTTGCTACCACAACCACCGTCTTTGACTTTCTTGGCCGTTGGAACCGCATAGCTTTGCGGCGCTAATACCGCCGCCTACTCCACCCCCTAACGTTAATCTCGTACAGTGCCAGGTTCACTGCCTCCTCCTAGTATGATCCGTCTTCCCCGCTCCTTCATCTCGATAGCGATTCTCGCCGTCCTGCTCGCCGTTTCTCTCCGCTTCTGGCGCTTAAAGCCAGTCCCACCGGTTCGTTCTTCCCCGTCTACTACTGTTCATTATTTATAAACTTCGAACTCACTCCGTCAACTGTTCTACTGCTGGATGCTGTTTCATTCTTACTAGCAGAAACTTTGGACCGCTGACGAGCTGGCAAAGTACAATGGGACGGAGGACTCGCTTCCGATACTTTTGGGGATTCTAGGGTACGTAAAACAGTACCATTTTACAGTCCCCCATTTCATCTGACTTCTAGCACAGAGTGGTTTCTTATGTCATTTTGCTTGTTTTGCTGGTTCGCCCAATCGCAGTTCAGTGTTTGATGTTACCAAAGGGAAATCGCATTATGGTCCAGGAGGAGGTTACAGTCACTTTGCCGGAAGGTTAGTTGTCTTCTTCTCTACTCTAGAATGCTTTCTCATCTACTTGTATAATTCAAAGATTGATAAGATCGTAGGTGGGGATCACGAACCAATTGGTACGGTTCAGCGTGTAATGTGGATCACCGAGTTCAGTGCAGTTAAACTGGATGAAAATTACTTACGGTCAGTATATAATTTCTCATTTATCAAAGAGTGCCCCCTTTGTGTAGGAATGGGTGATCAAAGCATAGTCCACTGGATACGAGCAAAAGTGTACATAAGTGGTTAGTTGGAAGCGAAGGAAATGGGAAGAATAGTGTTCTTAGTAGAGATTGCTACTTGATTTTTATGGAGAATGCCACCGGAATTAGATTGGCCCTTCAACTTAGGTGTAGGTGATGTTGGCGTTCTGTACATATGGGGATTCAGATGTTCCGCTCTACTAGCTGAGACTTACCTTTGCGGATTGCTTGCATACATTTGCCAGGCTTGTCAATGGCGATGTAGTTGGAGCCACTTGGAGGTGGCTGTTCTTTTTTTACCTAGGTGGTTGCTCCAGCATCATCGACCACCACGGTCTAAGTCAAACCTATTGCAGGACCAAGGAGGTTGATCAAACAAGTAAAGGATTGTTGAAATATATCAAGATACATTTGTCAGAAACATAGCATTGGTGAATGTTAAACAAACAGTTAACAATCATCCTTTGGTGCAATTTACTACAATTGGCTCCTAAGAGCTATTTGGATTGGTGGGGGTACGCCTATCTTCTCTTCATTGTGTATATACTAGCTTGCTGGGTTAAATTGTTGGCCAATATAGAGGGGTTTTCAAAAAGATAAAAGATGAATGTTAATAAAGATCGAGTTGTGCTTACAACGTCAACAATGATACTTTTATTTATATTTGAACAATGATTACACATGGGGTGGACATTAACCTGGCCCCTGTTTGACAATATGTATGGAAAAAAGATACATGTATACAATATCTTCTTCTGAATGCCTATATCCACACTGCAAACTCTATATGCCACATGATCATGGAAGAAATGGTGCTATGGTCCAGGATTAATATTTAATGCTGCTGTGGTAAGGAGCATATTTGGATGCCCATTCGCATTGCTGCATACACAGTACCGGGCAAGAAACTATATTGACATGAGCACTGTGAAAACCTTGACTTGGTTCTAGGAGGGAGGCAGGGAGTGAGGGGGGGGGTGAGGGTGGGAGGGGAGGAGGGAGGGAGTCTTTTGGATTATTGTATATCATGAGCCAACGTGTCATCCTATTCAAGTTCTGCACATAGCATTGGGTCTAAGGTTTTGGTACACTATTACTCATATATAGAGACAAAATGTAAACCAATTACCAATATATACATAAAGATTATTCTCACAAGAATCATTTGTCATCAATGGCACAAGATCATGAACCTTATGTGTCCAATTATATCTAATGACATCAACATGATTCACTTTATCCCTAAGTGCAAACAAACATCTAAACATCAAGTCCTCATCATCAAATCTCGAGTCTTATGATCATCCACATGATCCATGATACCATAATTATCTTGATTACTATTAGTATATATATTTTACTGTGCTGTGCTGTTTCTTACTTAAGTGTATTTTGGCTTTTGTCTTTGTAGCCTCTTGTACTTTTATCCCATATTGCCTAGCTCTACTTTATGTCTCACTCTCTTGTCTTATAAAAGAGAGAGCCATGTACTTGTTTTATTCACTCAATAAGAAATAGCCTTTAGTATTTTAGATGGTATCAGAGCCTCCCGATCCTCCCTAAACCCCTCCCTCCTAAACCCTAACACCATGCCCACATAACCCTAGCCGCCAACCCCCTTTTTCTTTTTTCTTTGCTACTGCCGCTGCCCCCCCTTCCCCTGCCGCCGCCGACCTCCTCAGCCCCTTCCGCCGCCGCCCTCACCTCCTCCACCCCACCAGCCCTTTCTCCCCGCTCTCCCTTCTCCATCCCAAATACCGCCGCCACCATCTCCACCCACCCCACCAGCCCGCCGCCACTCCTCGTGCCCCTTTCAGCCGCCGCCACCCACCTCTCAACCTGCCGCCTCCACCCTCTCTCCTCCACATCCCACCACCACCTTCCTAGTTCTTCGTCATCACCACCTTCTTCATCCATTATCCCTATCCCATCCCGTTGACCGCACCATCCACCCATCCTCTTCCCGTTGGTCTCCGGACATCTTCGGACACTTTCCAGTTCTGGCCCGTTGAAGACGTAAACTCAGTTCTGCTCTCTGCCTGCCTACACCTCATGGTGGGGTAATTTTTCCTCCATGTTGGCGTAGGTTCTTCTATATTCCTTGCTGCCCCTACGTGGGTTCCTGAGATCTGATGCTTGGATCTCCTACTCCTATCTTGTGCGCCCAGCCGTGGTGCCTCTAGATCTGCCCATGTATTGGGTTTCTGCTGCTGTCTGCTTCTGTTGACTGCTACGTCAACCTTCTGCTTGCTACTATTGCCTGCGCCCTTGGTTCACGCTGCCTACTTTCGTCATGGCGACCACAGACATTCCCCGCAACTTGTGCGTCACCACTGTCAAACTGGATGGTTCCAACTATCACTTATGGGCAACCTCTTTTGAACTCTATGTCAAGGCTCAAGGACGCTTCTCGCATCTGTCTACCAAAGGTCCAACGACTCCTGCTACAGATGCTGATGACAAGACGAAACATGCCTATGATCTTTGGTCTAAAGAAGATTATGGCGTCATGACCTGGCTGGTCAATAGTGCAGAGCCCAAAATCAGCCAGTCTTTGCTCCGCCTGAAGACGACCAAGGAAATGTGGGATCGGCTTTCCCACGTGTATTCTCACCAGCAGAATCCGAAGAAGGTGTTCGAAATCTTTAGAAACTTGGCCAAACTGGAGTACTCGACTACTGATTCTGTGGAGGACTACTATAATCAATGCTCTGCTCTCTGGGATGATTTCGAGGTCTATCACCCCCTATGATCCGATATTACTGAGATCCAACGCCAGCACAATGAGTTATAGTTAGTCCAGTTTCTTGCTGGCATGCCATCATCCTTTGTGGGGGTAGTCGATCAAATCCTTTCTAGTGATCCTCTTCCTACCTTACGCGATGTTCTGAAGCGTGTGCAACGTCTTCCCTCCGTCTCTCAAGCACTTACTGATACTTCTGACGAGACAACCCTTGCTGTTAGGACAAGAGACTCCTTTCGTGGACGTGGTCGCGGTCGAGGACGCGGTCGTGGACGATCTTCTACTGGTCCAAGACGGGGGTCTTCCCCCTCTACTGCTGACGCTACTAGACAACGATATTGCACCTTCTGCAAACGAACTAATCATAATGAAGACCGTTGCTGGATCAAACATGGGAAACCTGCGTGGGCAAATCAAGTCCTATCTGAACAGCCTGACACTGCTGCCTCCTCTTCTGCTCCACCATCTGCCGATTGGATTAGATCGGAATTTGAGAAACTGCTTCAATCGCGTTTGGCCTCATCTACTGAGACTTCCACTGATGGCAGTACTGCTCTCCTAACCCAGTCTGGTAAAAACACTTGGGTGATCGACTCTGGTGCGAGCTCCCACATTAATGGCAATCCTACCTTATTTTCTACTTTGCATAAAAGTACTGCTATTCCTCCTGTTACTCTAGCTGATGGTTCACAAACGCCTGTCTTTGGTTTTGGAAATATCTGTACTTCTGGCCGCCTACCTCTGCGCTCTGTATTATATGTTCCTAAATTTTCAATTAACTTATTATTTGTCAGTCGAACTATTAAGAACCTGCGCTGTTCTATAACATTTGACCCGGATGGTGTTATGTTTTAGGATCTGCGTACGAGGATGAAGATTGGTTCCGGCCATGAGGTACCAGACGGCTTATACTACCTGGATGTACCAAGGACTGCCGCGCTTCTGACTTCTTCTGTGACGGGCATCCAATGGCACTATCAGTTGGGACATCTGTCAGCGGCCAAATTGAAGCACATACTACCTGCTATTTTTGATTCTGTTTTTATTGTGAAACATGCCAGTTAGGCAAACATACTAGGTCTACATTTTCAAAAAAGTTATGTATTGGCTCAAAACAATCTTTTGATATAGTGCATGCTGATATTTGGGGCCCATGTTCTGTTCCCAGTGTCTCTGGTTTCCGGTACTTTATGAGTTTTATTGATGATTTCTCTAGAACCACCTAGATATTCTTGTTAAAAGATTGGTCTAACATTCTTGATACTATTATTGCCTTTTTTCTGAAATACGTACCCAGTTTAGTAAACCTATAAAATCTTTCGCACTGACAATGCCCTTGAATTCATGCAAGCCTCAGTCAGTATTTTTTGTCGCAAACTGGGTACTATTCACCAAACCTCATGCACTTATACTCCGCAACAGAATGGAGTTGCCGAACGCAAAAATCGACATATTCTTGAAGTTGCTCGTACTCTCCTGTTTCATTACCATGTTCCCCATTATTTTTGGCCCGAAGATATTTCTACTGCATGCTATCTTATCAATTGCATGCCATCTTCTGTTCTTGGCAATCAAGTTCCATGTCAAATTCTATATCCTGATGCTCGGTTGTTTTTTGTCCCCCCTCAGATTTTTGGAAGCACCTACTTTGTTAAAAATCTGCATCCTGGATTAACTAAACTTGATCCTCGAGCCATCAAGTGTCTTCTTAGGGTACTCTAGGACACAAAGGGTACCGCTGCTATGACCCGGTTGGAAAGAAATGGATGGTCTCAGCTGATGTCGTCTTTTTTGAACATATGCCGTTTTATTCCTCTGCGGGTTCTGCCTTGACATCATATTTATTTGCGGATACACCTTTATCGCTGATTGATGCTATTGATTCATCGGATACCACTCCTATTGCTGCTCCTCCACTGAAGGTTTATCAAAGAAGACTGAAGGCTCCAACTCCCTCCATGGCCCCTCCAGATCCTTCATCCTCGATGGTAGATCCACCTCCATCTCAGGTATTTTTTGTCTTAGATATACCTATCAGCTTACGTAAAGGTACTCGAACTTGTACACAACATCCCATTGAGAATTTCTGTACCACTGATCACTTGGGAACTAACTTTGCAAATTTCACATCTGCTCTTTCTGCTGTATCTATTCCTAAGAATGCTTCTCAGGCTCTTAATCACCCAGTTTGGCATCAGGCCATGGAATCTAAAATGCAGGCCCTTACTGAACGCAACACTTGGCAGTTAGTTGATCCTCCTACTGGTTGTTCTCCGGTTGGCTGTCGATGGGTCTTTACGATCAAATATCAGCCTAATGGGACTATTGAACGTCTCAAAGCTCGTTTTGTTGCCAAAGGCTATACCCAGACATACGACGTGGATTACTTTGAGACCTTATCATCGGTTGCCCGTCTGAACTCGGTTCATGTACTTATTTCTGTGGCTGTTAATTCTGGCTGGCCTTTATTTCAGCTCGATGTCAAAAATGCTTTTCTATATGGTGATCTGCATGAGGAGGTATACATGGAATAGCCTCCTGGTTTTGTGCTTCAGGGGGAGTCCTCAAAGGTTTGTCGTCTGCGCAAAGCAATTTACGCACTGAAGTAAAGCCCCGTGCCTAGTTTGATAAGCTGAGCTCTATTCTTCAAAAATTTCAGTTTTGTCGTTCTCAGTCTGATCATTCTGTATTTATCAAACACACCACCTCTGGGCTTGTTATCTTGATTGTCTATGTTGATGACATCATATTATCTGGGAGTGACCTAATAGGTATTCAGGCTACTAAACGCTACTTGAAAACTCACTTTGTCACTAAAGATTTAGGTACACTGAGATATTTTCTTAGGATTGAAGTGTCTCAGTCATCTTCTGGTCTGTGCTTATCTCAGCGCAAATATGTTCTGGATCTTCTATCTGAAACATGTCTTCTTGGAGCCAAGCCTACCAGTACCCCGTTGGATCCGAACACTAATTGGGATGATGAGACATCTCCTCCTTATCCTGATCATCATCAGTATCGTCGCATGGTCCAGAAGCTTATTTACCTTACTGTCACTCGAGCTGATATCACATATGCAGTTGGACTTGTTAGCATGTATCTCGATAAGCCAAGACAATGTCACTGGGATGCTGTCTGCCATATTTTAAAATATCTAAAAAGTTCTCTTGGGAAAGGTCTTCTGTATAAGAAACATGGCCATTGTAACCTTGTTGGGTATTCTGACTCTGACTATGCTGGGAGCCAAGGAAGAAAATGTCCGATTTCGATGCCGTTTCGGTGGCCACAGAAACAGAAATTTCGACAAATTTCGACAGAAATTTCGATAAATGTGTTCCTAGTGTTTCGACGGCAAAATCAACGAATTAATTTATGAAAATTTACCAGAATGATCTACTAGTGTAGATCTACTCAAATATGTAATAATATTTCATATTGGATATGTGGGGGTGGGGTCTCGTCATTTTTTAGTGAATGACCTTGAACTGTTTCGATGGGCATTTCGATGGGGATTTTTGATGTCAATTTTCAATGGCAAAATCAATGAACTAAGTCATTATAGTTTGCAAACACAATGTATAGACTTAAAGACACAAAACTGTGCAAGAAAATATGCTCTAGTTAGTACATAGTATATAAAAAAGTAATAAAAAAATTGATGATCCGCCTGTTTCGAGAGTTTCGTCAGTCAATTTCGATGTCCGATTGCCACAGAAATAGAAATTTCGCCAAAAATTTCGACAATTTCGTCGAAATTTTGAACATTGCTGGGAGCAAAATAGATCGCCGTTCTACTTTTGGTTACTACACGTTTGTAGGTGGTAACTTGGTTACCTGGCGCAACAAGAAACAAACAATTGTTGCTCGTTCTAGTGCTGAAGCAGAATATCGAGCCATGACTCATACTACCTGTGAAGTTTTCGGGGTCCGTGGTCTTCTGAAAGATTTTGGTATCTCTCATTCTACTCCTATTCCTATGTATTGTGACAACACTGTTGCTATCTTTATTGCGAGTAATCCTACATTACATGAACGTACTAAGCACATTGAAGTTGACTATCACTTTGTACGAGAAGTTGTTTTATCTGGTCAAATATCTACGCCTTATACACATACTTCAGATCAAGTTGCAGATTTCTTCACCAAGATTCTTCCGAAGACTCGATTCACTGCTCTGATTGACAAGCTGGGCATGATTGATATCTGTGCTCCAGCTTGAGGGGGAGTATTAGTATATATATTTTACTGTGCTGTGTTGTTTCTTACTTAGTGTATTTTGGCTTTTGTCTTTGTAGCCTCTTGTACTGTTATCCCATATTGCCTAGCTCTACTTTATGTCTCACTCTCTTGTCTTATAAAAGAGAGAGCCATGTACTTGTTTTACTCACTCAATAAGAAATAGCCTTTAGTATTTTAGAATTACCTTGGTCAAGATAAAACCTATAACCTTACTTTAGATCTCAAACCTCATTTCCCATAGAAACAATCATAAGGAATATAAGTAACATCAAAACAAATCTCACCTAAGGCTTGAGTAACTACATTTGTGAAGGCAAATCTTCACCAAAGCACTTCGAATTTCAGACACCATTCTCTCAAAAAAGGTTTAATTTGGCTAGCCATGCCATTTATGATCATCTTGTAAGAGACATCTCATAGGTTGATGGGTTGAAGCTCAAAAATTCTTTTTGGATTTTGAATGTGGGATATAAGGACGATATCTATTCGATTGATCTTTGCTACACTGTTGTTACCTCTTCACCGTCTCTTTTTATAGTTCACGAAATCAACTTTAACAATTTCCTGAAAGTAATGATAAAAAGTTGCCTATATACCATCCACCCCCAGGGCTTTGTTAGGGTGCATCTGACTTAGTGCTGCCCAGAGCTCAACTTTTGTAGGTTCTCTCTCCATTATGACTGCCTTTTCCATAGAGAATACCGTGTGTATTTAATGCATTGCTTTAATACCTATCAACTCGGATGTGGTGAAGAGATTTTTGGGAAAAAGCAGTGATTTTCTGAATCATTTCTGGATTAATCTTCCATTTGTTCTCTTTACTGTATATGCTTTCTATGGACTTCTCTTGAGATATCAAAGAATCTGAATGACAATCTCCATGTGTCCCATACTTGGTTTGTCCGTGAATTGACTAACCATGCTGATAGCAAAAGATGCATCTGTCTGATTGATTTGGAGATAGTTAAGTTTTTCGACCAACTTTTTGTACCTCCAATAGTCTTCTAGTAGCTCTCCCTGATCCTTATGAAGCTTGACTTTTGGATCCATTGGAGTGTCTACTGGTTTTCTCCCTAGCATGCTTATTTCCTCAAGAAGATTGAGTATATATCCATTGTGAGATAAGAATTCCATCCGGAGATCTAGCCACGTCAATACCAAGAAAACATTTTAGGTGTCCCAAATCCTTAATCTGGAATTTGCTTTAAAGAAACTATGGAAGTTGTAGAATACCCTGCAGATTATCTCTAGTAATGACAATATCATCGATATAGATGATAAGAAATATGGCTCCCAAGGCCCTTCATTGATAGAAGATTGAATGATCAAGTGTAGATGCAGAAGACCAAACTGCAAAAGGCATGAACGAACTTGCCAAACTAAGCTTTCGGAGGCTGCTTAAGGCCATAGAGGGATTTGTGTAGCTTGCAGATGAGATGAGACTCCCCCCTGAGCAATGAATCTAGGAGGTTGCATTATGTAAATTTCTTCAGATAGATCACCTTGGAAGAACACACTCTTGATGTCCAACTGATATAGTGGCTACGAGAAATGTGCACCCAATGCAAGAAATATCCAAACAAGAGGATATCTTGGCCATTGGGGGAAATAGTCTCCAAATAATCCTATCCATATATCTTAGAGTAGCCCTTAGCTACCAGACAAGCCTTTATGCGATAATAAAATCCATTAGGTCCTACTTTTGAAGAAAAAACCCATTGGCAATCGACTGCAACTTTGGCATAAATGGCTTTGTATGTGGCGTTGAAGGTTCGTATTGATGGGCATGTAGGGGGATTTCTGAGATTACTATGAAATCTCTGCTAATCGAGGGACTGGAAGCAAAGGTTTGTTTTGCTGGGCTGGAGTAGGCAGGGTTAGTAGGACTATTAATCAAGTTGCTCTTTCTTCCCGACTTCCCCTTATCGTCTTCTTATCTTAATCTGCTTTTTATTTTTTTCGTGAGAGCTTGTGTAGGCCTTCTTGGTATGCTGTCTATGTTTAGTGGCCTCCCAAGGAGGTGAAAATTGGGTATCATTCTCCGTGTGAGACTCCAAGGCTTCTTTCTTTTCCTTTTTGACATTTTCCCCTTCCACCGCATGTTTGGATTCCACACCGCTCGATCCCACCTCCAATATGGGCACTGGCGTCGAATGAAAGGCTGTGTTTTGTGTTATTCCAATCAAATAGTTCTTCAGTGATTGTAACGTCCATTGCTTCACTGTTGAAGCCTTAACTCATAGTTCCAACGACATGGGCATGGTGGTTTGTTGCCGTCATCTTTACAATCTCATTCTGAATTAGCGATGATAATACAAATATAGTAATAGTTGGGGAGGCATCCATATCAAATTTCAATCATAATGATCTTTCCATCTTTGTTCTCCATCTTTTGGGATTGTTTGATTGCTCTACGATGATCTTGGTATATTATTCCACGACCACCACATCTCCAACTATACTTGCTATCACCCTGATAGCTGCTTCTATGTGGTACCCTAAATGAAAGTTATATCACCTTATCTAGAAGGGGTTGTGCTCGAGTATAATATCTATAATTTTATCTTCTGCCCTAATTTCCTTAATAGTTAAAGATGATTGTCGAAGTTGCATGGCGCATCTTGCACGAGTTTCTCCTTATCTCTCCGTTAAAGAAACTGAATGATGAAAAGATTGCCTGCTATCTGGCGGGAACTTGCTTCTTGCTTTAGGGCCCATGCATTTAGAAGGCTGCATTACATTGCGAGGAATTTGTATGACCTCTCCATTGCTAGCTTCCTGACCACCACCGATTCTAGATGACCTCTATTGTGTTTGTCTCCTTCTTGAAGTCAATAACACCGTCTTCCTCATTGTCATCTACTGATAGGTGTCCGAATCACTTGCTTAGATTATCCACCATCTAGGAGTAGAACTTGGAAAGTAAACAAAGACTTAATGTTCACTGACCGGGGAGGGAGCGATAAGTGTCCGTGAGAGTTTCATAAGTGTCTACTCATTGTTGGAGATCTACATCTACTGCATGAACTGGGAGTCCTGCTCCTCTATTAGGTGGAACAAAGAGGATGATCCTTTCAAACAACATTCTCGCTTTAATGGGAAAGAATTGAGTATGTTTAAAACTTTAAATTCCATCCAACAACAGTTCAAGCCGACCTGACTTAGGCTCTCACTTAAACCTTGATGGTCAACACACACTTGATCAATAGCCCAAATCTAATAGTGTAGAGTTGATGATGTAGAAGTTTTTAGCTGACTTTTTCTTGCTTCATCTCGATTTTTCTGGTGTATTTTCTTCACCTATATGAGAAATCAAACTCAAGATATGCTCATTATGACATTCTCTCATAATAATTCTTCAAATTTTAATCCAGTTGGATAATTTCCATAGAAATCGTCAAATGTATCCTAAGAAGCACAAACACTTTATTGAAGACATTGTGTTCAACTGTCCATGTTTAACACATATTGGACCCCGACACACCTAGCACACATCTTGAAATGTATGACACTCCTGGTCTTGTTCTATCAATGTGTAGGTGGTGTACTACTTTTGTAGAGGACGAGAGATTGAAAAGATGTTCACCTTTCTTGTAAATGTATTGACCATTATCTCCTCTTGATCACTTGTCACATATAAATCAGACTAGTGTTAACAAATGCAATGGAATAGCTTCACCCTTTGCATTTTAAAGCTGGGGTTGCATTAAAATGCACATTTAACTACTAGAAATATTGCATTTTTATATCTTTTGTATATACTCTATGTTGACACGACCAGTACTTGTAAGCCATTTTGTGTTTGTCGGGCTTTGATCAATCATAATAAAGATTGGATATAAGCTATAAAACTGGACAATAACATGATCGATGAGTCATATAAATGTAATATTGATAAAATGGACCATTACTATATATGTTTAGAAAATATTAAAATAATAAAAAGAATACATGTATCTTACATATTCGTCTTTGAGTCTGATGGCCATCATGTAATTTTTTTTTTTGTCTTACTGTCGTGTATGTATCCTATATTTTCACAATTTGTTGTGTCCCATGTCCTCCCTGGTGTTCGTATTCCTGTCTGTGTCTGAAGCCGTATCTGTGCTTCCTATAATACATATATCTTGAATAAAGGTTATTAGGTCCAATGTTTCACTTGGGCCTCAATTGAGAGTCTAGTAACCTTCTGAAATGAATCCAAGTTTCTACAAGTGGTACTGGGCTTGTAAGCTTGATTTCGTCTCAGTTAGGACTCTACATTAACCATCTAATTCAACAACCGATCAAAATTGGTTACTTAAGTTCTGACTCCAATATCTTCAAATGGGCCCCAGAAATATCCTGCACAATTTCCTTATAAATCCCAAATACACTTTCTCTTAAATAAAGGTATATAAATCCAATTCTGTGGGAGGATCCCATAGTATCAAATATCCTCGACATCTGGCCATTAACTCTCGATGTTGTCCATGTCCAGAGTGTCGACATCCAAACCTAATAAACTTCTAGGATTCACCTTGTTGCTTTGTCAACCCATGCCAATGACTTTGGCCTAGTTGTGGCTGATAACGGCCTGGCATAGTTTATAGAAAAATCTAACTTGTCGATGGTACTTGTAGTTTTCGAGCAATAATGTTGGCAAGTCTACAGCTGCACACACACTGAAGGCTTGCTGAAACTTGGAGGGTAACCATTCACAAGCTTGTGGTAACCGTCTTGATTTTGTTTGTACTCCTCCTTTGCTAGATCTAGCACAATTCTACAATATTTAGTGTAAGCTTTACACCATTGCACCTCTCCCCAATCTCAACCCTTTTTTCAAAATCCAATTTTTTAAATATAAACTCACGTTTTTGGCAATCTAAGTCTGTTCCTAGTGTAATTTGTGTAGATTTAGAACACCCTAGATACTGAATAATTGTGAGTTTTGAAGATTTAATAATATATTAAAGAATTTTTGAAGATTTCATACTAAGGATTCTATATAGACTATATTTTCAGCGAAATTTGATGTGTTATGTTGAATTTTCTCAGTATGTCATAGATCTTCTCTTAATTCTTTATCAAAGTTATACTTTGCAACTTCCTCAAAGTTACCTAGAAATTTGCATCAACTTCCACTTCCACGCCCATCAAAGTTAACGTCAAGTATTACCCTATACCATGATTGAGCCTTGTTTGAGTGCCCAAGGAGCATCTAAATATTTCACCACTTTGATTTAAGGTCCCTCAAGTCTTAATGCATTTCCGAGCCTATTTGACCTTTATGTAACCCACTCAAAATCCTGAGCCTAATTGACCTTAATGTAACCCACAGTAAATCCCAGGTGAATCATCAATCACCCGACTTAGCTGCTTTTCCCTTAACTGCACAATTACTTAGATTCATGTAAATATCCTCAATTTTCCCTCAAAAAAGAAAAATAGATATACTGAAAGTTCCATTCCCTAGCAAGTACCAAACTGTAACTTGATAGGGGTGATAGGAAAGGCTTGTAGGATGGTAGAGTCTTAAGGCAACAACTGTCTGTCCTCAAATCTGTAGGGTTCTAAAGTCGGAGAACTGTAACCTGAACCATGTATTTTTTTAAGGATAAAACAGACTACCGAAGAGGTACAGGAGGATGTACCAATTGAGCAAGTTGAAATCTCCCGATGCACTCGAAGATATCATCACTAAAGATCATGAGGGTGATTTATTATATGAAGATGTTCTGTTGATGTGAATAAAAAGGCATGGGTTTTTATGCAAAAATTTGAATGGATCTTAGCGGTCCTAAAATCCATGGGACTGCAGGGGCGTAGCCCCATTGTATGGTACGATTTGAGTTTTAGCTCTGATTAATGGTCTATGGTTTTATGAATTTTACACTGATGTCCTGTCTAGAGTTTCATACTGTGGAGTGTCTGTTTATGAGGTGGCCATGTTTCGTACGGCTGTGCTCTGGGTTTGAGTCTTTGCTGATTTTCTAGGCTATTACGCGAGAGCATCTCCCTTCATACTCCTGTCATTTTCATGGAAGTTCTTTTATCTCTCCTCCATGGGCGTAGGGCTCTTCAATCCAGTTAATTCCCGTGTTCCATGTTTTCTGGTGTTTTGTTCTTAGCTTGACCGTGTTTCCATTGCAGCGATTTCTCGACAGTATCGGAAGGAAAATTTCCACTTCTTCCATCAGGAGTCTGCTACATAATTCTGGGGGCACCACTGTCCCTTGGTGGAGGAGACTCTGGAAGTCCCAGTCCCCCAAAAAGTTCAGGTGTTCTTGTGAAGGGCTCCAATTAAATATACTAAAAACAATGGACAACATCAGCTGTTCCGGCTATGCAAACAGAGTGCTTAGGCTATGCAATATTCCAAGAGAATGCAGACCATTATCCAAAAGCTACAACACACTAAGTCATTTTAGGAATAGTCTCGAAACAAACTAGACTGCCCCACTTCCTGTGAAGACATGGAAGCGTGGAAGTCTTCTCTAAAGAACTGGGGGGTCAATTTGTATCCAGCAATCTTTACTGCCTATTAGGCATTTCAAAAGAATAGTTCCTACAAACTCCTCGAAATTTATACAAACAGTTGTTATAGACATTATGCTACTAGCTGTGAGATCAAGAAGAGTGTGGTTTAACTGTTAAAAACCTTTAGACCAGTGGCGGGTCTATGATCTACAAAAAAGATTCAAGTTCAAAATCTTCAACGCGATGGTGTTATTTGCATGGGTTCTGTGACATGCCATGCTGCTTGTATTCCAAAGGGCACCCCTCAGTGACGAGAATTGCCTCTACTATGTAAAAATGTTTATTCTTTTCTTTTCACTGAATTAAATCTTTGCTTCCTAAAAGTAGTGGAGTATGCAGTTGAAATCTTAAACTTGCATGACATTAGATGATTTTACATAATTTGAGCTAAGATAATTGTAACTATTTAATTACTTCTGTTTATTTGATAAATTTTATATATACTTATGTTCTAGATATTTCTCATGATTCCAGAGATGCATCACGGGCATTTGTTTCAGGAAACTTTACAGGTAAATAAATAAACTGCAGATTCATGTTTGAATTTATATCGAGGATTTCAACACATGTTAGGGTTCTGGTCCAGCATATATCTAATTGCTATTAGTCTTTTGTTAATATAACCCTATTGGTTCCTTGTGGTAAAATTGTTTATGAAACCACTTTCTACATTCTTTTCTTGAGGGAACAATAGCTCAGCTCATTCATAAACTGGAATGGGAAATGCACAAATAAAAGAAAACCCGAGATAGCTCTGACACTCCTTTGGAAGCAGCACATAGGAGGAACTGGCTTCAATAAGAAGCAGAAGAGCAAATTATATTTTCACTTTTACCAATTTCTATTTTTTACTTGGGGCTCTCCTGGCTTGCCATTATTTTTGTAGTTCTTTCATTCATCTTGTTTATTGTATATCCTTCTAGTTCTAGAGGGTTGTGTAGGAAGTTTCTTCCTTCTTAGGGTTGTGATTGGTTTTCAGAAGCGAACCGGTGAGTGACTTGGTGAAGCCACCGGTTCTTGGTTCAGAGGTTCAACCAGTGGTTGCTCTCCTGGCTTGCCATTATTTTTGTAGTTCTTTCATTCATCTTGTTTATTGTATATCCTTCTAGTTCTAGAGGGTTGTGTAGGAAGTTTCTTCCTTCTTAGGGTTGTGATTGGTTTTCAGAAGCGAACCGGTGAGTGACTTGGTGAAGCCACCGGTTCTTGGTTCAGAGGTTCAACCAGTGGTTGCATCTGCTGATGTCAGCAGGACATCATAAATAATTTTAAAATCTATTATATATATGAAAATCCAAGAAAAGTAAACAATAAGGGAGGATATCAGAAAATAACATAGAATATATAATATTTGCATCAAATTCTGAAATTTGCCACTACAATACCTATATCAAGGATTCTCAAATCAAATAAAGAATCAATGTTTTCTAGATTCAAGATCAAATAGACAGCATGTCTCAATACACAAAAGTCACAAAATAAATTCTGGCTGAGCAATTTCCATGTTACAAATAGCCAATATGTGAGTAGATTTAAAAGTGGCACCAGATGGTATTAGAAACCAAATGCAAAAACACAGCAAATTAACAGCTGAAGTAGCAGCAATCAGCAATGCAATAGCAAATGTGAGATGCGGCAAAACAAAAACACCCAAGTGAATCCCTCACAAGGAAGAAAATGTCCAATTTTGATGCCGTTTCGGTGGCCACAGAAACAGAAATTTCGACAAATTTCGGCAGAAATTTTGATAAATGCGTTCCTGCCGTTTTGACTGCAAAATAAACGAATTAATTTATGAAATTTTACCAGAATGATCTACTAGTGTAGATCTACTCAAATATGTAATAATATTTCATATTGGATATGTGGGGGGTGGGGTCTCATCATTTTTGAGTGAATGACCCTGAACTGTTTCAATGGGCATTACGATGGGGATTTTTGATGTTAATTCTCAATGGTGAAATCAATGAATTAAGTGATTACAGTTTGCAAGCACAATATATAGACTTAAAAACACAAAATTGTGCAAAAAAAAAGCTCTAGATAGTACATAGTATATAAAAAAGTAGAAAAAAATCGATGATCTGCCTGTTTCGAGAGTTTCGTCAGTCAATTTCGATGTCCGATTGCCACCGAAACAGAATTTTCGGCCGAAACTTCGACAATTTCGTTGAAATTTTGAACATTGATCCCTCAGAAAGGACAACTCCCGTCACAGATGGAGCAAGGAGAGAATCAGAGAAAGAAGGGGAGGGATAGAGGAAGAAGGGGAGTAGAAGTCGAAGGAAAAAGACGTCTGCAGGAAAAAGGCGAGTAGTAGAGGAAGAAGAGGACGAGTATAGATAGAATGGGATGAGTAGAGAAAGAATAAATACGTGTGGAAAGAAGGGGAGGTGTCAAGGAACAACATGACAATAGAGAAACAAGGGGAGGTGTGGGGGAAGAAGACCAAAGTAGAGAAACAAGAGGATTAGAGAACAAGGGGAGGAGTAGAGGAAGAAGAAGATGAGTATTGAAAGAAGTGGCAGGTCACCTAGATGCAAGGGAGGACTGAGGAGAGCTAGGTGCCAAGCAGCCACAAATGCAGCTGCAGGAGTGGTTGTAGCAGCCGAAGGCTGCTGTCTGGGTGACAGCAGCAGGTGGAGCGGCAGCATCCTCTGGAGTTGGCAGAAGCAGCTGCTGCCACCATTAGTGGTTGTGGCTGGCCTGGAGTTGGCAGAAAATCTCACTAGATTACTGTTAGGGAAACACTCAGTGGTTTTGTCGGGCTTTTACCTCCTCTTGCAGGGAGGCTGGGGCTTAATGCCCCGTTTGTGGCATGTGCACAGTGCGCAGGAGGCATAAAACACCCATTGGGCATAACCAGCCGGTGGGAGAGAAATTGGACTGGTTCTCCGGTTCACCGATTTTTGACTGGTTCAAGTGTTTTCCGGGTTTTCGGGCAGACCGGACCGGTCCAACAACTAGTATTAGTTCAACTGGTTGGACTGACCGGTTCAGTCCTGGCAACAGATATAGATGGCACTGGCTGGGTTACGTAAAGAGAATATCATGTCTTGTTTCAAGTTCAAGAATAATTGTAGCAATGAATTTTATACAATGGTATGTTATTTGAAGCCCAAAGTCAGAATTGTTAATAGATATTTTTAATAGATAGATGGGTTTTCCATAATGTAATAGCCGAGTTCTACATGCCTGCATGTCAGTTTTCACCCTGTGAATGAATACATTTTAGATGTACATGACTTCTAATTACATCTCTTTATGCTCTTCTAGACTCCCCTCTTTGTGATCCTTTTGAACTTTGACCGACAGAAAACATAGACATGAAGACATAGTAGAGTTAAGTGGACAAGGATGGATGGCTTGTTGTTTCAGCTGAATGGTCACCACTGAAGTGACCCAAGCTAGAACCCTGAAAATCACCCCTGATTTACCCCTGACACACATTTCCTTTGTTTGTAAGGTTATTGCAGCAGCAGAGGAGTCACCCTCTTACTGTAGTTCCAACCATGGAACAGGACTTCGACTTCGAGTCCACTTCGTCAGGTGTGGACATGGAAGTTTGTGGAAATGTCGAGGATTTTTACAACCAAACTTCGATGCAACTTCGACAAAAATTAAGCTAAAAAATAGTCATTTTGTGATGAAAATCGACAGATTTCATCAAATCTAGCTAAAAAACACAATATACCTTTACATATAGCCATTCATATAGGTTTACATATGTAGATAAATACACGATTACATGTAGTCGTATCCGAAGTACGAAGTTCTTCCATATATAAAGTTTGTGACAATAAACAAACTACATAAAAATGGTGTAAATATGTGGTAGATTTAGCAGAGAGGGGATCAGTCTATTACTATTAGCTTTGAATAGTAAAAAATAACATTAAAATCATCTTACCTCAAGCTCCAACACTTTTTTCCCCTCACACAGCAAACTCCACAAAATACCAGAAGATTGTCGCCAACTTCGACAGATGTCGAGGACATTGTGGAATTTTTTTATAGACTTGGGTCAACTTCGTCGACATATGGGGAAATGTCGACAACTTCGACGAAATGTCGAGGATATTGTGGAATGAGGATGTTTACATGCATTCGACGTCGCCGGTCGTCGACATCGACAATATCGGCGAAATTTCGCCCCATGTCGACGACATTTAGTTCCATGGTTCCAACAAGAAACACTAAATTGGGAGGGAACTTGCATAAATAGCATTTATAAATGTTATCAAAGTGTAAACTTTGTTTTCGATCATGTCTTTTAGTGTAGTGGCTTCTCAATCCATTTGGCATTGCTAAGTGAGGTTACTGCAAGACCACTCTGTGGACTTGATCTACCAAAAAAACATTTATATATTCAGCTTATGATTCTTATCCCAACAAGCATCTTCAAGGTTGTGTAAGCATGCGGTTAAGTATAAGCTTAGCTAAACCAGGTATAGATATAAAGAAAATGGCATTTCATACATTTAAGACAATCTGGAGATCTGGACAGGCCACTGTGTGTTTTCATGTATAATCGCAGTGAATTGCAGAGTATAAATTTTGTAGTATTGTTTCTTTACCTTTGCTTTTCGTCTAGCATATCATTACCCTGTATTTCTGAAAAATACATATGGTGGTTGTTAAGATGTTCTTTTTTCTCTCTTTTTTGTTTGAAAATAATGTTTCAGGAGATGGCTTAACAGATTCACTACAGGGCTTATCCAGTGTAGAGGTAAGCTGCGCCAGTTTATCTCATTTGATGTGTAACCACAATAACCTGCACCCACAATTTCCTTAAATGCATTCAGCTGAGCATTACATAACTAAGAGTATGACAAGGCTAGTTATCCCTTTCCTCCTTGGATGCAAACACTGAATTAGAAAATTAACGTCCAATGGAATTTAAAATTTATTAGTTGTCTCCCTTTTGTAACTGATGATGTTTCCTTCTTTACAGTTTCATGTTGGATATTTGTTTCCTCTTCCGACGAACAATATTCATTGATATTACTTATTAGTCATGCAATTGCCTTAATGATGATAAACTCGATTATTCATGATCAACTAAATTATTTTTGATGTTTGAACGCAGTTGATTGCATTGTTATTACCTTCAATTCATGGTTTACTGATCGAAGAGTTCTTAAATAAACAAGGCTGTTGAGTTATTCATTTTGTTTCTTGCACCTGCCGCACCGAAGCCATTGGTTGTTTCTTCTTCATCATCTGACAATTAAAGACATTGCCCTTCCCACACACGTTGGGTCCTTATATCTCCCAACCATGGTCATTTTCTAGATTGCAGGAGCACCTTGGTGTTCCCTAACTCTACAAGGAGGTACCCAACTCCTTCATCCTCATATGCACAGGAGCAAAGTCCAATCTCTTGTGCACTTCATCCGTGCGTTGTCAATTATAATTTTGGCTGGTATCCCAACATACCTAGCCCACAAGCAGGCAATCTCTGTTTAAAATTTTGTACAGCATTATCTGATCAATATCTATATGTCATGTGAGCTAATGTCCCAATGAATTTTAAAGTAACGTAAATGATTCAACCAATCTTGCTCAAGTATTAATAATGAGGTCTCCAGAAATGGGAGTACATATCTTTATATAGAAATCAACACTTGCTGAGTTATTGGTAAAGGAAACTAATATCCTGCATAAAATCCTAATGACGGCAGTTAAGGAAGCAGCAAGAACTAAGAAAGTGAGCGCAAAATCTTGATATTCCATTCTCAATCGAGCACTTTCCAAAATGGAGAAAGAAACTATCCTTGTTGTATATCACTTTTGCATTAGCTTTTCACACAATACGCTGCCTTGTAGTCTAGGCTAAAACTCTATGACGTTGTTTTTTAGGTTAAAAGTGTGGTTGATTGGAGAAGTTTCTACATCAGAAATTACACGTAAGATATCTATTTCTTGATTCCATGTAGTAGCTGTTTACTTGATATTTTATATTTTATACTACGGAATCCCACATTCGTAGCATATGATGATTGCTGACTACATTCTTTTGATATCACTTTGTATTGGGTTTTTCAGCAGGCTGCGATTCTGCACTATTTAAATTTATAAGAAAAAATAATAAAAAATAATGTAGTATCCGCTATGGACAGAAATTTTGATGTGGAACAAGAAAGGATGATTGTCTTTTATTTTGGACAGCAATGGATTGGGAGTAACTTAGTATGAGTGGGAGTTCAGATGTTTAAAATTTAGTTGTCTTTGAGTTATCTGCAGTAACCACTTGTGGGTTTTACTCCCACATTGCACCAAATAGGTGCCCTGTTTGGTTGTTGCCATCCTTCTTTCTAGGTAGACTTGCGGTGGATAAATCAGTTGTTTTGTAAGAGGTCAGTTGTATGTTGATAATCACACATGGCTAATTGATTCAGTAGATTTGAAATTTGTCTATTGTTTAGTTTGTATGAAGTATTGTAGCAACAATACTTGTCAAAGCAGCAATGCGCTAAGCCTCACTAGAAGAGTGTTTAGGCTGTAGCCTTTTTCTTCCTGTTACAATTTCTTACCGTTTCAATGTATTTTTAATGTTATACAATCTATTAAAACCTGAAACTAAAAAATATCATATGCAGTATTATATATAAATTATTCTCAACTATAAATTTTTGGAGTCTGAAAGTGTGAAGTTTAGAGCAATAATATGGCTGAAAACTATAGAAGATAGAGACACAATGAAAACAATTTAAAATAAATGACATACACTCATGTTCTTATTAATCTCGACAGAACATAGTAGTTGAAATGTAAGGCTTAGACATGCTCGGATTTTTAAATCCATTGACCCCCGTATTGTGAACTGTGATTAGAAAAGGAGTCTAATATTGAGATAATGAATACAAGCATAGACCCTCTCCTTATATATGTTAGTAGTCATAGATACCAAGTTCACCAATATGGGATAAAAGACAAGATACAAAATGGCACAAAATAAATAACATAAAACTAAATATCATGCATGCCCAACTTGTCCACCATAGAGATGAATCTTGTCTTTGACAACGATTTTCTAAAGATGTCAGTAAGCTGATCCTCAGTCTTGATGTGTGGAGTAGGTATGCGTATGGATCGAATAAACTCTCTGACAAAGTGATGATCTACCTCAATGTGCTTGGTGCGCTCATGAAATGTGGGATTACTTGCAAAGTAGATAGAGGCTTTCTTATCACAATACATAAGCATGGGTTCAAAATTACAGACTCCAAACTCCTTTAATAAGCCTTGAACCCACATCAACTCATAGGTAGTATGAGCCATGGCTCGATACTCAGCTTTAGCCAGGATCTAGCCACAACAGTTTGCTTCTTGCCTCTCCAAGTGACAAGGTTACCACCTATAAAGGTGCAGTAATCCAAGGTAGATTTACGATCAACCCTGCTGCCTGCATAGTCAGAGTATGAAAATCCAGTAATCTTGCAGTGCCTATTTTTCCAGTATAGAAGACCCTTTCTTGGAGAGCTTTTTTAAGTATTTGAGAATGTGGCAAATAGTGTCCCAATGGCATTGAGGTTTATCAAGATACCCACTGACAAGTCCAACAATTGATGTAATATCTACTCGTGTAACTATCAAGTAAATGAGCTCACCCACAAGTCTTATATATTGCTTGCTATCAGGATACGAAGGAGAAGGATCATCATCTGAATTAGTATTGTGATCCAAAGGTGTGTTGACAGGCTTGGCACCCAACATGCCAGTTTCTTGTAGTAGATCAAGGATATACTTGCATTGAGATAGACATACTCTAGAAGAAGATTGTGATACTTCAATTCTTAAAAAATAGCGCAGTTTTCCTAAATTTGTAGTAATAAAGTATTTGCTAAAGTATTCCTTGGTAGCTTGGATACCCTGTTGGTCACTCCCAGAAAGGATGATATCATCCACATATACAATCAAAATAACTAGCTCAACACTGGCTGTTTTCACAAACGCAAAACGATCAGATTGCGAGCGTTCAAAGTTAAACTTAGCAATAATCTGACTTATTTTATCAAACCACGCTCGTGGGCTTTGTTTTAGTCCATAAATAGCTTTCTTTAAGCGCGAAATTTTAGAACACTCCCCATGAGCAACAAATCCGTGAGGTTGCTCCATATACACTTCTTCATTTAGATCGCCATACAAGAAAGCATTTTTGTCGTCTATTTGGAAAAATGGCCAACTCTATTGTTAACTGTTAGAATAGTCTCACATCGCTGAGTTCAGGGGTGGTCCTAGGGCTTATAAGGTGTATGGTCCCTACACCCATTGCCAATTGGTTTTGGGTTGAATACCACACATTCTAATATGGTATCAGAGCGGACCTCATGAAGCAAGTTTGAGGACCACACACTTCCTAAAATGACAAGTGCAAGCACACATAAGTGGCTGCACTTGATGGAGGATGTTAGAATAGTCTCAAACCTCTGAATTCTGGGTTGGTTCTTGGGCTTATAAGGTGTATAGTCCCTTCACCCATTGCCAATTGGTTTTGGGTTGAATACCACACATTCTAATATAGTATCAGAGCGAACCCTACGAGACAAGTGTGAGAACCACACCCTACCTAAACTGACAAGTGCAAGCACACAAAAGTGATTGCACTTGAGAGGGGATGCTAGAATAGTCCCACACCGCTGAGCTTAGGGGTGGTCCGGGGGCTTATAAGGTATGTGGTCCTTTCACCCATTGCCAAGTAGTTTTGGGTTGAATACCACACATTCTGATAACAACTACATAATTTCGTATGCGAACAGAGTTAAGACGAGCAATGAAAAAGTTTCAAATCAACACCATGGGTCTGTGTATAACCCTTAACCACAAGACGAGCCTTGAGGCATTCAATAGTGTGATTACGTTGATATTAACAATAAAAAATCAACAACATCCACAAAAGAAACATGAGCAGGGGCATTTACCACGTCCCATGTATGTTGTGTAGGAAGAGCTTCCATTTTTACTTCCATGGCACGACGCCGTGCGGATGTGTTAGGGCCTCAGCTGCGGTCTTGGTAACAAATATAGTGGAAATAGCAACAATAAAAGTGGCAAAACTTGAACCAAGATTAGCATTAGAACAAAATCGCTTATAGGATTTAAAGTGCAAGAGCACACCCCTTTTCCTATGCTAATCTGAGAATCAAAGTCATAAGATACCTGATTGGTGTCGTGATCCGCCGACAAAGATGGAAGATTGGCTGAGGGAGGGGCCATAGAGGGAGTTGTAGTGTTGTGGCATCTTTGGTAAGCCTTGAGAGGAAAACAAGCAATAGCAGATTTTGGAGACACCGGCTGAACTGGAATATGAAGAGGGGTAGCAAAAATTGAATCCGTAGATAAAGTGGAACCTATGTCAGAAAAGTACGATGTTTGTTCAAACAACACAGCATCTGCACTAACAAACCATTTGTTACTAGCCTGGTCATGACATTTGTAGTTCTGGAGTACTCTAAGAAGATGCATTTTGTAGATCGCGAATCAAGTTTTAATAACTCGGTCTGAAGGTTTCACACAAAGCAAGTACTTCCTAAAATTCTAGGGGGGGCACAGAAAGCAGAGGAGCTTCGTGGTACATGATATTAGACCGGACTTGGTTGTTCAAGATAGATGAGGGCATTTAGTTTATCAAAAAGCAGGCAGAAACATTAGGAACATGATAGTGAAACATAATTGTCTGAGCAACTTCAAGAAGATGATGATTCTTACGTTCAACAACACCATTATGTTGAGGAGTGTAGGAACATGAGGTTTGATGAATGGTGCCAATGTATTTACAAAATACACTAACATAATTTTGCTTGTGATTCAACGACATTTTCTGTCCTAAAGATTTTCACGGGCTTGTTAAATTGAGTCTTAATTGTAGCAAAAAAGGCAGTAATTATTAGTGTGTCTATTTACTTAAGTGTTTGTCTTTTACTTAAGTCATTTAGTCTATTTGTAATATGGGTCCAAGTGTGTCCTTGGCCCATTAGGGTTTGTCTAAGTGTTTGTATGCTTCCTCCCTTTTCCTATTTATAGGAAAGGGTGGCTGCCTCCTTTCTATCAAGCAATAACAGAAAACCTACACGTAAGGGGATCTTCCCCACTCATATCATTTTCCATATGGTATCAGAGCAGCCGTTCCTGAGCCGCCCCCAACCCTAAGAGAGAGAGCACAAAGGAGAGTTTCCTCCCCTTGCGGGTGCCCGCCGCCGGGATTTCCCATCCCTACCTCTTTAAGGAGCATCTCCATGGAGCCGTCTCCATCTTCATCAACAACAATCGTGCTATGAAGTTGCTGGTATCTAGATCTACAAGGACCGCCATGCCTCTGTCGTTCTTGCTTGCTAATGAAGTCGCCGCTATCCTATTCGTTGCCATAGATCTACACCGCCTTCCATGCTGCCACCATCGCTACCCTACCTCATCCATGCATCTACCCCTATTGAGATCTACTCCTAAATCAAGGACAAGATCTCCTATTTCTGCAACTATTGAGGATCTATCATCCTCTATTGCTTTGGTGGAGTTCCGTAAAGTTTTCTCGACCATTTTTGCCATTGCTCGGAATTGCTGTTGACGGTTTGCCGTCGCAACACGGCGTGTTGCTTTAAAACATGAGTACATGACGTGTCGACGTGCATCTGCTTCAACAGATCTGCCGTCGCGACATTGGACACGACGCTTCCTTTCTTTGACACAACGTGTTCGTTGATTCGTTGTGTGAGATACGACGTGTCCTCCCATCGTGTCGCCTGCTTCTTCCCCAAGCTTCTGACACGACATGTCCTTTCAACGACACGGCGTGTCGCCAGCTTTTGCTGGCGCTAACTGCTGTTACTGTGCTACCAGACACGACATGTCTCTTTAAAGACACGACGTGTCTCTTTAAAGACACGACGTGTCGTCTGCTACTGTTGCTTCCTGTGTCAACTGACATGTCGTGTCCGCTGCTACCAATTGCTACATTTTGGCGTGCTACAATGATTCTATCATATGGCGGAGGTATTATACATGGCGTGTCCGTTCTTTCTCTTACCAGCAACAATTATCTTCCCGTTTTTCAACATTTTTTTTATAATTTTGTTTACACCCCCCCGGTCTTCCTACCCTACATAACCTTTTGCCTACCTCCTGAATACTTATTCCACCCCTTTTTTTGAACCTATCCATCCTACCGAGTAACATTCCGGTAGTGTATCTTCTCTTTCTACCGAAGTTTACATTCCGGTAGTCTTCCTTTTGTTCTTCTTGTGCTAATCGGATCCATTTTGTGCTACATATTTGTGCTAATCGGATCCATTTTTTTAGCCTAATCGGATTTTTGCGGGGCTTCGCCCCCGCACCCCAGATTTGTTGCCCTACGGGCTAAACAAATCCCTTTTCGGGTCAGAGAGAGATCCATTTATTTTTCTACCCGAATCTACCTAATCGAGTCATTTTGCACCTTGACTCGCATTATCAGTTACCTCCTCCACATATTTTCCTATACAACCCTTGCCTCTACCATTGTTTTTGACTCTCCACTCCAACCATTCTCTTGATTCTTTTTGTGGTTGGCGTAAGGGGGAGAATAGAGGATGAAGAGTAGAGGGAAGAGATGAGATGAGAGGAGAGATGAAGGAAGACAAAGAAGAATTCAATTATGCTGCTACATGGATCTTCATGCTAGTTTTTACTGCTGCTATATGGATCCTTTTGCTACTATTGGTGTTCCTTTTTCACCTATGCGAATCCGTCTATTGTTATGTGGCTCATGATTCTGTTGCTGTTATATGGAACTTTCTGTTGCGATTATTGTTTATTCGTCATCTGCCTCGACTGCTGCTATGAAGTTACATATTGGGACGTCAGTGTTGCTACTTGTGCTATGATTAGCACATGTTACTTGCTGCTTTGTGCTTTTGCACTATCTGCTGTCCGTGCTACGTTTTGCACGTTGACTTTCTACTGTGGACCAGTACTCTCTGGACTATGTGGACCAACACTCTCTGGACTTTGACGCCTACTACTGTGATGAATACTTTATGAAGAGGGAAGATGATGAAAACTTTTTATTGTTGACTTTACATGGAGCTTCGTCTACATTGCATATTAAAGCTATGCATTTGCTTGCTACTTTGTACACTGGTCTTTTATCCGCCTACGTCATCGACTTCTGCTTCTATGTGCCATCACTCCTTGGCTTGTCCGTGCTTTGCGCACGTCGACTCTCTACTTGTCCGTGCTTTGTTTGCACGTTGATTACTGCTGCTTCTTGTAACCTAGCACTCTCTAAGACCGTGATCCAACACTCTCTGGCTACTGCGACGATGACTGTAATGAAGATTTTGGTGCCTATCTGTGATTCTTTCTTTTGCTACAGATGCCATTATGATGATCAAGAAGTCTCTATGCCCACTGAGATATCTGCTGCTTTGGAGTATCTACTTGAGGGGGAGTATTTGTCTTTTAGTGCTTGCGCGATTTATTATAACATTGAGGGGGAGATTTTTTTTTTTGGTATGGGTTTGGTTATCCTTTTATTCTGTTTAGTCTGTCTGTCTGTTTGCAAGCTGACTTGGGATTCTCCCAAGCTGCAATTTGAGGGGGAGTATTAGATTGTCTATTTACTTAAGTGTTTTAGTCTTTTACTTAAGTCATTTAGTCTATTTGTAATATGGACCCAAGTGTGTCCTTGGCCCATTAGGGTTTGTCTAAGTGTCTGTATGCTTCCCCCCTTTTCCTATTTATAGGAAAGGGTGGCTGCCTCCTTTCTATCAAGCAAACACAAAATCCTACACGAGGGGACATTCCCCATCATATCTCGACTTCCTCAAATAATGCTGTCCCCAATTGGCTTCTGTTGCCTCTGTGAATTCTTCTTCGGAGCAACAATTATTTCCTATTGGAAGTTGTATTGGTCTATAATGTATTTAGTTTGTATTCGTGTATAATGTAGGTCTTTGTCAATCATGTTAGTCCATCTTCTGAAAACCTCTTTACATATGACTGTATAATACATAGTATTCGGAAATACACTATTATGTATCTGCAACTATTACTTGTCATGTACTATCTATTGCCTACTACTTGCAAATATTATGTCGTTTGTCAAAATCTGCTATACTTTGCTTACCTATAATAATCTTAGTTATAGTGTGACAGTACTATATATAAACTCAAGTGTTGTTTTTGTAAATAATGCATATGCATGTATTGTGTGTAAAGTGTGTGTGTACTGTTGTAATTCTTGAAAATATTCCAATATGTGATATTTATTAGTTATTGGTTATTGTGAAACATGAGTGATGTCTGTTACAATGATTTCAAACATGATTATATTTAATGCATGACTTATCTATGTTGAACATATTACAGTGAGTTATACTTTTATCCATGTGATACTTTGTCTGAGTCTGCAAATAGTATCTATCAAAGTTAAGTAATTGATTATGTGTAAAATACAACCAAACTATTAGTAATGCAGATTTCACTATCTTTTCAATGATGCGTATATCACGGTCAGTTAATGTTTAACTGACAATACCTATATGCAAGTATTTAATAGTTGCTAACAATATGTTACTGTACCTATTACCTACCCTAAATTTTAAATACGATCTTTAAACTATATAGCTTATGGTATGATCAAAATAATTGATGACTATCACTTATTTTCGTTGGTTATTGAGTGTTTTTTCACTAATTTAATTTGATAAAATATGAATATCTATACTGTTTCACTAAATAGACTGCCTTTTCAAAAAGCGCCCGCTTTAGTTTGCTTCAAAACCCGCTTCACACTTAAGCGTTCAAGGGGGTCTATCCACATGCTTTCTGCCTTTTTAAAAAGTGCCCAGTTCAGTTCGCTTCAAAACCCGCTTCACACTTAAGCGTTCAAGGGGGTCAATCCACGCGCTCTCCGCTTCACGCTTTCCAAAACCTAGAACCACACATACCACAACCCCAAAGACCCTCATGTAAAGGAAGCATCTAAACTCACACACAATGCCCGCAAGGGTGTGGCTCACTGGTGATCGGACCGTGAAGGCGTGAACGCAGGCAGAGGTCTCAGGTTCGAATCCTCACGGGGACGAATAAACTGGGATTTATGTCTGACATGGTTTGCGCCGGAACTGATGGGCTGCACACTTGGTTTACCATACTCCTCCTGTGTCGGGCCTCCACAGGTTAATGAGGGGTCGGGGAGAGGAAGTCTCCTTGATGACTTTTTTTTTAAAACTCACACAACAAAACACCGCACAACATTTTCACCTTGAAGGGTGAATGCCACTTAGGCTGTTTGTCAGGTAGGTGGGATGATGACTTCGATTCAGGACCCAAAAAGTTTGTCAATGGATTCATTATCCATTTTCTAAGTGAGCACATGCAAGAACAAATAGATCCACATATATCATAATTTTACCGTAAGGAAGCTAGCTATTCAACTTTAGCAAATTGAAGGAAATATAGAACTAATAAACAAGAAAGCACACATGCTTGTCCTCTTTTAATTGTGCTTAAAACTACTTGGCCTGTTCCTAGCTAAGTAAAAATCATCACAGAATGAGCATGTGCATGACTCACCCTTGATATCTTAGGGTTTAGCCAACCACTATAAAGATAATGACACAACCCTGGTCCGCCGTCGACCGAGGTGGCTGCCTCTAGCATCCTCACCTCTCATTCTCCGTCCTTGATAGTATGATGGATCATACATATCTCTTTCACAATTTCACATTCACATCTTCATTTTTCATTCTCATATTCACATCAGTAGGATTGTGGTCTCATTTTCCGTAATCCATGATATCACATCACATCTCTAGGGAATTGGCACACCTATCCCCTATTCCCCTCGTTGATTTGTTCCTCAAGATACAAATCACTCTTGGATTATACTTCTACGACTCCAATAGAAAGAATACATCCATTTCACTTACCTGGCACACATTAGGGAATTAAGGTGTTCATGGCTCCTAACTATGTGGTTTAGGGTTTGTTCTTTATTCCTTAGTTGTTTAACTCATCATAGCCATTTGATTCAAGTAAATATTACTTTTCATTCCATACTATATTTATCCACATGAAATGCTTTGTTTTCATTTCTTCACAACTATATTTGTCCACTTGAAACACTAGACCATCAATATGCAAGAATTATTGAGTAAAACAAGATTTGAGTGTAATGAAAACATCCATTTCCTTTTTATGATGTTATCAATCATGGCAACATTTTCATATGATATCTTAGTATACACATATCATCCATGCCCTTTTGTTTTCTCTTCTCTTTCCTTTCTTAATATCACCATTAATGTAATATCACAAAATATGGGAACTTAGCAATTAAATGCATAAGAAGTCAAGAATTCTTCCTCATAGTGTTCATATGATAACATGATTAATAAAGAAAGAATATCCACTCACTTTTCATGAAATTTCAGGCAGTTCATCAAAATTTACCATTTGTACTTGTTTAGAAGCATTAATTCTATTAGGAATGGTTAGGCTTAGTTCTTCTATGCATCTACTCACTTTTTTGCTATAGCAAGAGACGTAATTTAGTCCTTATAGCTAAATCAGAAAACACTTGAATCTTTTTCTTCAAGAAGAGATTCCTCCTTCAAGAACACCCAATTAACCCTAGGAAGAAGAAAAGAGGGAAAGAAGAGAGAATATGCATTAGTGATTGTCTCTTGATTTTCCAACTCCTTTTCAACTCTAGACCTGTTTTTGAGTTGACTCCAACCTTTATCTAAGACAATCTCTTTGAGAACGTAGGTTTGGGTGGAATTCATGATACAATGGAGTGTCGTTTGGATCTCGTTAAGAAGTGAATAGAGTCAGTATATCATATAAGACATCTTCAATTAAGTTGTTTTTCTTGACAAAAATTGCCTCCAGCCTCGACATACTCATTAGCCAGACGACTTCATTAGTTGGCCCAACCAAAAAGGGCCGCCAGCTCGGGAGGTCTTACTACTAACACATGTAATCAATTCTAAGGACTGCTAGTCGGTCTCCAATGGTTGGTCGACTTCTTAATGATAAGTTCGACAGTTTGGTCGCTGCCTTATGTCTCCAACCAAAACTAGTAGCTATCCACCCATCACTACTCCAGGACAAGTTGGTCCGACTAGTTAATAGTCGTCCGACCAATCGGCCCAACTATAGGCAAGTTGACCCGATTTGGGTCAAAAGAACTTGGTTAGTTGGCCTCAAAGGTCAACCGACTATTTGGCCTGTCCCTACAAACAGTCAAATCTACCACTCTTTAAGTCATACGAAGAGGTTCTAAACTTACCCATACATGTGTTACGTGTAACTTCTAACTTATTACTGGATTTTATTCAGTTACACATTTATCTTTGTTTTATTTTCCTTTCTTAATTAAACTTTCCTTCACATTCTCAAGCTCTTATCATAGCATTTCAAAGAATTAGGGTTCCTTATCATTTCACACATATATGATAATACCAATCATCCAAAATCAAGGCTTTCATTGTCATTAACTTCACTATTAACATGATTTAGGGTTCACATTAAGATCACGAGAAAAGGATTATGGAGATTTTAGCACTACGAAGCTAGGTTTTACATGTTACTCGGGAATGGGTCATGGCGGCTATAATCAATCTATATATGACCTTAGAGGTAGTATTAGGCTTAATATTCTAATGTTTCTAGTAGAGCAAGGGATGGTTTCAATTCCTCAATCAAATCATGTAAAGCATGTAATTTTATTTTTTGAGCTTGACTTCTGTAATGGTTGCAAACCAGAAGATATACAGGCACACTGAAAAAAAAAATCTCTGGACCAATCATAGGCATGCAGTTGAAAAGTTTAGTTTGTACTTGCATTGTTCTAAGACGTGGTATCCAATTGATCGATGTAGAATATGATAGTTATGTGCAAAACATGACAAAGAACTGGAAAATTGATGATCACATAGATGAATAACAAAAAAAAGGCCTATCTTTGGTGAGTGATACTAAGTACTAACCAACACATTATGAACTTTTTAGAATTTGATGAGGAAATTAGTTATTACACCAAATCTATTAGGAATGGTTAGGCTTAGTTCTTCTATGCATCTACTCACTTTTTTGCTGTAGCAAGAGACGTAATTTAGTCCTTGTAGCTAAATCATCAAACACTTGAATCTTTTTCTTCAAGAAGAGATTCCTCCTTCAAGAACACCTAGGAAGAAGAAAAGATGGAAAGAAGAGAGAATATGCACTAGATTGTGCTCTTCAAAATAAGGGTGATGATTTAATGGATAGGAGAGGAGAAAATGTAGTAAAGCATTAGTGATTCTCTTGATTTTCCAACTCCTTCTCAACTCTAGACCCGTTTTTGAGTTGAATCCAACCTTTATCTAAGACAATCTCTTTGAGAAGTAGATTTGGGTGGAATTCATGATACAATGGAGTGTCGTTTGGATTTCGTTAAGAAGTGAATAAAGTCGGTATATCATATAAGACATCTTCAATTAAGTTGTTTTTCTTGACAAAAATTGCCTCCAGCCTCGACATACTCATTAGCCAGACGACTTCATTAGTTGGCCCAACCAAAAAGAGCCACCAGCTCGGGAAGTCTTACTACTAACACATGTAATCAATTCTAAGGACTGCTAATCGGTCTCCAATGGTTGGTCGACTTCTTAATGATAAGTTCGACAGTTTGGTCGCTGCCTTATGTTTCCAACCAAAACTAGTAGCTATCCACCCATCACTACTCCAGGACAAGTCGGTCCGACTAGTTAATAGTCGTCTGACCAATCGGCCCAACTATAGGCAAGTTGACCCGATTTGGGTCAAAAGAACTTGGTTAGTTGGCCTCAAAGGTCAACCGACTATTTGGCCTGTCCCTACAAACAGTCAAATCTAACACTCTTTAAGTCATACGAAGAGGTTCTAAACTTACCCATACATGTGTTATGTGTAACTTCTAATTTATTACTGGATTTTATTCAGTTACACATTTATCTTTGTTTTATTTTCCTTTCTTAATTAAATTTTCCTTCACATTCTCAAGCTCTTATCATAGCATTTCAAAGAATTAGGGTTCCTTATCATTTCACACATATATGATAATACCAATCATCTAAAATCAAGGCTTTCATTGTCATTAACCTCACTATTAACATGATTTAGGGTTTACATTAAGATCACGAGAAAAGGATTATGGAGATTTTAGCACTACGAAGCTAGGTTTTACATGTTACTCGGGAATGGGTCATGGCGGCTATAATCAATCTATATATGACCTAAGAGGTAGTATTAGGCTTAATATTCTAATGTTTCTAGTAGAGCAAGGGATGGTTTCAATTCCTCAATCAAAACATGTAAAGCATGCAATTTTATTTTTTGAGCTTGTCTTCTGAAATGGTTGCAAATCAGAAGATATACAGGCACACTGAAAAAAAAAAATCTCTGGACCAATCATAGGCATGCAGTTGAAAAGTTTAGTTTGTACTTGCATTGTTCTAAGACGTGGCATCCAATTGATCGATGTAGAATATGATAGTTATGTGCAAAACATGACAAAGAACTGGAAAATTGATGATCACATAGATGAATAACAAAAAAAAGGCCTATCTTTGGTGAGTGATACTAAGTACTAACCAACAAATTATGAACTTTTTAGAATTTGATGAGGAAATTAGTTATTACACCAAATCTGCTGACTGTTTTGCTCATATGAAGGATAAGAAATGTTTATCCAGGTTGACAAAGAAAGCCATTGCTGAAATTTGAAAAAATATAAGGTTCAAACGATAACTAACACCGATGCCAACTTCAAGAAAGCTGCAAAAGAGATCAAAAAGCTAAAAACAAGTTTCACTTTTGAAGCTTGTGTTGTATTGATTTGATTTTCTAAAGAATTTAACACAATAAAATGAGTTTTCTATGTACTTTCCCGCGCTTAAAAATAAAAGATTAATTTTTTCGTACTCTAGTAGAAATGATGAGAAACAAACAATACAACTCAGATTTAATTTAGCATGAGATCACACTCTTTGCAACATTTTACAGTGCACTGTGATGTCTGAACAATAGGAATTAACAATATTTCTTTCCAACGAGTGGGTATAACATTGATATGGTATGCTCAACAAATAATCAATGTAAAGAAACATTATTCTTATTTATGATGAATGTGTGCAACATCCTTGTAGCAAACTTAACACGTAATCAAAGAAAGATAAATTCCTAACCATTTTGGGGTCGGCCATATTGATCCTTCTTTCCATTAGACTATGTTATGAGTCATATTCTTATCAAGATGTAAAGTTACTAAAATCTTTTCTGAGAAGCTCTCCTCAAGTTGGTTTAGGTTTGCCTCTTCCCCTTTTAAGTATGCTCGACCTAATAATATTACTCTGAATTGGGGAATTGGTTGGCCTACAAGGCACATACCAAACTATTTGAGGCGACTCTCATGATGCTTGTCATCAATACTCACCAACCCCACCTTATTCCCTACATAGTTTATATTCAAGTGATTTTCCTTGTTTCCCTACACATCCATCATACTATTTGTCAGCCTCACTAATTTTGTTTACACATTATTTCTTCACTGCCCAATATTCACTTATAACATGGCTGGCCATTTGGCTCTTCTATAAAATGTACTTTTCAGATGTAAGAGTGATCCTGTGGTCAGAAACTATCCATGTTGTACTCCCAATTCATTCGTAATGCTGTTAGCATGCATGATTCATCATCTTTAATAGTACCATCCATGTGAATAATGGATCTCGAATGACAAAATTGATCACACTTTGGCACAAAATTGATCACATTTTGGCACAAATCATCTGACTTGGCACCATTCATAACAGTAGACTAGCTGAGATTGCACTGTAGATATATTTTATTTTACTTTTACTAATTTTACAATAGAATCCAATGCATTTCTTCAATGTCCAATGCTATAATCCAATGTGTCCATAGTTTCATCGGTCAACTCAATTTCATCAACAAATGCATAGTTTTGAAACCCGACCCGACCTGGCCGGTTGAGTCTCCACCCGGCAAGTTTTGCGGGTCGGGTGGGGCTGAAATCCGATCTTAGCTAAGATCCAGAGTTGACCCGGTGACCCGGGTGGTTCAACCGCCTACCCGGTGACCGGACCCTCGGGTCAAAGACCCGGCCGAGTTTTGTTGATTTTATTTTTTCTTTCCTAAATGACCATTTGACTTGTTTTAATGTCCTTTTATGCAGTCCCAACTATTCCATGCACTGATATATTCACTTATTAAGAATCTTATCACTTGTTTTAAGTATTGTAAGATGATTTTATATGCTTCTTTGTGAATAGATACTTAGTTTTGTATGTTTGATGTTTCATAATTCATAATGTCATAGTTCCATACAATAGATTATGTGCGTATATATTACACACTTATATAATTATATATATACACATAAATATAATTGTAACAGACATGTATATACATGTATGTATATGGCGTAATGCTGACATCACCGGGTCAACTGGGTCGACCCGACGGTTGAACCAGACCCGTGACCCGGAAGCTTTGTCGGGTCTGAAAACCTTGAACAAAGGGCATACACCAAAAAATATCATCCTGAACATGCTTTGTCAAATCTTCAATGACAACAACTAATAAATATGGGCTCAGAGCTGATCCACCCCAACTATAATAAGAAATTCACCCCCTGAAGTCTTGACACTGGAAATTGAGCTACGATACATGTTCTTATTATATCAATGTATTGGAATGGGGCAACCTTTTGCTACAAAACTCACAAAAGCACTTTCCTTGATACTCTCTCATGAGTTTTTTAAGTTAATGAAAATCACATTGAGATCTCTTTTGTTTATATATACTTCAGAAGCCTCGTTGTTGGAAATTTTTTACATCAACTGTGGATCTTCCATGCATCAAACCAATTTGGTTGTATTAAATCTTTGCTCCATAATCCTTTCCTAAAATGTATAGTTTGGGCACCTTTTAAAATCTCCCTTGTTCATGTAGATAAGAATGATGATTCTATTTTCCACTCATCTGACAATTTCTTTGTCCTCCTGTACTTGTTGAAAGAAAGTTGTTATTTAAATTATTGCTCCCTCCTTCCACTCTTCCATACATCAATAGGTATTCGTAAAAAATGTTAAACGATATAAATATTGAAAGCAAGATTCCTAACTCCATAAGGATTACATCCTTAGTTTTTGGGTTTGTGCACAATCATTGGTAAAGAGAACCATATATATGCCCTTGGTGAGAATGTACACATTCAATAGTTGGATCAAGATCAAAAGTGAAACATTAAAAAATAATGATGAAACATGTGATGAAATACTTCTTCACTCACTACATATATTTGGTAAATCCTTACCCCTAATTTATTTTATAACTCAACTCTTGTCAATTGTCATTACCGTCCCAACTGATTCTGTCAATCCTACGTTCTAAAATAGTTTTGAGTCTTTTGACTTAGATCCTCATATGACATTACATGTAGTAGTTGAAACATCGTACCATGATAAACACATTGCTTGCCATGGGGAAGTATCTTGCAATGATAGGGATCAAGCCTTATAATTCTCATAATGTGGTCCATAATTCTCTAGGAGGCTATGCGACATGTTTTTAAAAGTCGACCTTTGAGGCTCTTGAGACTTACGCCCCGAGGCTAGGCTACCTTATTTGTGCCTCCAGGCTTCTGCCTCAGTGTCCTTGATTGAGGCATACACATGAAAATGTTTGTTTCTCACCTCAAAGCATTAAGGCTTAATTGAGGAGTAAGCCTCATTTTTTAATGTTATTCTTATGTCAACCATCAACTTTTATACTTTTGAGGTTATCATGAACACTCTCCTTAAAAAGTTTCTATTCAAAGTTGTAGTTGATTATTATTCTCTCATTAATAATATTTAATCATATCTTTTGGTATTATATTTCTCAATCTTCATTGTTGTATTTATCTTTATGCTTTTGTATTTAAAATGTTGGTGATTATAAATTCCATTTATTGCTAATGTTGTCCTTTGTTCTTGTGAATTCTAGAGTATGTCTCCCCTGATTCTCTGTCTAAATGGATAGTTGGATCTATAAGTAAACAACATTGATCTTATATATACTACATACTAATTTTATTATTGTGGTGGTCTATATAATTAACTTTGCTCGTAATGCTTTTTATTTTTCTTTCGTTGCCTAAAAAATATTCTCTTTACATTTTTTTTCTTATATATGCATATTTATATTACACTCGTATACTCCTACATAAATACATGTACATATATATATATGTATCTATAATTTTTTTTATTTTTCGAAAACCTAGGAAGCATGGACACTTCCCAGAGGCCGCCGTGTCCATGTCCAACACGTGTCCAACATGGACACGCCACAGACACACATGGACCCGTGGCGGACACTTCTCAGACTTGTCAAAGTCTCCCATTTTTATCAGGAGTTGGACACGTCCTGGACACGGCTTGGACGCGCTAGGACACAACACATCACAAATTAAGAAGGGGAAACATCCTATTGCACATAAACTTCCTCTCCACCCCTGATGCACATGTCTTCCCCTCGTCACATCGCCACTTAGGTAATTACTCCTCTTCATCCACCTAAAGACTTTGGCCTCTCCTCTCTCTCCGCTTGTTGCCAACCTCTCGTCTTCCTCTTCTTCGGTCTCCAATATCTATGTTTTATTTGTCCACCACCACCAACAACAACCTCATCTTTCCCTTCCTTTTCTTCCCAAATCTGAATGTACATCAATGTTTCACTCTCTTCTAGAAATAGCAACATACCTCCTCTTTTTTCTTTGTTGTCTGCCACCATTACTATCTTTTTACTGTCCAAATTTACATGTGCATTTATTTTTCTATGGTTCATACTTGTAGTGCTTAACTTGTTATTGTTTGTGAATAAAATTTATATTGCTATTATTGTGCTTACAATGTGGACTTGTTTGATCGTATGCCTTTGATGGCTTAATTTCATGATGTGTGCAATGTGTGTTTGAGTGAACATATGAAAGTTAATATAGCTTGGATGAATAGATCTTTAAGTTTGAATGCTCTTGTTCTTTTTTGTGTTATATATAAAAATATTATATGTATGTATATGTATGTGTATATTTTTCGCCGTCGACATGGTCAAGCTGAGGACAAGGCCAATAGTCATCTTGACCGCGACAACTGTCTTGACTGCGATGCATGTCTCGACCGCTACAAGATTTGCACTCACAACATCCGCCTAGACTGTGACATATCTCGACCGCTACACCCGGCCGGGATCGACATGGCCGGGCCGAGACAAGTGTAGCAACTGAAATAGGTGTTGTGACCACTCATTACATACACTTTATCTTCGCCTATAAATACCCACCCCTCGCTACCTGGAGAGGGGTTATGAACACTGGGAGGTCTCATTCCACGGTTCTGACTCATTTTGATTCCCAGAGTCCTGTGGGAGAGTTTTGAGGTCCGAAAAGGCTGAAGTGCTCATCCGTCCGTGTCCTATATTTTGAAAATTCCCGTGTCCCGTGTCAGTGTCCTAGACGAAAACCTCTTACATATTTTGAAGCTCACGCCTCGAAACGCCCCGAGGCTGACGTCTTGCTTGATTGAGATGAAAACTCCTTGTTATGCCTCACAAAGTTTATAACCTTGCTAGGCGGTGACCTCCAAGACTAGGGAGCTTAGGCCCCATGCCACTGCCTAGGCACCCATGCATTATATTAACTTTATAATTTTATATTTCAAAATGTAAATAAATGTGTTTATCTGTATTTTACTAAGTATGTTATTATTGGTTTCGTAAGCTTAATCGATCCTAAATTTACCTAGATTGACACTTCGTTTGACCTAATTTAGATTTAACTTACTCTAATTGATCTAAACCATAGCTAATTTAAGCTAATTTAGTCCTAGTTGACCTTACATGACCTAGATTGGCATGATTGGAACTTGATTTGACCTAATTGTGTGCTAAAGTGACCTAAATTGGGCCTAAGCTAGACACCCAAACTTGGATACCTCTAAATCCTAGCCATAAAACTTGTAAGCCAAATGACGGCTGCAGGGGGATGTTAGAAGAACTAAAGCACATTCAGTTTGATGTACAAATGATTAAGCTTGCCCCCTCCCCAACATGTGCATACATGTGTAGTTGAATAACAGACAAAAACATGAAAGATCCAACATGATATATCGATAGATTTTCATATTATCTCCTCTTAGTTGGGTTTACATTCATCAAGATGCTGATTATAATGATGACCTGCTGTAGGCATGGACTATGACTAAACAACGTTACTGGTATTATGTCCATTTATGAATTTTGGCCGATGTGGTTGAGATCTTTATCCAACAACAGTATGTTAAGTGGATATTACGGCATGTTTGGTTCGCAGGAAAGGATTGTAATAGTATGAGCAAGAGGATAGGATAGGGAGGTACAGGTGGAGGATGGGGAGTTGGGTGATCCGATCCTATGTTTGGATGCGAAGCAAGGATTAGTAATGACCTTTTTCAAATTGTTCCTCCAATCATGTGTTGTGTTTTGATGATCATCATGGTCAATGGATACTAATACAAAGTCAATTCTGTAATAAATGCGACCTGTCAAAAAGTAAAAATCAGAAATTTACAATCTAAAAAATCACACTAGAATGTGCAATATAAAGTCAAAAGTCATGTAGGAGCTAGTTGCAAGTTTAACAACATTGCAATCTCAAATTATTAGTCAGAAATACACATTGTAGAATCAAATAAAAAACTCGACTTTAACAACTCCATTTGAAGTTGGGCGTCCATGATTTCCATCTTCAAGACAACTACTTTTCGTGAAAGAAAAATAACGTGAATCGATTAGGTTTTGTATTAGAGAACGTGCTAATTGCTTCAATCGTTGCCTATTACTGAATCAATCTGAAACAAAAGTACCAATTTTATTGTTCAATTATGATCGTAGAAACAGTTGATTAGTTTACTAGAGAATGGGGACAAAAACGCACCATACTTGTCCGTGACATTCCTGATTTCAGCAATGCCGCAGCATATAACTTTTCTGAATCAGCAGCAGCACACACAGTGATGACGGGTGATTCGATGCATGAGCATTGTGATTCGGTACACGAGCATTGACGAAGGAGACAACAACGCCAAAGCCGTGAAGCTTTTGATGAAATACGACTTTTTTTGTTGCCGAGATGGAAACGACGCTTCTATGGCAGACCCCATCAGGCAGAGCTAAATTCATCCACGAAGAATTCCGTCTCTGACGGCGGTGATAGAGAAGGAGCAATTTATTTGCGCGTACGCCGGAGCACGGGCTGGAGGCGTCGTTGCAAAAGTAGTTTGCAGTCGGAGTCAGGGTCGGGGTCGGGGCGGGGGCGGGGGTCGAGGGGCGTGCAAAAGTTTATACCATCTAATACTTAGGGGGAGTGTGGAACTCAAAAGTCCTACCTATATAGGATTGTTGTTACATAAGGATTAGAATCCTTGTGTCATTATTGCACAAACAAACATAGGATTGGGATTACTCATGGGATCCAAATCCTATCCTACTTTTAATACTGCAAACCAAACATGCCGTTAATTCACAAAAGAGCAATGCTGAAACAATAAAGACAACGTTTTATTTTTATATAAATGAGTAGGACTTGGAATATGATCCTGTTTACTATTCATCATGTCTGTGGATGAAATTGAAGCTTAGCTTCTCTAGGTTCTACCCCTCCAGGAATTGAAGGGTGGATCGGTTTCAGAAGCAGAAAATTCATATTGCCCCCATCTCAGCTAACAGCCATGGTGTTCTTAATAAGATAAGAAAAGAAACAGGTCTTCCTCGAAGGCTTGAAGAAGTTTGTAAAAGGAAAACCCACAAACTGTCAATTTAGTGCATAAAAAGATAGTTGCCCTCCAAGTCCTGTGCCTAGTGCAGTTGGGATATTTTGTCTGAGATTGGTAATAATGTCAGGATTCCACTGTTGTTATGTGCAGCATGAGGTGCAAACTACCTGACATAGTGCATTTCTCTGCAGCTGTAAGCAGTGAGGTGCATTGGAAACCTACACTTAGCCACATTTGGGAGACTTCCATCTTTAGCTCGACACCAACTGTGCGGAAACCCAAACAGTTTTTGAAAAGAATGCTCAATTAGAAAACTGCATTTGTAACTTTTTGTTGTTGTTGGAGACAGCTTCTGTGAAACACATTCGTTTTGTTTCTTTTATCTTTCACCTTTCCCATGCCAGAACAATCATACCTATTTTCAATCGACGCTAAATGTCTTATGTTTGAGTCAGCGTATTCCAAATTGATCACATTGCTTGATTCTATTCTTCTATTTTACATTCTAGAATGTCATTTCTTTTGGGTATTAGTTATGCAGGCAAACTTATTGGTCGTTACTATGACCAACACGGAAATGCTACAAAATATCTGAAAGGAGTTGAAGCAAAAGCTGCACGAGGAGCACAATTACTAGAGAAGCAGAAGGAAGAGGAAGCTAAGATCCCAAACTGCAATTCCAGGTGGAGTGAAGCGGAAGGGGGAGAGGTAGGGTACTTATCTCTTCGGTGTCAGTTCAATCTGTTTTGCTTTTACTAATACATGGTTATGTCTATGAGAGTTTTCTAGTTTATATGACGGTGCCATTCTTTATGCAATCTTCCTCCCCAATCTTGTATGGATAAATAGATGACAGTTAACCATGGTTTTCGGATTCTTCCTCAGGTATGGTGTGACAAAGGCTACCCAAGACTGGTACAGCGCCCCCACGAGATCGCGCTGACGGGAAAGATGAGTCGGCGTTGCGCTTGCTTTGAAGAGGAGGATCTCAATCAGCCCGGCTTGGAGCTGTACAAAGATTGCGATCCTATGTCGCAAACTTGCCGGGTTTGATGCCGTCAGCAGTAAAGCCCCGTTCCTATCCTTCAGATATATATAAATGCAGACAAAAAGGAGTGATCTGTACATTAAAGTGTTGTAATGCTTTAATTTCTTTATGTACATGTCGTGGGCACCGTTTGTTTATGGACGTCAACTCGAGTGTTGTTTGTTCTCCTGATGGCGCTTTGACGTAACTAATTTAATACGCCACAAACTGCGCCGACTGATCTATCTTGAAATATTTCTTAGTCTTTGTCTCAAAGAGGCACGTGCCCGTGTCACACCACACGGCTCACTTGAAGGCTGCTAGCTGACGTACTTTTGGTATGGGTAGGTATTGAACTCTCTGGGCGTGTGGCATCTGCCGACAAGTTTGACTACCAGCTCATATTCTGCATCGGAAAATTTGCTGTGCTCTACTCGGACCATCAGAACTTATCGCCATGGCTTGTTGACGAGGTGGGGTGTTGTGGAGCACTGGAGCGGTGATTGGAGGTAGGGTTCAGCATTAGGTTGGGCTGTACCCAATCCAACCCAAAACACTAGAAACCAGCCTGAAAAACTCCGCTTATTGCTGAATTCGGGTTGGCCAGGGATATGATTTTTAGGCCAGCATATTTACACAGGCCGAGTAAGTGTTAAGGCAAACACAATCTGGAGACCTGGCAGAGGTGTGTAAAACCAGGGTCCAACAAAAGGAATTGACACAGAAAGCAATAACTTAACCATCTGTAAACATTGTTAGGTGTATCTCTTTAACAGATCAATATCCGTGCTTAAAATCGTTTGTTATCAAACGTCCATATATAACATGTACAGGCACGATCACTCTACAGCGAGAGGTCTGATCGACTCTGGTCATACACAAACCACTTGATAATACTATGCAACTGCATCACACAGATTACCTCATAACAGTATGTTAACGTATAGCTTTTTAAACCATTATAGCATCTTGTAATAGATTTATTCTGCCACGTTAAGAAGGCATGTGCTTTACTACGTGACTTGAACCAACAACGCTACCCATTTGGTAGCCGCAACCATACGTCATAGCAAGTACTGCAGCAAGCGACTCTAACTTCACAGAAATCAATTGATTATGTCAACTGCAGATACATTGGATATGGGTTCTATTAGCAACTAACGGTTGATGAACTGAGCAACTCCTCTAACTGGAGTTACATTAATGTAAAACTGGGGTGAATCAAGATTACAGTTCTCAGCACTTGGGTGGTATCTGTATACCTCCTCTCCATTAGAAGCTGTCAATGCTAATGTGATTCTTATAGTTGCTACACACTAACGGCTGCAAGCTAAGTTTCTTTTAATAAACTAACCACGGTATAAAGTATAACATTGGTGTTGGATTGGGACTTAAAATTTCAGATTGGTAGGGCTGTGGGCCAGCATTTTTTAAGTTTCTTGGGTCGAAGATGGCCCGAGACCCACCTTTAACTAACTTGAATTGACTAGGCCATAGTTGTGTATTGAGGTGTCATCCCGTTGTATCCTAAGCAATTAGTGTAGCACTTGATAGGTACTAGTGTTGGACACTCGAGTTGGATGATAGTATACTAACACTTAATATTACATTATAAAAAAGTACACTTTGGACTAATCAATGGACTTTACATTTACAACAATGCAATTTATGTCTTTACACAACATGTGTTAATAACAATTAGACTTAGGCGTTGGATAATTTTTGAAGATGTACACCAATATTAGATGTGAAAGAAATATTTTGGATGCAAAATCCAAGATTCAAAATTCAATATGAATTTTAGATGGCATTTTTGCTTCTGAAATTTTGATTGCAAATGTAGATGAGATGATTATGTTTTAAATGACCATTTTAATAGGTATTGTAGAGTAGGCTAAAGATTTTCTCTTTTGATCTAGCATATCATTGTCACAAGGTGTCCAATATGCTTGTCTTAAATGCTTTCTTGTTTGAGGAAAAAATCGCTCAACGTTGGCATCAATAAAATACAGTCTGATCAACTGTTTGTGCTTGAAAGACACATGTTGCCACCCCACTTGAAGCGTTCCTTTGACGCCTTCTCTAGTTAAAGATTCATTGAACCTGAAACACTTTAATCTCTTTGATGCCTCTCTTAACATACTGTTAACAACACTTAACAAGGCTTTTCCAAAATGGTCGAGGAGCTTAACATGATTAGTAGGTGTTACGACCCCACCTCCCAATAACCCCCAATTAAGGGAGACCGAGAGGTCGAAGCCGCACCCATGACTTCTGGATCAAAGGTTCAGCAATTAACCAAGAATAATTATCAAATTTTAACATACTATACTGAAAGATGTAAGAAAATAAATTTTTGCATACCTTTTTGAAAACTTGGATCGCTAAACTTCTATCCACACATATACTAATCTATCTAATCCTCCTTTGCACTGTAATTCTCATTTAGTACCACATGTGCCACTTTACTGTTTGTTCTTTTCATTGTACCTAAAACGCCGACAAACAAAACGTCGGTCAGCCGAAGTTGGTATGTGGGGGAAACAAATAATGTCCAACTATGTTAACAATATAATCACTCAATTAATCATTTAACAATCATGATTACGTTTTAAGCCAAACTACTCAATCCATACCTATCCACAACTCTGTGTTGTCCCTGTAAGGACTTATATGGTACCTCTATAAAGGTGACTTGATGGACCTACCCTCTAGGAAGCCAAAGTCTTTCATGACCTGATGGACCTACCCTCTAGGTAGCCATGTACTAGGTCAGCCATTACGACACAGAGGGGACCGGGATCTGAGCTAGTAGGCACATATCTTATGTGATAATCGTAGTCACTTTATAGTTGCTAGAACTAAATAAACATCCAACAGTTTAGTTGCTTTCAATGTGATTAAACATCCGGGAAACCATCGGGAAACTAAAGCGGTTATTCATAATCGTAACCACATACCTGTTCAGTAGATTTCTCAAGCTAATATCAATTCCAACCAAGAAAGCAATCCAAGGAAGTAATTCAACCACATAATCAAGAATCCTGAAAAACACTTGTATTCCATTTACTACATACTTTATCAAGGTTCTTTCTATTCAACTTGAAATCGCTTCCTAAGGTTTCTGTATCCATTTTAGGGTTTCGTTTTGCATTTAGGGTTTTCCTTCATCTTTTACCATATTAAACCCTAATTTTATGCCATTACTCACAAACCCTAATTATCTCATATATTCTTCAATATTAAGGTTATCTTAACAAAATATAATCCCATTTTCATATTACATGCACATTAATCATCAATCAAGCTTCTTTTTCATTAAAGCTACTATTTTATCCTTTTAATCCATAACGAGATCATTATCCGCATCAATCATCAATTTCCAAGTTCATTAGGGTCTAATTAACATATAAACTCATTTGTCATAACTCTACCTTTTATTCATGAGAAAACCCTAATTACTACATTTTGGGTTTTTATCCATAATTAGGAACATTTATATTCAAATTGGATTTAGAACATCATAACTCTATCCTATTCATGGATTTGCACAATTGAAACCATTAAAAGGCATATTTTCCCAAATTAGGGTTTCTAAGCCCATTCATGTAAACTTAGGTACATGAAACTCTAAATTAAGACAATTATGTACAAAGAATATTCTTTTAGATCTAAATGTACCTTTTTACGATTAACATGTTAATATCAACTCTTATGATCCATTAAACCCTAATAAATACTTTATTTATTTCAAAATAGGGTTTCTTAATCTTTAATTCATTAAAGATGATGAGTTACACTACTTTTCGAACTATGATCAGATTCAGGCTATAAAACTATTTTTAATGGGTTCCTTGCATTTTTCTGATCAAAATTCATATATAACTTGATTTAATCCGAGCTACGGTTAAATAAATATAATTTTTGCAAGAAGATACTCACCACAGCCAATGAGAGTTGCGTGCCCTTTTATCCAGCGCAATCCAAGCCAACTTAAAACATAACGTAAGGTCGAAACTACCCCCGCGTGGCTGGTCATTTCTTCACATGCCCGAGGGGCATTTCGGTCCAATGCGGCCTTGGTCTCCTTCAACCTCGCGCAGCCAGAGCCGCGTTCTGCAGCTTCGCGTCGGTCCTTCCTCCCTCTTTGGGCCTCCATCCACGCCAGCAAAGGCTCCCCTTCCTCTGCCATGACTTAGAGCACCTGGTGCACCCCCAATCTGCGGCCACCGGGGTCATCTTCTTCCTCCGTGCTGACCTAACAGTGCGCACGCTACGGCTGTCTGCGGTCCTTCTCCTCTCTTCCCTGGGGCCCAAAACTCTTCTCCGGTGGTCGCCCTGCCTCCGCCCCACCTGGGCGCACTCAAACCAACACCAGGTCGTGGCCCACACGGTCGTTTTTGCGTGAAAACAGTCTGCGGTTGCTGCCACTTTTGCAGCAAACTTGCAGACCCGCGGACGGAGTTGCTCGATGTGCAGGGCGCAGGCACGATCTCCGGCCCATCCTTGGTGGTCTTAGAAGCTTCATGACTCCAACCGGACGACTCCTCAGCCCCTGGGTTGCTCCAGGGTAAGCACTACTCGTGGATTAGGGTTTGGACGGAAACATGGAAGAAGAGGAAGGTAGAAGAATGTGGTATACTCTCTCTCTCTCCTCGAACCAAGACTCAACCCCATATATAGGGGAGAGTACGAAGCCCTGAGACATGCCTCTACGAGTCTCAAGTCCAAAACTCGCAAGGAAACTTACTTTCCTTGATTGAGAAGCAACCATATTATTTCTCTCTTTCTCCTCGTTAACTTTTATTTCCTTGATAATCCTTTTTGCATGTATATTTAAAAATACAAAATCTCTCTCTCTCTTTTGTTCTTTATTCATGCCTTTCAATATAGTAGCCACGAAAATTATTTCCTTTCATCAAATTTACATAATTACTGGATTATGTATTCCCATTATCTCTTTATTTTATAATTATGGTATTTTCTCTTCCTTTTTCTTTATTGGGGCTCATTGGCACCCAAGAAACTTTATTATTTCGAAATTCTCTTTATTGGATATATATTATCCTTCTAGATGCATCTTTATGCATTATTTCACATTATCTTGTTTATTTCCCATTTAAAATATCTCTTTTGAGGATTTATCTTTATTTCTCTTTTATTTTCCTCATTGGCATTCCTTTTATCATTAGAAAACTCATGGATACGAAATTTCCCAAAGAAAACTCTTTTATGCCTCTTTCCACTCATTTTCCATATTTTATCATTATTTTCCAATTTCTTTCTTCATAAAGAAATACTTAATTAATCTTTTCTTTTCTTATTGCTTTCTTTTTGTAACCTTGGACTCCTTGGTACCCAAGGAACCCAAGAGGCACGAAATCCTCTTTGGATTTGCCTTCTAGAGGTTTCTACATATTTCTTTTCTTGAAAATTCAATTATCCTTTTACCATTTGAATTTCCTGATTATTGGGCCCAATAGCCAATAAAGCCCACAAAGAAACCAATCAAGGCTATTGTGAAAGGAATCCATTTAATCAAAACAAATCATATCATTATTTGTTCAATTAGCTTTAGTATGAGAAATTACATTTCTCACTAATTAAGCCCAAAAATTGGGGTTATAACAGTAGGTCCTTACATTTGACATGTGCCATGGTTATTTTTTTTAACTCGTACAAAAAACCTAGTAACTTAATGATGCCGTTGGCTTATATACGATCCTAGTAAACTTGAACATGATTTCAATGTAAGATTATTAGAAGTCAAAGTGGAGAGATATATTTTCTTTTGATTAATCCAATTGACGTATGAGCAAAACTAATAAAAACCAAACCATGGGTGTTTGCTCAACATGCATGGAGCATAAGAGAGATTGTTAGATCAACCATTTATCCACATGATGCAATGGAACTACACATGTGAATGTTAGAAGACAATATTATTTTGGATCCCGCTTCCCCACCAAAAGGATTCTATTTATTCCTTCTTTGGAATCAAGAAAAAATCTCCCCCTTAATATACATGTCCTCTATAAAAAACCCTCTCTTCCTCTCCTAAATGATGAATACTCGACCATAGAGAGCACATGCCACCCCTTGATGCAAAGGAGGGAACATGACAACCTCTAGATCCTCATGTTTGAAGCCAACAAAAACATACTCTTCTTTCTCCTCACAACCAAACCCTGCCCTACCATGTGAAGGAGGAAAGGTTCCTTCCTTCTGAACTCTTGTATCTCTCTAACCTCACATGATTCACTCACATTATTTTTCTCTCCCACCTAGTAGTTAGAAAGAAATGACGTTAAATTATTATGAAAATGAATTATCTAGTTTGATAAGTTTAGTAACATGTCTTATACTAATTTAATTGGCATAATTTCATAGAATTTGTTGGAAAGGATTACATACATGGATTATGGTTGTTATCTAGAAAAGCACAATACCATAACACTAGTCAAAGCAGTTGATCCAAACTAGATATTAAAGATCAACAAGTTTTTATGGATTTCAAGTACACCACCTCCTTCATGTATCATTATATCCATGTGTGGGTAAAACTACACTCATGGATGCATGCATGGCCTTTAGCCAACTTTTTATTTTGTTGGCCCACATTCCTCTCACTTATATAAAATTTTGTGATATTTGTTTTTGATGATTCAACATTATTCTTTCACATACTTATAAACATAGTTTCTTATAGATTATGAAGTGCGTGTTGCATGTATTTATAATAAGTGGATTAATTCTATGCTTAACATGAATTTCTAAGTCTGTTTTGAGATATTGAAGATGAAGGACATTCATGTAGAGGCCTCCTCCCCATGGTATCCCCACTAGAAGCGGATCGAGGAGGCAAGGGTCGTCAACCAATTTTTCAGAATCCAGATTCAATAAGTAACTAATAAGAATCTATAACTTCATTAATAAATTTTGTCGATAACAAGATGAAAGATAAGCTCCTCAAAGGAATTACATAGGTGACAAATGCAAACTGGTATATGGAAAGAAATAATAAGGTCTAACTAATCCTTCAAGCAACTTTAGCCTTATGATCTTATGATGCCTTCTTCTGGATGTCCATTTCCTCAAACTTTAAATAATGCATCACCATAAAATGCCGACAAACAAAACACAATCAACATATATCTATATTGAGCACATGATTGCATACAAAAATATGCACATCTATGGATAATAGTATATAAAGCATACAAAAATTATTTAGAATAGGCAAACCTTGCATTTTTTGTTCAATTCTCCAACCCACATTTGTTCTATATCTTAGGGTGTACCAGTTCCCTATGTTCCACCCATTGATTCTAGGGTTTCTACCCCGCATTGGATTTCATAGTGACTATCCAACATTGGATTTAGTCAGAGTGCCATTATTGATTTTTCAACCATATCCTCAATGACCCCCTTATTTCTTGGGAGTACTATCTCCTAAAAACCACCCTTACGCGAGTACATGGTGGGTTCAAAAAATAAATCTATATATGTGATACACATTAGGCATTATAATAAAACTAGTCTTGAAATAAATATCCAAATCATTAGGTGTAAGAGCAATCATAAATAAACCATCGTAAAGTCATTAAAAATATATATGATTGATTACTCATAAGATAACCAAATATCAATCCAATGAAAGGCGCTTTTCAAAAATATCAATCCAAGCAAGCAATTTTAGATCCACTTCAAGATTTAGCCCAATCAAACAAGTAATATGAAATTAATCCATAATATTAATGTATTGTCATAGTATTCACATAATGTGGATTAGGTGTAGTGTTGGACCTAGGGGTTTGATACAAGTTCAAACTACGATTAGGTTATGGTTGTACTTGAAAACCCTAAATCCTCCAAAAGAGTTCATAGAATAGGAAACCCTAATTAGATATCACTAGGAACCCTAATTTTTAAGTCATAATCCAATTTAATCTTTATTAAACAAGATCAAATTATATTAATTAAAATCTTATTGAAGATGATACATATAATTATTTATTCAAAATTAGGATTTGCATATATTCATCATCATACATATATGCATCTTGGACACTTTTTGAATCCAAGGCTTAATTGGATCTCAAATTGTTATTTTCAAACTACAAATGTTTTTGATAAATTTGATATATCTACACACACACACACACCCACACCCACCCCCCCCCACACATATATATATATATATATATATATATATATATATATATATATATATATATATATATATATATATATATATATATATATATATATATATATATATATCGAGAGCCTGTACCCAAGGGTATAGGAAATTCTCTATAACAGATTCTAGTTAGCATAGTTCAAGTGGTATTTAATGTAATCCATCTATACAAAGGCAAAGTATATGATTTGGATTAAATGCTACTAAAATTTCATGATGATACCTTTTTAATTTATTAGATATAAACCAAAAAAATTCAATGATAGCTGCTGATTTTCAAAGTTACCATTCATTTGTATGATCGTTAAACTTTAATACGAAGGTGCTACACAAATATGATTGGAATGACTTCTGAAATACAACTTATCTACCTAATATACTTTATATCCATACAGTTGGATCATGCCAAAAGTATTGGGAAGTGTGAAAAACAATGTTTAGGTATAGAAATTTTCCTATCCCTTAGGGATAGGTCCCTTTTATAATATATATGTATATATGTGTATATATATGTGTGTGTGTGTATTCCATCTTTTGGGCTACAATTGATTTAATAGGATTGTTACAATTAAATGTATATGGACCAATCAAAGCTTGCCACGTGACCTAGATGTTGTGAAGCTTGGATGGATTTTAATTGGTGATAGTTTACCCCTCTTTCTTTACATAGTGACCTAGCTTGGCTATAGAGATTGAGGCAAGGGAGTAATTACCTCACAAGGATTCTCTTCATGGCTCGCATGAGGGAAAGAAGCCATGGAGTCAACTTTAGTGTTATGACCGCATCTGAGCTTAATTGGTAAACTAGGGTTTACCTAGATGATTATATGCTTAATTGGATTGATCATTGCTTAAATCTAATTAATGATGACAATTCAATTATGATATTTTAAACGTAATAAGAACATTAAGTGTTGTATTGTTTGAGAAATTAGGGTTTGAGAAATATAAACCCTAGTTGGCTGAAATTAGGGGTTTGATGGTACATGAGTATGGAATTTGATCATGATAGCAGTGTGGTAAATGATTTTTCATATTTTATGAAAATTTTGTATTTAATTTAATTCTTGATATGATATGTAAAAATCAATCATGCATATTGGAGAAAAATTTTAGAATATTTGAGTGTTCTTTGAATGTGGTTCTCGATCAAACTATACTTTGACCAAAATACTGACAGAGTACTTTTTAGCAATGCAGTGTTTTATTTATATTTATTTATTGGTAACTCTAAATAATCTGAAATTTTAACTGGCGATCTAAAACTCAATAATAAACAAAATGTAAAATTTAATAATTTTTTTATGCATTTAGACCTTATCAATAGACAAAGTACAATAACTAACATTTTTTTAGAATTTTGGATAGAAGTGCACTATTATATTTTTAATTTTTTAATGGAATCTTGGAATGATCTCAAATTTTACATAAATCTTTATAACACAATTATAAGCAACATGATAAATTATCATAATTTTTAGAGAAGGTTTGATCTTTGAAATACACGAATTCACAGAAACCTTTTTATGATAGAAAAATTTGCTGAAATAAGAAAAAGTTTAGTGAGGGGTCAATGTGCAATTAACCCAAGCAGCTCAATTTCTCTATACGGTCAACCTAACACACAAGGAGATCTCATAATTAGTGATTCAATCCATAGAAACGAAATCCTAGAGAGAGAGAGTTAGGGTTTGAGAGGAGAAATTGATGGAGATGCTGACCTAGGGTTTTGTGGTCTAAGGAATGATGAAATCATGTAAGTTTAGCTTCTTTGGATATAGTTTCATGGTGAATCTTCTCTCACATGTCAAAATTCTGTACCTCCTCTGATTTGATCAGAAATGGTGTCAAAACTTCCCATTTTCTCACTCTTTCTTCATAATCCCTCATTTTTAGGGTTTCCGAGATGAAAGGAAGAAGAATTGGGTGAATTGCTAGGGATTTGATATGGATTCGAGATTTTCAGATATGAGATATGTTTTTAAGGTGTTTTCACACCATAGGGTGAGTGGGAACTTCTTTTAAACAATATATTGCATGAAAATTGGTTAAATCAACCATAATCTTTAATTGCTTAGTATGCGACTACAAACCCTGAATTGTCTATTTGTTCTAAGTTGTTGCAAAATGATATGAAATGGATTCTTCCTTTGTTTGAATGAATTTCAGATGATAAAATCATATTAGAAATGCATACAATACATTATAATGAGAATTCCCTAAGTATTCACAGAGGTTATAAGAGTAAACTGAAATATAGGGAATTTGTCTATGACTGAAATTTGCTGTATAAGTAAATAGAGAAAGTTGCTTATCTAGATCCCCTTGGTCTTGAATGACTGTTTATCTAAATTCATAGTACATATATGTTAGATACTATCTTGAATTTTGTTTAAAGTGAGTAGTGTTTGTTTGGTATCTCAGTGAAGAGGGTGAAACCCTAGATGCGAGGAAAGTTGGATATTTGCGAATAGATATCGTGAAATCCATTTGAAGGGATTTTCTTGACATGATAGACTTTATTTATTCAATGTTATTATTGATGCATGATATCCCAGTGAATGGCATGGAAACCCAAATTCAGCTCAGTTCCAAGGTTTCATACTTATATTGGTTTTATATGATTTGTTGATAGTAGTCGTTATTCAATGAATGTTTATGTCGCATGAAATCTTTATGGGAGCCATGGGAATAAGTTGTTGCATAGTAGGAGGTGACAAGATGTGTGATGGCCTTGTGAGCCATGAGAATACTTGTACAACCAGTGAAATGAATACCTTGGTCTAAGGACCTAGAGGCAATGATTACCTGTTATAGAGGTAACAATGCTATGTGATGATCTAAGGGTTTGAATACCCAGATCCAATAATTAATGATGTGAAGGGATGAGAATTCCCAGTAATGTGATAAGGGATTGAGATCCCAGGTATCATGTATTGTAAATATTTGAAAAGTACATGATAGATGTATTACACCTTTTTTGTAGTATTTGTTGTGATTAAATGAAACCCTAAGGGTAGGGTGTTCAATGAATCAAGTATTGTGATATCAATGTTCTCAGTTATTATTAATAATTCTTGTCACGATAAATAATTAACTCTTAATTGAGTTATGAGATGCACAACTCAAGATTTGGGTTGATATGCACGTTCTTTGAGAAATTACAGATAAGTTGTAGGTGCTATTGACGATTACTCATATGTCAAGTAATTAACTCTTATTAGTGTAATAAGATGATAAATTGCATGATTCTAGTGTGTATGTGCCAAGTAGACATGTAATCTGTTTATTTAAGAATTTTAGTCTACTTGCATGAATAGTATGTTGATTACTCAGTATATTATAGTGATTTGAATATACTGCTCTGCCAAGTTTAGAATGATATACATGTTGTATTATAACTTCAAATAAGTAGACACGACATCATAGAGATACCAGAGTCAAGTATAAGTAAGAGAAGGGTACAATGTAGAAAGAGCTTTCTAGGAATAATAAAATAATAGACTTAGGAGCCCTGAACAACGTAGAACCCCTATGTGAGGTATGTACCTTAGGGGTGAAATGACCTAACCCTGATAGCGTCTAATATATGGGGGTCGGAACGTGCTATCAGGTGGCACAGGGGACGAAGCCCTAGTGGAAGTCTCCTTAAATTATAGTTTGCAGTGTCCAACATCAACCAGAAGTCCTGGTGGCACTAGAGTACAGAAAAGCCAAGAGGTGGATTGACTCTCCGCCTGTGTGCTCAAGTTAGAGGAGGAGTCCAGTTTAGGCCAGCGAGCCATTTCTCTATTGCAGACCAGGAGAGTAGTCAGACTTAGCATTTCTTGGGCGTGTCCGCTAAGTCTTATACGGTGTGATCATAGTGCACTACGAGTCTTCATATGTAGAGTACACTGCATATGATCAGGGCATAATAAAATGAATGAGAGGTCAAACAAGTGTGTACATTTATTCAATTATTCTTTGTATGTTTTTGAATTATTAGTGCTCTTTATGATCAATCAAGCATTTCATATATTGATTCACTCTTATAGATATTTAGAGTATCCTACCATATTTATGATTGTCAATTATTATACTCTTTAAAGCTTACTCATGTTATAATTGATATCAATTGCTCAAAAGTATATTTGTAACTATATCAGTGCTTTAGACTGTTTCTTTGAAGTACTCATTCACTGAGCGAGTAGGTTCACCCCTCTACTCACAATTTTTATGGAAATTACATGGACTTGAAGAAGATATCATTGCATCAGAGTAGATCTGCCACAAGAGTTAAGTCTGAGTATAGTTAAGTTCGACCGGTCCTTGTCACTCTAGGTCCTTGTAAAGAAATAAGAGATAGTTGTAAATGATGATGTATAACATTATTCCTCTTTTGGCAATATGTGTGAATTAGCAAGTCTTATGTGCTTAAAAGTATGAGGAACATAATGAATGTTCATACATGCATTTTTACTGTTGAAATTAGATTAGAGAAATCAATGTTTAAATTCCCTTATAAAGTTGGTTTATGTGGTTCTATGCGAGAAAACAAAGAGTTTTGAAAGAGAAGAAAAAGTTAAGGGTGATCTTTGTTTTACATTAAATCCTAAATTTATGCCCTAATCTCATGATTAGTGGAAATTGTGAGATCAGGGTGTAACAACTTTGGTATCAGAACTTAGGCTGAGTTGTCAGGGACCATTAAGTTAGTAAGTTAGAGTCATAAGTGTGGTGGATAGGAGATGTTATGATGTTAGCTCTGGGGATTTGAGTATTTAGAAATCCTGGCCTGATATCTGAGTACTTGGATCAACTAGTATCAAGCTACTCTGTCTATTCTTTCATGTATACCCTAGCCATGTATACAGTGGAAGGATGGTCTAGACAGGAACCCTAGAAATATTAGGGTTAGAAACAAGATAAGTAACATGAATTAAGAGCATAAATATAAAATGAGATAGAACTTTCATTTCATATTGTTTTTTTATTGGAGATGAATAGAAATTCTCTTATATGTTTGAATTCAGATATTCAGTATTTTGAAATATATATGGGTCTTTAAGATTTGTTGTACACTATGTAGTTGTAGCATTTATTGATTACATTCTTCGTATCAAGTAGACTCTAACTGATCAAGCTTGGAAGACGGAAAGCAAAGAAGAAAGGGGCACCACTGTGATGGGGTGGAAGTGTCCAGATCAAGGGGCACTGAAGATTAATACAGATGCAGCGTACAAAGGGCGATGAGGATCTATTGCTGCTGTGGTTAGAAATGACAAAGGAGAATGGATGGGAGGCATAGGTCAATCGATCAAGGCCGATTCTCCTCTTGATGCGGAGATGAAAGCTCTGGAGTTGGCCTACAAAATCTGTATAGTTTGCAACTTGGAGGATACTGTTATTGAGATAGATTGCAAGCAGGCCGTTACTATTATCAATGAGGACTATAAAGGGAATCCCAAGTATGCTAGACAAGTTTGGGCGATGCAGAAGAACAGCTGCCACTCTATCAGCTTATGCTTCGGCAAGAGAGAAGGCAACAACCTTGCTGATTACCTTGCCAAGTTTCACTTTAAAAACAAAACTGGAAATTGTGTTTCCCACAGATTTCCGAATGATACACCTAGTAGTTTAGAAGGTGTCTCTTGTAATGGTCGTAGTACGACCATATTTAGTTCTTTGCAATTTTCTAGAATATGTAATACAAGTTTGAGTTTGCTTGCACGAGGTGGGCAAGATGAATAAAATCGTCACCTGACTTCACCCAAAAAAAAGAAATGATCTTTGAATAAACTTTCCTAAGTGGATATTCTTTCCACATGTTTGAGATTAATAGGAGTTGGTTAATCTTAAGTAGCTCTTGGCTTCAGGACTGCAGGTTAGGCTTAGTCCAGCTGGCGGGATGCATTACTGGATCTAATGACTCCTATTAATAATATGATAAGAGTAGACTCTAGATAAATTAGACCCACATCATAGTGAGAATGTACATACACTAAGATGTTGAAACATATGGGAAAGATTAGAATAGCTAAGAATTAGTTGGAACTGATATCTAAGACCCAACTTTGGGGCCTCATATGAGAAACCCTTAATTGGGAATAAAGAAACACAACGTAAGGTTCAGATTAAGTTTAATGATTAATATTATATGAACTCTAAATATAAAATATGGAAAAGATATGAGAAAAGTATGTAAGGGCCAAGGTAGTAAGAATCAATCATGAGGAATGGATTATATAACCGAGTACAATGTTTTTATGTACTCCAAAGCAAAGGAAGAATAGAAGAAAAGAGTTAAGTATACGATAAGTAAATATAAGTGAAGAGTCTTCAGAAGAGTTAAAGTAAAGAGAATTAGATAAATATGTAAATCATAAGACTAGGATAAGAAACTAAGTTCAAACAAAGATAAATGTTGGAAATGATGAGCTTGATTAAGGAATGAGGGTTATGATATAATTGAGAGCATGGAATGTATACCTTTATTAATAAGTTTAATACATTCATCCTTACTACCTTTGGATTCCAAGTCTCTATAGAACAACAAACTAGTTTCTAAAAAAAAAGAACAAAAGTGTAACTTAACAAAATGAATAAGTTATACAAAGGTAGACTATACTCAGGAAGGAAAAACTTGATATAAGAGAAACTATGTTTCACCCATGCATGAGCCGTTTGATTTAAAATGAAGGATATGTAATGTATTAAACATGAGTTAAAACTAGTAGAGAGATTATTGATTTAGAATTTCAACTTCACATTAGTAGAAGGATAAAAAGAAATATGTGCAACATGGTATACATGATCATACACATGAATAAGCAACATGATCATAAGAGAAAAGTAGAAGTTAAAGGTAACATGTGGAAGAGTAGTATATGGTATGAGGATTATGGAAAGTAAGGAAGGGTTTGAAACATGGTGGAGTAATATAGATTATAAAAGAAAGAGGTTAGGAGATTCAATCAAGTGCTAGTTAGTCAAGTATCCTTATTGATAACTAATTAAACCTACATACGACAAATGTATTAATGGGATGTTTGAAGATAAGAATTCTAAGTCTCAGAACTGTCTTTTCTTCCATATATTACTCTAATGAGAGAAATGTGGGAATGAAGTGATAAGAAAATGAATCATATCTGATGCATAACCTGTTGGTATATGTATGCCCGTAGAGCCATCCCAAGAGATTGAATGGAGTCGGATATTAATCAATCAATTAATGCGATTATTTGGTTAATTAATGAATTTCGGAATATTCTAATTAATCCACGAGTGTTTTAATTAACGCAACGTTTTTGTTTACCGATGGGTTTAGGAAACCCTATTTTCCTTCGTATCCTGTTTAAAGGAGGATTGATGACCGATATCTATATAAGATAGAGAGAGGCATTTTCCATTTACACTCACGCACGTAAACCCTAGCCGTCATTGTCCTTAGGAGAGAAAGGAGAGAAACGCGTTGCTAGCACGCCGCCGCAGAGACACAACTCCTTCCCTCCGGCTTGGGAAGCGCGACGTGGAGTTCTGTTCATCCGCGTGGATGAAGTAGAGACGCAGATGCCTTGACGCCTGCGTTCGGAGGACGTCGACGACCACCACCTGTACGCGCTACGAGCGGCGTACATCACTGCCGCAAAGGAGCGCCACCAGATCAACCTGCGACATCGAACGGGAGAGAAGTTCTGTCCGTGTAGGTTAGCAGTGTTGCACCGTCGTGCAACGAGATATCGCCAGACTTGCTCTGCGATAAGGTATATCCCGCAAACACTCCTTCTAAATACGTTGTTGTCGACGAGATCCTGTTTCGGGTTGCGTGGATTTTATTACTTCCGCCGCGCATGTTTTCTCCACAAAACCCAATAGTGGTATCAGAGCAGCGTCGATCTACGGCGTATTTGGATTAGTTTCGATATGATCGAATCGTTGTATACTATTTTTATGTTGCATACGATGCGAATTAAACCTGCTAATGTGCAAATCTAAACCTAATTCCACATACGCCGCATGCTTCTGTTTTTGACATTTTGGACGGGGTTGACTATGGAAAATATTGATTTTCCTAAGTGCACGGAAGTAAAATTCCGTAGACCTTTCAGGGGCACAGGGGCGCTGCCCCTGTGTACCCCGCATTGTCTGTGTGGGAGTCACATTTTTTTAATGGGGAATGTCCCGCATTACAAGTATTGCAATTTTAATATGTATATACATATATGTAGATATACCTATGATACCATACACGTCGCCTTTAAAATTTGTTTTATGTGGTGAGTGCATGCACGGTTATGGCCTAGTATCCCCTTTTGTGAATGTTGTGAATGAATGTGGATGTCAATCTTGTGGATATGTTTGTTTGTGAATTCTATGGATGTATAATGGTTACATATGGGTCCTTTGTATAAAGTATTCGGCTTGCATGCCGAGCCTTATCTCTTATTTCAAAGTGTAATTAATTCTTTCCTTTTATATTTGCACTCATATGATGTAATAGAGATAGGATTAGTTTTAGTTTTTGTAAACTTGATGTAAGGAGGCCACTTGAAGATCCAACTCCAAGGAGTGTCCATGGAGAAGCACCATGAAGATCTAATTCCAAGAAGCAACCTGAAGATCCAACTCCAAGGAGCGTCCATGGAGAAGCAACAAGAAGATCCCATTCTAAGAAGCTACTTGAAGTTCCAACCTCACGAAGCATCCATGAAGTTGTTCATTGTAATGTTGAGCATTACAGGCTTATAGGTTGATTCACAGGTGTTGCATGAAATGCATAAGACCATAGGTGGAACATAATCCTTTGTTGCTCCAAAGGATTACAATAGTATGGCCATAACCGATGTATTTGTGTTTGTGATTGCATGTCTATCATTTGTGGTTGTGGATATAGTAGTATATGATACGTACTATAAGTATGTGGTGTTTGGATATGTATATGTATTAATAAAACTCCTCAATTAATAATATTAAGTTTTAGTTGCTTTCCATAAGGCAACACACATGAAAAGCTTGATCGACTATGTGTGGGCACGCCTCCGCGTGGTACACTATCTATCTCGTGGAAGTGTGATGGTGGGTGTGTGGGTCTGCCTCCGCAGGGTGCAAACTTATCGTGTTGGCTTATGGGTTGGACTTAACTAGGGAACCTTGATAGGATCAAGTACCTAGAGTCACACAGATGCATCATGGCAAGGAGTTGTGCATGATCATCTATCCAAGAGTTGCATATGATACAATTGGCAAAAGTTGCCTACCTTAGTATTTGGTCTTTGACGCCGACGTTGGCTGGGCATTGATCCAATTATTTTGGGTCTTGGCTCACTAGAAGGTTGTGCGTTGCAATCTTCCGAGTTGATAGTGAGGGCTATCAATTTGAATAAAATAGTGGGAGCGTAATTAATTAAAGGCATAATTAATCTCGTTTATCAAATCTTTACAAGTCAAAATGTTTTGGACTAAATGCAAATTTTTCTTTTGTAGCAATCAAATGGGAACCAACACTCACACTTTCTCATTGCGATCGGTCCTTGAGAAGGACAAACTTACCGAAACCAACTTTCAAAACTGGTTTAGGACGCTGAGAATTGTTCTCACACATGAGCGTAAGATCTATGTCCTTGAAACACCAGAGCCAGAGGAGCCCGCCGTAAATGCGCCCAAGGCTGAAAAGGATGCTTACAAGAAGCACCTTGATGATGCCGTGGATGTCAAGTGCCTGATGTTGTGCTCAATGAACTATGAGTTGTAAGAGCAACATGAGAACATGAATGTCATGGAGATGGTAACACATCTCAAGAACATGTATCAACATCAAGCAAGACATGAGAGATATGATGTCTCAAAGGCTTTGTTCAAAAGCAAGATGAAAGAGGGAGACTCAGTTGGCACCCATATACTCACCTTGATTGGGTACGTGGAAAGCCTATCCAAGCTGGGATTTCCCCTAGGTCAAGAGTTGGCCACTGATGTGATTCTACAATTGTTTCCTGAATCATATAATCATTTTGTCATGAACTACAACATGAACAATTTTGACAAGCCGTTGTCAGAATTGTTAGGCATGTTGAAGATAGCTGAAGCACAGATGAAGAAAGACAAGCCCAAGTCTGTGATGGTGATCAACAAGGCAAAGGGAAAGTCAAAAGGCAAAAGCAAGGCTTAGAAAGGTTCTAAAGCCAGGCAGAAGCCAAAGTCATCCGCACTCAAAGCTAAAGGTGGGATCTCCAAAGAAGGTAGTTGTCACCATTGTCACCAGCCTGGACATTGGAAAAGAAACTGTCCTCTCTACCTGGAGGAATTGAGGAAGAAGAAGCAGGGGATAGAGATCTCCACTTCAGGTATATACGTTATTAAGATAAACTTAAATACTTCTTCATCATGGGTACTGGATACCGGATGTGGATCTCACATATGTTCTAATATGTAGGATCTGATAAGAAGTAAGCCTTTACGAAAGGGCCAAGTCGAGCTGCGGGTTGCTAATGGAGCAAGAGTTGCTGCCACCGCTGTTGGAGTTATTAGTTTATCTTTGCCTATGGGCCTTGTAATAGAATTAGAGAATTGCTATTATGTACCTGCCACTAATAGAAATATTATTTCTGTATCTTGTATGGACAAGAGTGGATTTGAATTTCACATTAAGAATGGAATTATTTCTATATCTAAAGATGAGATCTTTTATGACAATGCCCCTATGTCTTATGGTATCTACTTGTTAGAACTTGAGACTAGCATATATAACGTAAATACTAAAAGGTTAAAACTTGAAAACTCAAACAAAACATTCTTATGGCATTGTCGTCTTGGGCACAAAAACGAGAAGCACATATCTAGACTCCATAAGGATGGTTATCTAGACTCTTTTGATTTTGAATCATTAGAGACATGTGAGGCATGTTTATTAGGGAAGATGACCAAAAATCCTTTCACTAGACACAGTGAGAGAGCCAGTGATCTGCTAGGGATCATACATACTGATGTATGTGGACCTTTTAGATCAAATGCTAGAGGAGGCTATCAATACTTCATTACCTTCACTGATGACCTCAGTAGGTATGGCTATGTATATCTTATGAAACACAAATCAGAAACTCTTGAAATGTTCAAGACTTTCATGAATGAAGTAGAGAAGCAACTCGGTAAGAGTATTAAAGCACTCCATTCAGATCGAGGTGGCGAATACTTAGGCCAAGAGTTTGAGGACCTTCTGAGAGACCGTGGTATTGTATCACAATGGACTCCACCTGGTACACCACAACATAATGGTGTGTCAGAAAGAAGGAATCATACATTATTAGACATGGTACGATCAATGATGAGTTCAGCCGAACTTCCAATATCATTCTGGGGATATGCTCTTGAAACTGCAGCGTTTACACTTAACCGTGTACCTTCCAAATCGGTTCAAAAGACACCATATGAGATATGGAATGGGAATCGTCCCAATTTGTCTATGTTAAAGATTTGGGGATGTGAAGCTTATGTTAGGAAACAATTTCCTGAAAAGTTTGGACCCAAATCGGAAAAATGCTATTTTGTTGGATACCCCAAGGAAACTCGGGGATACTACTTCTACACACCAACTGACAACAAAGTATTTGTTGCTAGGATTGCTGTATTTCTTGAAAAGGAATTTATTTCCAAAGGAATTAGTGGGAGGAATGTAGAGCTCGAAGAAGTTCGAGACCAACAAGAAAGTAGAGAACCTGAGAAGGTACATAAGGAACATGAAGAATCACAAGTTGTTGTGGAATTTCAAGTTCCAAATGTAACACAAGAACCTCGTAGGTCTAGTAGGACACAACTTGAGCCTGAGAGATTTGGATTTCTCGTGACTCAAGACAGTGACGAATTGGGCATAGCAGATGAGCCAACTTCCTATCTAGAAGCTACTAAGGGACCAGAATCTGAGAAATGGCTCGAAGCCATGAGATCTGAGATGGAATCCATGTACACCAACAAGGTATGGACCTTGGTGGATCCACCCGAAGGGGTGAGACCCATAGGGTGCAAGTGGGTCTTCAAGAAGAAGACTGACATGGATGGAAATGTTCAAACCTATAAAGGTAGATTGGTTGCAAAAGGATTCTGTCAAATTCAAGGTGTTGATTATGATGAGACCTTCTCACCAGTTGCCATGGTTAAATCCATCAGGATCATGCTTGCCATTGCAGCTTATCATGACTATGAGATTTGGCAGATGGATGTTAAAACAACATTCCTTAATGGGAATTTACTCGAGGATGTGTACATGACACAACTTGAGGGTTTTATTGATCCAAAGGAAGCCAATAAAGTCTGTAAGCTACAAAGGTCAATCTATGGATTGAAGCAAGCATCTCGGAGCTGGAATCTACGTTTTGATGAAGTAGTCAAAAAGTTTGGCTTTAGTCAAAATGAAGATGAACCTTGTGTTTACAAAAGGGTTAGTGGGAGCACAATCGTATTTCTCATATTGTATGTGGATGACATACTATTGATAGGAAATGACATCCCTACTCTTCAGACAGTAAAAGGTTGGCTAGGGAAGACTTTCTCTATGAAGGATTTAGGCGAAGCATCCTATATACTTGGGATCAAGATCTATAGAGATAGATCTAGAAGGCTTCCAGGCCTAAGCCAGAGCACATACATTGACAAGGTGCTAAAGAGGTTTAGCATGGAGGGTTCTAAGAGAGGTAACTTGCCCATGTCCCATGGGGTTACGATCTCTAAATCCCAATGTCCTAGTTCATGTGATGAACGGGCACGCATGAGTAAGATTCCATATGCATCAGCAATTGGATCTATCATGTATAGAATGTTATGTACTCATCCTGATGTGTCGTATGCTTTGAGCATGACGAGCCGGTATCAGTCAGATCCAGGTGAATGTCACTGGACAGCCGTAAAGAACATCCTAAAGTACTTGAGAAGGACTAAGGATCAATTCTTGGTATACGGTGGTGAGGAAGAGCTCGTGGTAAAGGGTTACACCGATGCTAGCTTCCAAACTGACAAAGATGACTACAGATCGTAATCTGGATTTGTGTTTTGCCTGAACAACGGAGCTGTGAGCTGGAAGAGTTCCAAGCAAGAGACGGTTGCGGATTCTACAACAGAGGCCGAATATATTGCCGCATCTAATGCTGTGAAGGAAGCTGTGTGGATCAAGAAATTCATTTCTGAACTTGGAGTGGTTCCAAGCGCTGGTGATGCAATTGAGTTGTTTTGCGACAACAATGGAGCAATTGCACAGGCTAAAGAACCAAGATCGCACCAACGTTCCAAACATATTATACGGCGGTTCCATCTCATATGAGAGATCGTACAACGAGGAGATGTGAAGATTTGCAGAGTACCTACAGAAAGCAATGTGGTTGACCCGCTCACAAAAGCACTTTCACAGCAGAAACATGACGAACATGTTCGATCACTTGGATTGAGATTCATGAGTGATTGGGTATAAGTGTAAGTGGGAATCTGTTGGTATGTATGCCCATAGAGACTATCATTCAATGATTGTAATGGGATACTATATAAATGATTTGTAATACTACATTGATCATATCAATAAAGGCAAGTTTCCAATCTATATGTTTGTGTTTTATATTGTGAGATGACCATAAAACTTATAGATGTCTATAGAATGATATACTCAATGACATATGTCTTCGGGTTGATGACCTGAATAGTGAGATCATATGTATGTTAAGAGTATGTATTCTTGTTTTGTCCCTAATCGGTTGTTATTGTGGAAATATCCATAGACATCAATAACACATAAGATTAGAATGTATGTTGGTTGATGGAAGAATCTCATTATCCATGATATGGAGATATCAAACCAAATACATAGATACTTGTTAGAGAACATTGTATCGGATAGACCCACCTTGAGAGTGACACATGGATACCATGATTAGTAGTTAGAGTCACATCTCATAATGATGGTGGTGATTGTGGTTCTTAGACCTGAAGTCACTACACTTATCACATGTCGTTCGGTGTACTTTGACATCATCCACCGTGGTCCTGAATAAGGATTGCCATAAAGATGGTGCTTGGGTGCACTGTGACACATGGGGATGACTGTGAGTGATGTAGATGGAATTCGTCCTTCCTACGGGAGTTTGATATTCTGGCCACTTGATAAGCGAGACTGAGAAATGCATGGCCATGCTGATGTGAGTCAATATGGGATATTGAGCTTACATATATCTCAGACAGTCTGCTCTAGTTCAAGGAACATGGATTGAACATTGAAAAGGATAACAATTCCATGACTCGAGTTCAATCCAGATATCAGCGACAAAGGAACTGTACAATCACTGTAACACTAGTCATGAATGATAGGTTAAGTTGTTCTCCAACTTCTCCAATTACTTGGGTAGCAATGAAGTCTTGCTAGATACCAATCATTGCTTGTGAAATCATAATATGATTATGGATATCACTGCCAACGTAATTTGGAGCCTACCGGGTCACACACATAGGATGTATTGGAATAGGAGTATAATTGTGGATTTGATTGGAATTGCTCCAAATCACATTGATTACTAAAATGTTTATGTAATGGATTAGAATAATATTGGAGTGTCTGGCTCTAAGTGCAAGTGGGAGTCTGTTGGTATATGTATGCCCGTAGAGCCATCCCAAGTGATTGCATGGAGTCAAATATTAATCAATCAATTAATGCGATTATTTGGTTAATTAATGAATTCCGGAATATTCTAATTAATCCACGAGTGTTTTAATTAACGAAACGTTTCTATTTACCGATGGGTTTAGGAAACCATATTTCCCTTCATATCCTGTTTAAAGGAGGATTGACGACGCTTTTCCGTTTACACTCACGCACGTAAACCCTAGCCGTCATTGTCCTTAGGAGAGAAAGGAGAGAAACACGTCGCTAGCACGCCGCCACAGAGACACGACTCCTTCCCTCCGGTTTGGGAAGCACGACGTGGAGTTCCGTTCATCCGCGTGGACGAAGTAGAGATGAAGATGCCTTGACGCCTGCGTTCGGAGGACGTCGACGACCACCACCTGTACGCGCTATGAGCGGCGTACATCACTGCCGCAAAGGAGCGCCGCCAGATCAACCTACGACAGCGAACTGGAGAGAAGTTCCGTCCGTGTAGGTTAGCAGTGTTGCACCATCGTGCAATGAGATATCGCCGGACTTTCTCCACGATAAGGTATATCCCGCAAACACTCCTTCTAAATACGTTGTTGTCGACGAGATCCTGTTTCGGGTTGCGTGGATTTTATTACTTCCGCCGCGCATGTTTTCTCCACAAAACCCAACATAACCACCATGGTAGAGGCATCTAGTGAATGTAATAATGACACACAATATGATGATGAAACCCTAGAAGGGTAAATTGAGAATGTAATCTATCTGAATGACCAATTAAGATGAAGGAAATTCAATTGATAAGATAAGGAAGACTTTAGTAAAAACTTGTGAGATCCAAAGTTTGAATTTCAAATTAAGGGAGCAAAGTCACACCACAATAACATCATGCTACTGATAAAGGCCAAACCCTATAATGTTTAGAGTTGTAGTAGTTCAAGGGTTGTCACTAGTGATTTGACCTTGAATACTAGCATCTCCATAAAACAAGATCATGAAATTTGCACTATGAGAAGTAAACTAGCAATGATAGTAATCCTAGCTAATCTGAAAGGTAGATAAACAATATGGAAATGATTTAGAGCAAAGGATAAGAAATAGATTTGAAATATAAGAGGTGTGTTTTGAACAAAAGGATAAATACAATATGAGTGAAGTATGATATGAAATAAATTCTTACAGTAATAGAAAGAATGATGAATAATCTATTCATACCTTGTATGTTTCAATTTTAGGGATGTTTAATCTACGTGATTAAAATGAGAAGGATGAGTAGCAAAAAGTAAGTAATAATGAATGAGGAGAGTGATAAGAGAAAACAATGGCTTTTAGTAATATGTGAATTTATTTTTAGAAGTATAATTTGTTGAAGGTATATTAAGGGATGTAAATTGGTTCTACGTATGATTTTAGTGTACATGTGCAAGCAATATGTTAATTAAAGGTGTCTGATAGTTTAAGTCATTCATACCAGTAATCCATCTTAGTATTGTACAATTTTGGTATGGTGATATGGGTTGAATGATGATGGAACAAATGGAGGGTTACCCTGAATAAGGTAGTCTTACCTATTCACTCATATGAATAGAAGGGATGATAACCATATTGTATTGATATGTAACCCTAATAAGGTGTAGCTTGTTATACCTAGCTTTAATATAACTAAGTGATGGTAATTGGGTATGAATAGTCCTTGAATGACTAATACAATTATGGAGTACTCTCTTACTATTGTTGAAACCCTAGTATGCTATAACCTGATGGTTACACCTTGAATTATGTACAGGTTCATACTTGAGAATAGTATGGAATGTGATGGTAATGCTTCACCTTATGCATCCATGATCCAATGGGGATGCCGTGAGTAGTAATGTACAATTTTTGTTGAATCTAGTCTTTTAACTCAAGACAATTTTGCTATTTAAGTAGCACAATAGTAAAATTCAAAAGAACATGGTGAACTCTCTTTCGTGATTTAGAGGTAATACATAACAATAGTACATATTTAGCAGTATGAATTGAGATAGTTGGATCAGATTATCGATGTTGAGGTAACACCTCAAGAGTATGAAAATATTGAAATGGTTGTTTATCTCTCTATCCTATGATTGATTGTGGCATAGAGAATTTGTGTGTTATCATTGAGAACTATTTCAAACATGTTGTGATTTAGTAAAGGAATAAAGGACTTAATGTTGAAAACTACATTCAAGTATGAAATACAAGAATATAATGACATGTAAGATTTCAGAATCTTAAATTAAACCTTGAATGTACTTTACTTGCATATTTATGTTTCGAGGATGAAACCTTTTTAGGGGGGGGGATTGTTATGACCACATCTGAACTTAATTGGTATAAACTAGGGTTTACCTGGATGATCATATGCTTAATTGGATTGATCATTGCTTAAATCTAATTAATGATGATAATTCAATTATGATGTTTTAAACCTAATAAGAACGTTAAGTGTTCTATTGTTTGAGAAATTAGGGTTTGAGAAATATAAACCCTAGTTGGCTCAAATTAGGGTTTTGATGGTACATGAGTATGGAATTTGATCAGGATAGCAGTGTGGTAAATGATTTTTAATATTTTTCTACAATTTTTTGTATTTAATTTAATTTTGGATATGATATGGATAAATCAATCATGCATATTGGAGAAAAATTTCAGAATATTTTAGTGTTCTTTGAATGTGGTTCTCGATCGAACTATACTTTGACCAAAATGCTGACAAAGTGCTTTTCAGTAGTGTAGTGTTTTATTTTATTTATTTATTGATAACTCCAAATGATCTAAAATTTTAACTGGCGATCTGAAACTCAATCATAAAAAACATGTAAAATTTTCATAATTTTTGGATGCTTTTAGACCTTATCAGTAGACAAATTACAGTAACTGACATTTCTACAGAATTCTAGATAGAAGTGCACTATTTGATTTTTAATTATTTAATGGAAGCTTGGAATGATCTCAAATTATAATTTAAGATTTTTAACTCAATTATACAGACCATTCTAAATTATAATAATTTTTGGAGAAGGTTTGATCTCTGAAATATACGAATTCACAGAAACCTTTTTATGACAGAAAAATCTACTGAAATAAGAAAAAGTTTAGTGAGGGGTCAATGTGCAATTAACCCAAGCAGCTCAATTGCTCTATACGGTCAACCTAACACACAGGGAGCTCTCATAATTAGTGATTTTCAATCTAGAGAAACGAAATCCTAGAGAGAGAGTTAGGGTTTGAGAGGAGAAATTGATGGAGATGCTGGCCTAGGGTTTTGCGGTCTGAGGAATGATGAAATCATATAAGTTTAGCTTCTTTGGATATAGTTTCATGGTGAATCTTCTCTCACATGTCAAAATTCCGTCCCTCCTCTGATTTGATCTGAAATGGTGTCAAAACTTCCCCTTTTCTCACTCTTTCTTCATAATCCCTCATTTTTAGGGTTTCCGAGATGAAAGGAAGAAGAATTGGGTGAATTGCTAGGGATTTGATATGGATTTGAGATTTTCAGATATGAGATACGTTTTAAGGTGTTTTCACACCTTAGGGTGAGTGAGAACTTCCTTTAAACAATATATTGCACGAATATTGGTTAAATCAACCATAATCTTTAATTGCTTAGTATGCGACTACAAACCCGGAATTGTCTATTTGTTCTAAGTTGTTGCAAAATGATATGAAATGGATTCTTCTTTTGTTTGAATGAATTTCAGATGATAAAATCATATTAGAAATGTATACAATACATTATAATGAGAATTCCCTAAGTATTCACATAGGTTATAAGAGTAAACTGAAATATAGGGAATTTGTCTATGACTGAAATTTGTTGTACAAGTAAATAGAGAAAGTTGCTTATCTAGATCCCCTTGGTCTTGAATGACTGTTTATCTAAATTCATAGTACATATATGTCAGATACTATCTTGAATTTCGTTTAAAGTGAGTAGTGTTTGTTTGGTATCTCAGTGAAGAGGGTGAAACCCTAGATGGGAGAAAAGTTGGATATTTGTGAATAGATATCGTGAAATCCATTTGAAGGGATTTTCTTGACATGATAGACTTTATTTATTCAATGTTATTATTGATGCATGATATCCCAGTGAATGGCATGGAAACCCAAATTCAGCTCAGTTCCAAGGTTTCATACTTATATTGATTTTATATGATTTGTTGATAGTAGTCTTTATTCAATGAATGTTTATGTCGCATGAAATCTTTATGGGAGCCATGGGAATAAGTTGTTGCCTAGTGAGAGGTGACAAGATGTGTGATGGCCTTGTGAGCCATGAGAATACTTGTACAACCAGTGAAATGAATACCTTGGTCTAAGGACCTAGAGGTAATGGTTACCTGTTAAAGAGGTAACAATGCTATGTGATGATCTAAGGGTTTGAATACCCAGATCCAGTAATTATGATAATGATGTGAAGGGATGAGAATTCCCAATAATGTGATAAGGGATTGATATCCCAGGTATCATGTGTTGTACAGATTTGAAAAGTACATGATAGATGTATTACACCTTTCGTTGTAGCATTTGTTGTGATTAAATGAAACCCTAAGGGTAGGGTGTTCAATGAATCAAGTATTGTGATATCAATGTTCTTAGTTATTATTAATAATTCTTGTTATGATAAGTCATTAACTCTTAATTGAGTTATGAGATGCACAACTCAAGATTTGGGTTGATATGCACGTTCTTTGAGAAATTACAGATAAGTTGTAGGTGCTATTGATGATTACTCATATGTCAAGTAATTAACTCTTATCAGTGTAATAAGATGATAAATTGCATGATTCTAGTGTGTATGTGCCAAGTGGACATGTAATCTGTTTATTTAAGAATTTTAGTCTACTTGCATGTATAGTATGTTGATTACTCAGTATATTATAGTGTTTTGAATATACTGCTCTGCCAAGTTTAGAATGATATACATGTTGTATTATAACTTCAAATAAGTAGACGCGACACCATAGAGATACCAGAGTCAAGTATAAGTAAGAGAAGGGTATAATGTAGAAAGAGCTTTCTAGGAATAATAAAATAATAGACTTAGTAGCCCTGAACAACGTAGAACCCCTATGTGAGGTATGTGCCTTAGGGGTGAAATGACCTAACCCTGGCAGTGTCCAGTATACGGGGGTCGGAACGTGCTATCCGATGGTGCAGGGGACGAAGCCCTAGTGGAAGTCTCCTTAAATTATAGTTTGTAGTGTCCAACATCAACCAGAAGTCCTAGTGGCACTAGAGTACAGAAAAGCCAAGAGGTGGCTTGACTCTCCGCCTATGTGCTCAAGTTAGAGGAGGAGTCCAATTTAGGCCAGAGAGCCATTTCCCTATTGCAGACCAGGAGAGTAGTCAGACTTAGCATTTCCCGGGTGTGTCTGCTAAGTCTTGTACGGTGTGATCATAGTGCACTACGAGTCTTCATATGTAGAGTACACTGCATATGATCAGGGCATAATAAAATGAATGAGAGGTCAAACAAGTGTGTACAATTATTCAATTATTCTTTGTATGTTTCTGAATTATTAGTGCTCTTTATGAGCTATCAAGCATTTCATATATTGATTCACTCTTATAGATATTTAGAGTATCCTACCATATTTATGATTGTCAATTATTAGACTCTTTAAAGCTTACTGCTGTTATAATTGATATCAATTGCTCAAAAGTATATCTGTAATTATATCAGTGCTTTGGACTATTTCTTTGAGGTACTCATTCACTGAGCGAATAGGCTCACCCGTCTACTCATAATTTTTATGGAAATCACATGGACTTGAAGAAGATATCATTGCATCAGAGTAGATCTACCACAAGAGTTAAGTCTGAGTATAGTTAAGTTCAGTCAGTCCTTGTCACTCTAGGTCCTTGTAAGGAAATAAGAGAGAGTTGATGATGTATAACATTATTCCTCTTTTAGCAATATGTGCGAATCAACAAGTCTTATGTGCTTAAAAGTATGAGGAACATAATGAATGTTCATACATGCATTTTTACTATTGAAACCAGATTAGAGAAATCAATGTCTAGATTCCCTTGTAAAGTTGGTTTATGTGGTTCTATGCGAGAAAACAAAGAGTTTTGAAAGTGAAGAAAAAGTTAAGGGTGATCTTTGTTTTACGTTAAATCCTCAATTTATGCCCTAATCTCATGATTAGTGGAAATTGTGAGATCGAGGTGTAACATTTAGGGTTGAATCTAGGTTACTGGCCTCATTAGTCATGGACAATAATAGGTTTGATAATGCAAAGTCTCCCCAACGTCGACGAGCCTATTGGCTCCTAACAAGACATGCAAGATTAAGGGTTTCTATATTTATAGAAGCTCATTAGAAAAGAATGAAAGAGAGAGAGGTCATACTAGGGTTAGGGGGTATTCTCAGACTTTCTAACGTATGGAGCTTCTTTGTGGACTCCTCATGAAGCTTTAGGACAAACCAATTGGCATGGGGCAGCTTGATTTGTTGTGACGAGATGAAGGTCATTGAGGCCGAAGGTGGATTACACTTAGAGTGCACGCAAACTCTTACATGAGTTGAGTTGTGGTTCATGATGAAGGAGTCTCATGGAATCTGCTGAGACCCTTATATAGGACTAGAGTGGTGAGGAGAGGCGTCCATGGTTCACCCTAGAATCCTAGAGTTACTAGGATATTGGTCATCATTTCCACAGGAGGAGAAAATGGCCATGCCAGTGCTCGTTGAGTCCAACTTGACTTCATAATGCAAACATTTATCGATTTGGTTGGTGCCCAGGTCGTGCACATCTCTTAGCACAAGGCAAATGACTAGTCATGAGCCTTTTGATCTTGGAACAATGGCTATGACAGTGATCACATTTCACTTTATGCCCCAAAGTCCCTATCAATCTGGACTTTGGTTTGTTCATTCTATTTAAATCTGATTTACATTTGATTTATCCATATTTTCTCACATTATCTAAATCTTTGAAAAATCACCTAGGTTTCCATAAGCATTTAGTTGCTACCAAATTTTTAGGTTATCTTTAGTTTCATTTTATCTCATCTTAGGCCTACCCTTTTCTTACCTTTCAAGTAATTACTTAAATTAATTTCCCATGCATCATATTAACACATCACCACTTAAACTTTTAGAGTTATCCTTCTATAGCCGTTTTCCATCATTGGACCAAAAAGTAGACTTAAAAGGATTAATTTGATAGTCAAAACTTGGGTCTAGGGTAGTGAGGAATAATCCTTCAATGGATTTTTAATGTCATCAACTAACTTGAATATTTATTGAATTTCATTTATTATTTCTTAATCAAATAGAAATCATCTTGAGCCATTATTGAAATAAAATAAAGGCACAAAGAATCATCTTAAGCCGCTATTGAAATAAAATAAAGCCCATATTATTGAGTTGGCACAATTCCAATTCATGAAGTTATTTTTAACATAAATACACAAAATTTAGGGATTTAAAAGACACATCAATAGTTGTCTTAATTATATTAAAATTCACCAAAATTTTAAAATTCCATGCCGCTATAATTTATGAATAAACTGTAATAAGGAGGAAAACGAAATTGATGATTCATAGCATTGAAGTATACTAGAAAGACTAATCGAAGAAAAATTGCTCAAGTTAGAGTTAAAAAAGAAGAAGATATGCACAAGATAGAGTTGTCTTTCCAACCCAATTCATCGATAACTTCATGCAAAGAGGGTTGTCAATAATATCTAAATGTGCCACTATAGATCATTATTCCATCATTATAATGATAATTAAAAAGCCTCACTGCCCCTCAACTTTTAGAAAACATACACATGATTTTAGAAATAAGAATAAACTATGATAATAACCCATTACCCGATGAACTACCTAAAAAGTGGGATCAAAATACTATACACTGACTAGCATTGGATTCATGTGTATTCAAGGTGAGGCCATGGATTTCCTGGCTCCAAGATAAGAAAATATCTAATGATGGTTACAATATGTTGGGGTTTTATGTATTGAAAGTTGGTGATTGTTGTTAATATGATAGAAACAAAAAGAAGTATCTTTCAATTGTGTAAAATATATGTTTATGTATGTTTTTGAATATCAATTGAATAACAAGAGTATCTATCCCAACAAGGCCACTTTGGACCCATCCCAACTTAGTAAACTCTCACTCCCCCTCAACTACCCACACATTGGAGGTTGTAGGAAGCTATTCAATTCACATAGTAGGAAAGCATACACGACAATATGTGTGATCTAGTCAAGTTTTGTATCAATTGTTGACTTGTTGAATGACCATGTAATTTTCTTTTCATAATTGATGTTCCCTACCATGTATAGTTAGCAGATTGCACAATGCCATTTATAGACTTAGGATTTCTCCCATTGCATTACCTACAATATAGTTAGTTGTAGTCTAGCACCTATCAATTTGTGACCAAATTGATCCAAACATTCCCATCAATGTCTGACCCACTTATGTCTAATAGATTAACTTACACATATTCCATTTCTATGGTGTAAGGTGAAGGGCTTTCAAAGAAAATATTGCTGATAATGCATGGCCATATGTTCCACTAATATCTTCTTTCCTCAGGTGAGTTCAACTTGACTACTTGATCAATTAATGGCCACTACATGCTCAACATCCCTAGCATACTAGCCACACAACAAGTCCTTCATCTTTGGTGCACAATCTTTTACTTCCATGTGCACCTGCTCTTTTTGCAGATGAAGTCCACGCCGGTTTTGACTAACTATCCATGCATCCCGCCTACTATGTAGAAGGCATTAATGACTGTTTCCAACACATTGTCTTTAGCATGATACTCAGACAAATGGCATCATGTTATTTGGTGATTCAGAAAAAGGGAGAGACACAGTCTCTATCCATAGGTCAGGATGCTACTTGTCTAAGTTATCTATGGGCGAGCCTTGCACTATATATTTAAAACCAAGCAATTTCAACTCTTCTTTAGGGTACCTGCATTGACAATGACCCAATCTTCTACTTAAAATGACATGACTAACAATCATTCGGGACCAAAGAAAGTTCTTGGTCTTATTGTACCTAGGCCTCAACCACCGTAAATTTCTGACGCTAACACTGATCAAACTAATCGGGGGGATTCGAGACCAAATGACTTAAGGATATATAGCCTCAGTATGGATATATCTAGCTAGGGTAGACATCGTGCTTGTTTCTTGCCGGCCCATTGGGTCGTAGGCAAGTTCAGTCCAACTTGGCATGCATAAGTATACTCCATGGCTGATCGAATTCACATCTGTCATTATGTAGGAAATACATACGCATGTCATTAAGATAAAGTGGGAGTCGTCTGTCTGACGGTTAGGATACAGTTCTATAATAATAACTGTTTGGTATCATATAATATGCATTAGGTAAAAGTGAGTCATTGGTTATCTAGAAAGATGTTCATATCAACAAGAGTTCAAATTTGTTACTTCCGGTGTGAACGTGGTATATATCACGGTTCAAGAGGTGTTAAAACTACTCCGTGTACGTACCGAACTAATCCTAAAGCCATCAAGAGTGGTATATCGTCTATTTAGTCACAGCTACAAATGCCCGGGCTGCCGCACACGTTTTTATGCATAGACATAAAGACTTGCAAGCTGCAGGTAGGTTGACGAACGGTGGGAGTGCCAACTCATCTCCGTACGACGAGGTTTTAACTATAATCCTCCTGTCGATATCAATAAGGCTTTCTTGCTTGGGTCATCGACAGGGCTATCTTGCTTTACTTTAATTAGCAACACTATCCAGAAATGTCGAACATGCTTGTCATCGCCAACTCTGGAATTATATGCGCTAAAAAGAAGAGCTGTTATCCAAGCATGTGCATGTATGTTTGTTGGCCCCACTAAAGGCTGTCAATTAACCATATAAACCCTCAAACTCACCCGTAGTAGGATAGCCAAAAGCATCAGCCGGGTCAATGCCAGATTTTAGTTGGCCTATATCCAAGTCCGAGCCGTCGGACAATGGAAATCTATACGCATACCGGGCCCGCGTAATAGGCCTAAGATTTCAAGTCAGATTTGCCCTGGCCCGAATTATATGATAAAATGAAGATTTTCTGAAACATATATGCAGATACATGTGGACTAATAGTTTTAATAAAGTGTCCGACTATAACATGTAATTAATATGTGCAAGCAGTAAAACTAGACAGTTAACTTAATCCAACTATAAGGATAAAAAATATTGTCTAGGTTAATTATGTTTAAAAGCCATAATTGTATCCCGTTTACATAATTAATTATAATTAAATACCATCCAACTACTTCTGTTATTCTGCAACTTATCATATATGCAAAGATGCACGTTTCATATGATGTGAATGGTCCAAGTATTCTATTAGGACGGTTTTTTAAAAACATCTGACGTGAGTAGTATACATCATAGGTGTGAAGTTATATTACGTTATACATTATACATTATCGTAACATGTTAAATATTGAATGGATAAATATAACTTAAATTTACACACATACATTATGCTTCTGATCTTATTAACATGACCTATCGAACATATCTTTAATATAACACAATTTGAAAAGTTTTTAAATTAATTTTTTTAAACATACGTGTTATACATAATACATGGTTAAATATACTGCATATATAATGAATTTGTGAATCGTGTTATGCGGATTTGGACATGGCTCAGATCGACCCGATCTGACCCTGATCGCTACCCATGTGATGCCTTGCTGCAGGTCCTGCGATATATTCTAGAGTTCACATACACAGTTATTGAAAAGGCACAAGTATGTCTGAGGGAATTTAAATCACTGCGGTATATTCTAGAGTTCATATACACAGTTATTAGTGGAAAACCACAAGTATGTTTGATGGAATTTAAACCACTGCTCTTTTCCCCAACAAAAGAAGTAGTCGACCATTGCGATTGCTCACATATAAAATAATCTCTATCTGGAGTACAGCTGACTCAATAAAATGTGACACGTGGGTGCAGCATAAATTAACATCTGTTTCCATTACGTGGCAAAAGCGTTAAATGCCTTCGTCCATCCAATCATCCGGATGTGCCGGATTTTGAAATGATCCTGTTTCTGGTAAGCTTAATAAGAGACACGCAAAGAAGCTTCTTGCTGATACGGATATCGATTGTCATCCATCGTTAACAATTCTGACTCTCCCTCACCGACACGGCCGGCCGGCGGTCGTGCCATCCGCATGGGGTGGCCGGTCGGCCGGAAAGGAGGAACATTAATACAAACCTAAAACTAACGGATTGATTCTTTCGTACCCGCTTGCTGCCAGCTGTTACCGGCCGCCACCTCAAGTCTACGTGTTCCATCCTCGAGCACGAGGGGCATCGCCGCGTTTTCGTCAGTCCTCACGCCTTGCCACCTCAAACAGACGTGTCACCACTGTGCTGTGCACGAGGGCCGGCCGCCAAGGACTGGCAACTGGCTGACTGACTGCCTGAAACAAATGCCTGTCAGCCTCCTGTCCTTCGTTTCGGTCGCTTCCCTGCATGTACTTTCTATTTTACTCCGCCGTACCTGTTTCTTAACTAAACCAAAATCTGTCGTCGGTGATGACTCGGTGCTGAGTAGGCACACGAGGCTTGAGATGGGTCTCCGCTGACTGGAGCTTGATGACGTTGATAGGTATCTCGAACATCCATATGGCAGCCCGGATCTTGGTGACGTCGAGTTGACGTGTATATGGAACTTCGACACGCATAACTCAACCATCCCGCAACAACTACAGTCATATATATATATACACTAGTGAACACACACGTGCATATGCACGTGACATACACACACGTGCATATGCACGTGACATATAAAATTTATTGGAAATGTGCGGGGAGATGACTCGTTCGTGAAAGGGTCCTACGGTAAAAGATATTTGTGTCAGTTGTTTGAAAGGAGAGAATCAAGGAACCGTTTCTGTGGGATGGAGAGAGAAATACAAAATTAAAAATAATAAAAGTTAATAGGAGAGTGTGAGAATAAATATTTGTGGGAGCAAAATTCCTTGAAAAAATGAGAGAAGAGAGTGAATCAAGTAGAGCGCAGCATCAAACTAGCGAGTTTGATGCTGCGCTCTCCTTGATTCACTCTCTTCTCTTCTTTTTTCAAAGAATTTTGCTCCTACAAATATTTATTTTCACACTCTCCTATCAACTTTTATTATCTTTAATTTTATATTTCTCTTTCCATCTCACGGAAACGGTTCCTTGATTCTCTCCTTTCAAACAACTAACACAAATATCTTTTACTGTAGGGACCCTTTCACAGACAAATCCTCTCCCCACATATTTCCAACAAATTTTATATGTCACGTGCATGTGCACGTGTGCGTTCACTAGTGTATATATATATATATATATATATATATATATATATATATATATATATATATATATATATATATATATATATAAAATTTTGATATAAAATCAAAACAACACATTATTCAAGAAAAGATTTATTAGGAACATTTGACTTGTAACCATTTTGTAATATAATAAAAAATTACATTCATATGTAAGACAGATAGACAATAAGTTGCGTGATTAGGATTGTAAATAGATAGGGTATGATACGGTTATGGTCATATCCATAACTATAATTATTTAGTTACACAAGTACGGGTATGTGTATATATCCCTTTTTTTAAAATCTATACCCACATGAAACCTATATCCATACAACCATCAGATATATTGATGGGCAACTCGGTATAAGGTTATATATAAACTTGTTACAATTTTCATAAAATTTGATATACAAAAAACTACCACATTAATTGGTAATATTGGTCTTAGTATGGTGTCAAATACATTCTATTTTCTACAAAAATAGTAGTTGATAAATAAATAATATGTCGCCTTAAAGTGGAAAATCAAGAGTAACATGTTGATACATACTAAATAAAATAAAAAAAGGAATAATAGTTGTTGGCTCTATTGATGAATATTATAGAGTTTGACTATACTATAAATAGAATAAGACACTCGACATTGACCTTAGAAATTATATTGACTTGCGGGAGGAAAAGTGCAGCCAACAATAATAACATATATCTAAACTTGTTATGCAGAAATATCATTCAAGTCAATGAGGAAAGAGGAGTGGAACCACAGGATGAACTTATGGCCTTCTCATATGCTGAAATATGAATGTGTGGCTATGATGGTGTGTGAGGTTCAATAGACTTGTTTATTTTAATATTACAAAGTACTTATATTTACTGGGTATGAGTGCTACAATATGGACCATAACATTCTAAAATAATTTTTTATTATGGTAAGATACTTATACTTGCTAGTTGTGAGTGTTACAATATGGACTATTATATTCTAGTATTAATTATATTCTAGTATTAATTATGGATCATAACATTCTCTAAAGAAAGACATAGATCAGTTACTTGTATAGTTCTCTTTTCTGGTTAGCTCTTAGTTTTCTTTTCTTTGAGCTTGCTCGAGCTTTGTACATACCTTTTTGATATCTATAAAAAGGAGTCACACGCTGTTCCCGATCAAAAAAAAAAAAATACAAGAACGTAATTAAATGGATATATGGGTATATAGAGTATGGGTTCATACATAATCATAACCTTATCCAGTAAGAGGCGGGTATGCAAGAATAAGCTGTAACATGGTTATAAAACTTTATTCCATGATGGGTTAACAGGGTACGGATTTGAGGGTGTGCAGGTGTATCTTTTTTTTGGATAGTTGGGAATTTCACCGAGAGCCTTTAATCTCTTCCTGTAGTGCCCCAATGAGATTTACTGAGATTCGATCCCACAATCTACGTTTTACAAGTAGAAGGCTTGACTAGCTGAGCTAGTTGGCAAGTGCGTAGGTATATCCATTTCTATTTACAACCCTATGCATGATCGACCCTTTCTGAAATATATTTTCAGATTGAAAAGAGGCACTATATATATCTGAATATTTGGCATATTTTAGATGTTAGAAATGCTCATCAATATGCCTAATAATATCACACATTTACACTAAACTAGCAAAATACACGTGATAAGCACGTGTGTTACTATTAAAGTATAGTAGACCATATCCTATATAACAGAACACGATTCAATATATGTACATTGGCATTTATACCACACATATGTCCACCTACTACAAACTTCTAAAATTTTGTTCAGGTTCTCATACTGTATTTCTATTACGTATTTTTGCTTACTTTTGTAATGTCTTGAATGATACACTATGTCTTTTCCAATTGATGACTTCATCTCCACAATAAATAAAAATATTTCATTCAATGATCACATAGTCCAACATTTTATTTTCCTAATGTAGTTTATTTGTACTGCTCATAGTCATCAAGATACTTACAACTTAAAGGGAGTCATTGTAAATATGAAAGTGACTCTAAATAAATCAAGTGTTATAGACAAAAAATGATTCAAAAGGACTCCTAGAAAAAAAATCATGAGTCATGGTATTTTGCATAATTTGATGTTATAGCCTGTATATGGCCAACATGCTATTAAAGTATAATAGTACCATATCCTATACCAAATAACACTATTCAATCCATATACATTGACATTTAAACCACATATATGTCCATCTGCTACAAACTTCTAATATTTTATTGAGTTTCTCGTACAATTTTCTTGCATATTTTTCCTTACTTTTGTCATGTTTTGAATGATATATTATGTCTTTTCCTATTGATGAGTTCATCTTCTCAGTAGATCGAAATATTTCATTCAACGACCACATAATCAACTATATTATTTTCTTAATGTAGTTTATTTATACTAATCATAATCATTAAGAGACTGACAACTTAAAGAGCCTCATTGTAAACATGAAAATGATTCTATATAATTCAAGTATTACAACCAACAAATGATTACAATGACTCCTAGAAAAAAATAATGAGTCATAGTACTTTGCAGAAGTTGATGTTATAGCCTAAAGATGGCCAACATGCTATCTAAAAAGCTGACTGAAAATAATGAACGATACATAATTTTATATTCATATACGGTTTGTACATACTCGTAACCTCTATATAAATAAATGGTGTCCTTTCAAATAAAACGGCTTGATTAGTTTACCTTATAATCTACAAAATCCTAATCTTCAAAGCGTGGTCTATCATTATTGATGTGCGCTTATATAGACCTCAAAGGAGTTATCAAATGCCTCAATACTCATCCTACACGCGTATGATTGACATTGAGCAATATATGTAACTCTTCAAGTAATGACGTATTTTTGAAGTGAGTAACTAAAATAGTACACACAATGCTCACAGATACATAAATCCCATTCAAATGTAACACTTATTTTCTATTCAAATATACTTTTTCCAGCAATCAATGTGAACATTTATGATACATAACAACAAAGGCACCAAACAAAGTTGTTGCCATCTCACGTTTCAAAACCGTTTTATTTAACAATCCAACACAACCGTTTTATTTAACAATCCAACCCTATTGACATCCAATTCAATAGTATGAGTCATATCCGTCAACCGAGCACGGAATGCAAGGACAGATCAAGACAACATGGAGTTTGTCATCGTTTGGTGATGTCACTAAATGATAGGTATTTCAATGTTTAAACTACACAATCATTAGCTGTCACCCTTGCCCTATACATTTACCAATATAATAACATTATATATTAACAATTTTATGGTGCACTTAATACCATATATGTAAGGTTAAATGTAGGGTGCTCGCAGTGGCACCATGCTGCTGAGATTAAATAATGCAAATTGCTATTATAAAAAGGACGAATTTATCCATATGCTGAATATGCCATTCATATTTGCTTGAGTAAATAAGAAGAATTGTCATTACCAGAGTGAATATGTATGAATACCTGATGCGTATGTAAAGATTGCTAGCATGTAAAATTCTAATGACATTTAAGAAAACAAATTAGAATATTATGTGAGACTAAAAAAAGACAGGTCAAAAAAGATATTCATGGTTGCCAACCGTGTTGTCTAATCAGATTCATAGCTGACTGAATCTCACCAATCTTTATCTCGGACTCAGATAAAGCAATTATGTCTGCTTCACGGAGAAAGGAAGATAAAAAAGGAATCTGGTTGAAATATAAGCTGCTGGGTCATAATTGTATGTCATATAATATGTGAAACAAACACAAGACATTAATCAGGCTTTTAACATGCAATAGTCTCCGGTGATAAAGCAAACAGTTAAATGATTAGAACTAAAAAAAGACAGAACTTGTGAAAAATTACTAACAAAGACTGTTGTAGTTGACATCAAAGATGTGCAGAATACCACCAGCCATATTTCCGACGGTTACTTGTACATATGTGATCTCATTCACTTAGAATACCGACATAATATATATGTTGGTATGAGGGACATGATGTTGAGGGAGTGTTCTAAACTAAGGCAGTCACAGATCGAGAGAGAGCAATTAAAGATCATGAGGAGCTACTTGTGATGAGTTTAAGCTTGTGGATGCTGTTGGTGCAAGAAACATTGACCTAAACCCAGCCCAACGCAGTACTCTCTGCCACAATCAGACATCCATAATCGCAGTCATGACTGGCATATGATATGGATAACAACAATTATGTGAAAGAAACGAACTAAATTAATACGCAACATGGATTCACGTCATGTGTATGTAGATCAATGACCAAAGTCGATGTAGACTTCTCTGGGCTAAGCGGCCATGGCCGGTTGTCCATTCGTGGTGGTAGCATGTTCGTGCTGCCGCAATCACACAGTGCTATTACAGGCTGCCATGGAGCAATCTGTTGCTGCCGACAGTCCATATGTTGCAGATGGTGATTTCTCTCCTGAATGCCGAAGTAGTCAGAGTTCCTCCTCGAGTGTCTTGGCACAATAGGTGGGAAAACCTTGACCTGATCCAATCTTTTATGGAGGAGTTACCAAGCAATGGAATTGTTAGTGTTCTGCGCCACTTCTCAATAATTTCTGATGCCTTCTTCCTAGTATTCTGGTCGTCGCTGATGTCTAAACGTGCAAGATTCATGGGAGCAATATAAATGGAATGAAAGGCAACTCTCTCTCTCTCCCAAACATGAGATGGACATTGTTGTGCTACTGTCAAATTTTCAGCATTCGTCGCGATATGTGGGGCCAAAGTGCTATTAAGATGTATAGTTTTACTTACGTCAAAGTACTGTTGAAGCAGGCAAGGTGGTTGTAAAAAATATTGGAAACTCAACTGTTAAAGCATACATGCTAGCATCCGGTAGTTGTTGAAGTAGGCCGGATAGCAACGGGTTGACAGACTGGTCAACTGAGTTTAATTATAGGGTATAGTAGAATAAGCCACAGAGCCCAAAAGAAGATAAACGATGAGGAAGCAAGCAATTCAATGAACAGATAGACATACTGTTGCAGACTCCCTCTTATTACCTACGAGTAGAAGACACGTGCTATGCACATACTTATGTTATTAAATTAATACTATATAATGCTACTAAATGTTATGTATATTATGTGAGACACTTGATTTAAGTGCAATAGTTGTTGAAAATTCAGAAATGTGTAATTTTTTATTTGCCAGGTTCTTTAAATAACATGGTTGGAAAAATTATGACAAACATAATGGTACGAAAAAATGTTGACATAGCACATTCAAAAAAGGGTTTACATAGACTCAAAATATTTAGACACGCTCTATTAATAGTGACAACTTCATTGAGTGGCAGTTGACTCCCACTATTTATAATGTCTCACTACTAAAATAATATTTGTATTCCTTCTTAGGTGTGTGCCTACAGACATCTAACATGTTGGGTTTTAGGGGAGGCAGAGAAGGCAGCGGAAACAAAAAATTTTCTCCTCCAAACCCATACCGAGGAAACGCGTCAACATCTATGTAATAGGAAAGGATGGTTTCTGGAATCATACCTTGTCCCGAGGCTTGCTCGGCGACAATACCTCGCGCAATGCGCGGTCTTCAACTACTGTCTTAGACGGCGTCTGTGCAGCTCCTAGTCGCACCGGGACTGACGAATCCTCCTCCTACCAGACTGTCGGATGATAGTTGTCCTCCTGAGTGGCAGTGTCCTCCCGCCTCTGTAGTAGTCCACACGGACCACCTGGAACTCCACACTCCTTGTCCCACAAGGAAGTGGAAGGAGTCGCACCCTCCTGTTGACGTACTAGTCACCAACACACTCTCCTGCCTCCAGTTGCAACTACAGTTGTCCTTCCCTTGCTGCACCTCCCTTTGCGGGAAGCACTTGCTCGGGCTCTCTCTCGGTTACCAAAACCAGAGAGAACGACAACTTTGCAGAGCAACTGGTTGCACTGAGTTGTTCTTTGAGAAGCCCCCAATACCCCTATATATAGGAGGGTCATGGGACAGAGTTCTCTGTCCCCGGCAATATGAGACTAAACGCAGGAGTAGAAGGGTTCGAGATTTTCCACAAAAAGCAACCGGTTCGCAACCTGAAATGATCGGTTCATAGCTGGACCGATCGGTTCGGCCATTGAGCCGATCGGTTGGACCTGAGCCGACCATTTGGGGCACTCCAACCGATCGGTTGGTGCCCTGAACCGATCGGTTCATGGTCCTAATCCGGCTCAAAAAGACTTTCCTTGTTTCTTTCCCAATTGGTATCGAATACCAATAATATTTCCAATCAAATTGGGCAATTTGAAACCAAAGGAAAATTCTTGCCGACATGACTTTCCCAACTGGTCAGTTGCACCAGTTGAGCCAATCGGTTCAACCCTTGAACCGGTCATTTCAACCTGGTCATGAGCCGATCAGTTGGACACTCCAGCCGACCGGTTCAGCAACCTCAGCCGACCGGTTCAACACTTGAGCCGATCGGTTGGGAGCACATGTTGGGCAAAATCAGTCAATTGCGATTTCAATCAATCTGATACTCCAATCAATGCGTCCAACACCTTGAACCATATGATATTGAGCCATCGACTGATTGAGTGTTTAATTGAACTACTAAACTCCTTTAGTAATCAATCTTAACATTGCTTTGTGGACAAAACTCCTCTTCCAGGTTAAATCCTATGTGTGTGACCCTGCATGTCCATTTCACGTTGGCAGTGAAAGTCCATAACACTTATGACTTCACAAGCAAAGAGCGGTGCCTAGTCACACATCATTTCTACCCAAGTGAAAGTAGAAAGTTGGAGAACAACTTTCATCCTACAATCCGTGAATGGTGTTACAGCGAATGTATAATTCCTTTGTCACTGATATCTCGAATGAACTCAAGGCATGGAACAATCATCCTTTCAACGTTCATTCACTTTCTTGATCTCAGAGTAGATTGAAGGAGATATGTATGACATCAATATCACATACTGATTCACACATGCATGCGCACGCCTATCTCAATCCTACTCATCAAGTGGCCATGGATATTAAACTCCCTCAGGAGGGAGAAATCCCATATCTATCACTCACCCCTCAAAAGCCCCATGTGTCAAAGCCACCCAATCATCACCTTTATAACAACCCATGTTTCAGGACTGCGTTTGATGATGTCAAAGTGTTCCCAACGACATGTGTTGAGTGCAGTGATTTCAGGTCTAAGAATCACACTCACCACCATCATTGTGAGTACTGACTGTGACTACCATGTCATGGTTCCATGTGTCAAACTCACGGTGGGTCTGTCTGGTACACTTGTTCTCTAACAAGTACCTATGTGTTTGGTTTGATATCTCTATATCATGACTAATGAGATTTTGTCATCAACCAACACCACAATCTAGTCTTGTGTGTCATTGTTGTCTATCTACCTTCCACAATGACATCCGACTAGGGACATAACAAGAATGTACAAACTCTTAGCATCCGTATGATCTCATCGTTCAGGTCATGAACCTGAAGGCATACGTCATTGAGTACTGTCATTCTCTAGACATTCAATCTGTTCTATCACTATCTCATATGATTGAACCAGAAAGAATTGGAAGCTTGCCTTTGATGTTTATCAAATCAATCTCAATGTATCCCACCAATCATCCCATGATTGGCTCTCAGGGCATACATACCAACACAATCCCACTTGCACTGTGAGCCAATCACCATTGAATCATATTCATAGTGATCTTCAAACATGTCCCACATGTTATTGTGCTCTAGTGTGATCATAGTGAGTAATGGAAACACCTTGCCAAAGTCAGTATAAATTGCATGTCTCACATCTCTTTGCTGTACGTCACACGTATGAGATGGAGTTGCCATAATATGCGATCTTGTATTCCTTTGCTAACATTTAGCCACATTGCATGATCAAGGATTCCATACTTATCATCAATGAGTGGAATATCTATGAGTTCATCTCATGAACTTTCAGATCCATATAGTATCTACTGCTGTTCTCTAACGCATAGATACTCGACATTTCATTTTAAATGGGTTTATTGGAACATTTCCAATTATCAACAAACTTTCACTTTTATACATCCTATGTATATTTTGCGATTAATTTTCTATCTTTTCAGAAGTTCGCATCAATGTAACTCTTTACATCGAACTCTTCCTTATCTCCATAGAACTAGTACTTCTCAAGTACTTATCAAGTTCTTATGGTATTCCAGTAACCCTTACTGGAAGCAGACAAACATCCACTCGTCATGTCCCACATACGAGTTATCAGGATGAGCACATCATATTGTCATGTCGTACATACAAGATGATGAATGCATTTTATTCTCGCCATGTCGATACATGCAAGATAATGGGATGATTACATACATGATAGATCCATATCTATTCTTAGTGTTCATATTCTTCATAAGAATTGGACACTTGGCCTTGGGATACTAACTCCATGTAGCATGGACAAGTTTTCTCCCACTGAATCTGTGCATACTGAACACTTCAGTACAGATTGCCAATGTATGCTTTCTCTTTTCAGGTCAAGAGGTTTTCAAGAACTATCTCTATAGATCTCTATTCCTAGCACATAGGAAACATCTATATCTTCCTTAAAGATAATTTCCACTTTTGGATTTCTATTCTAGAACATTTCCATTTCACATCAACATGTGGAATGTGAATACACTCCCACTAAATCACAGATCCCTTCTTTATCTTTGACATATCAGTCAAATCCTTTGACTATATCATCAAAGTAAAGATCCAATTCTGAGTTGCTTGTACTCAATCAATCATATTGATTGGTCCATTGTAACTTATAGACTTTATTTGCATTATTGGATTCATAAACCTTATAGGTTGTGTCACATACACATCCTTATTTTATTCCTCATAGGAATGCAGTTTTAGTATCCATATGCCAAATGTCTTAGTCATTAAGTTGCAATCAATAAGCATCATCCTTCTCAAAATGTTATCCATGTGTCTTAACACTTAAGACTCATTTGCACTTATGGATTTCATCCAATGGGTGCTACCATCAAGGTCATACCTTATGGTTGACATGGATGTCATTTAGGATGTAATGGTCATAAACCATAACTCAAAATTTGGTTCCTCATATTCATCTAGATAGTTGACTAATCACATGAACAACTCATCACATAAATAATTGAGGTGTATCTGTCAAGGATATAAGAACTCACAACTCCTTGTGATTCTCAATGTCCTTTATTAGTGTGGGGTATTCATTTATTAAGAAGAATTCAGTTATTTGATAATCATTCTCTAACTCCTTAGAGTATGATTCCTTCTTGATTTAGACATCACCATGCCTTAATCATGAGTTCACTATGATACATTATCATAATCACTCATAAGGATCTCAAACATTTGGTCCAAGTATTTCATTCATTGATCTCATCAAGAATTAACACTTTACCAAATTTGTACTTCATCTATGATAATCTTGAATACTTCAAGATATTCATATTGGTATTTCTCTAAACACCATTTGAAGTATTAGCATTTGTTCCAATAGGTATGTAAATACATCACATGTATTATACCTAATAGGACAATCATTCTCCCACTACCATTAGTGAAGATTGATTAATCATGTATAAGAGATTCATGTCTCTTACTGGTTCTCTAACCAAAAGAGTCTAGATTTATCCATCATATGGAAACTAGAAATGAATTTCTCATGATTGATGCTAATTTGATTGTTTGAGTTATCAATAACTTTAGGTATCATTTTATCTTATGCATACCATGTATCACAAGATAAACAAGGCATTTCCACAAAGATCATATCTTTAAGATTGAAACATCAACTTTATTAATTGCCATCATTGTCATACAATATGCAAAAATAAAGTGTTTCTATCTATTAGCAATATATGAAATAGCAGTTCTCAACTCTATTTCATGCCCTTTAGGCTGAAATAAACTGAAAGATATTTCTATCTATGGCAGCAAAACTTGCTCCAATGATGGGTACTTCTTTCTTGGTCCTTTCACAAAGGCCATCACTTCTTTGCGGATCTTGCATATCATATATGATAGATCCATATCTTGGTATCATATACCTCAGATAAAGAAGCGGTTCATTTCATGATACCTTAGGTGGAGATCTCTATCCCCTCCTTCATCTTCTTTGTTCTTCCAGATATGGAGGGTACTTCCCTCATACACCCTTTCCCATGTGCCTTTGAGGCTGAAGACGGCTTGGGTTGCTGGCTAGCATCAGAACACTTCTTAGCTTTTCCCTTGCCCTTACCCTTAAGATTTACCTTTCTCTTTGATCACATCAAAGATTATGGTTTGTCTTTCTTCATCTTTGCCTTTACTATCCTCAACATGTCCAACAACTCTATCAACGCTTGTCAAAGTTGTTCATGTTGTAGCTTATCATGAATTGTATGATTCTCGCAACATTTGCAGTATCATACCAATAGCCAACTCTTGGCTCAGAGGGAATCCTTCTTAGTCAGGTTTTCCACATACCCAATCACATTGAGTGTGTGAATACCTTACTGGATCTCCTTCTGTCATGACATACTAGGACAATGTCCTTGAGACATCATATGTCTCATGTTGTCTCTGCAACATCATCAAGCACTCCTCATCAATGTCATCCTCGGTATGCTTCCATAAGCATACCTTCTGCCATTGATGTGGTGGGATTGAGTTTATCTGGTCTTGGTAGGATTTGGAGCTTTCTCTTCTTTGAGAACACTTCTCATCATCCTAACCAGTCGTGGAATTATTCCCATTTAATTTGTTGATCTCAAAGACCGATCGCAAATAAAGTGAATATTGTTGATTAACCATTTATTTTAACAAAAGGAAATATATGCAATTTTAGTCCAAAACTCTTTTTGACTTGTTTGATTGATTTGAAAAGTTGACGATAAAATTAGGCCTTTAATTAATTATCGCTCCCACTATTTTACTTCAAATTGATAGCCCTCACCATCAATTCGGAAGATTGTAGCGTACAACCTTCTAGTGGGCAAGATCCTGAAATCCTCTAAGTCATGAGTCAGCTAGGGCTGATCGCCCACAACTTAGATCTCTCCGGTAGGCAACTTTTGCCAATTGCATCATATGCAACTCTTGATAAGATGTCATATACAACTCCTTGCAATGATCATCTCCATGCCTCAAGGCGCTAGATCCTATCTAGGTCACCTTGTTAAGTCCGACCCAAAGCAAACACGATGAATATGCACCCTACTAGGGCAGACCCACACATTCATCCTTCACGCTTCCACGAGATAGACAGTGCACCACGCTAGGGCGTGCCCACACTTGGTCGATCAAGCTTTTCATGTGTGTCTCATTTGGAAGGCATCTAAAACATAATATTTTAATGAGGGATTTGGTTTTTATATACATATACATATCCAATCACCACAATACATAGTACGTATCATATACATGCTATATCCCATATAAAACATGCACAAACGATAAAAAGCGATGATTATGGCCATCCTAATGTGATTCCTCGAGCCAAGAGGAATCACGGTCATCTAGGTCAACATCACATGTAACATGTACAAGATGAACATATGTGCCTTGCCATCCGAGTTGATCAACTCATCACATGAATGATCTGTACTCTCCAGCCGGTCGTCTAGGTGCCACCAGCCGATCAGTTGGCTCCTCCAACCGATCGGTTTGCCTGGACGTCGTGCATCTCGTCATGTCCACCACCCGGTCGTCTCGCTCCTCTATCGGTCATCAACCGATCGGTTCACTCCTTGAACCGATCGTCTGGAACGTCAACCGATCGGTTCATGCCTTGAACCGATCGTTTCAACTATTGTCTTGATGTCCGCCGGTCTTCGACATAACAGGAAATAAAATCTATCCTATTATTACATTGCTTAAAAGAAGAAACCCCGAGTTACATTCGGGGGGGGAGCAAAGGTAGGAAAGAATCTCTAATTATTTCGAGTTACATCAGGAATAAGAGAGGGAAGATCGGTGCGCAGACCGAGATGCAAGCAACCACAAACAACCACACACAGATAGGGGTTTATAGGCCATAATCATGCTACACACATCCACCACAAAACTCGTTTAAGGGCGACGCGTATCGAGTGCATTAATAATACATATCATATATGTAATTTGGGATTTGTGGATTTAGGATTGGACATGCATAAAGCCAATATTATTCGCATCGCATGCAATAAATAAAGACGACAAACCAAAATCGATCATATCGATATTCTTAAAATATAGAACAGTTGACGTGGCTCTGATACCACAGTTGGGTTTTAGGGGAGGCAGAGAAGGCAGCAGAAACAAAAATTTTTCTCCCCCAAACCCATACCGAGGAAACGCGTCAACGTCTATATAATAGGAAAGGATGGTTTCTGGAATCATACCTTGTCCTGAGGCTTGCTCGGCGACAATACCTCGCGCAATGCGCGGTCTTCAACTCCAGTCTTGGACGGCGTCTGTGCAGCTCCTGGTCGCACTGGGACTGACGAATCCTCCTCCTACCATACTGTCGGATGACAGTTGTCCTCCTGAGTGGCAGTGTCCTCCCGCCTATGTAGTAGTCCACACGGACCACCTGGAACTCCACACTCCTTGTCTCACAAGGAAGTGGAAGGAGTCACACCCTCCTATTGACGTACTAGTCGCCAACACACTCTCCTACCTCCAGTTGCAACTGCAGTTGTCCTTCCCTTGCTGCACCTCCCTTTGCGGGAAGCACTTGCTCGGGCTCTCTCTCGGTTACCAAAACCAGAGAGAACGAAAACTTTGCAGAGCAACTGGTTGCACTGAGTTGTTCTTTGAGAAGCCCCCAATACCCCTATATATACAGGAGGGTCATGTGACAGGGTTCTCTGTCCCCGGCAATACGAGACTAAACGCAGGAGTAGAAGGGTTCAAGATTTTCCACAAAAAGCAACCGGTTCACAACCTAAAATGATCAGTTCATAGCTGAATCGATCGGTTCGGCCGTTGAGCCGATCGGTTGGACCTGAGCCGACCATTTGGGGCACTCCAACCGATCGGTTGGTGCCTTGAACCGATCGTTTCATGGTCCTAATCCGGCTCAAAAAGACTTTTCTTGTTTCTTTCCCAATTGGTATCGAATACCAATAATATTCCCAATCGAATTGGGCAATTTGAAACCAAAGGAAAATTCTTGCCGACATGACTTTCCCAACTGGTCGGTTGCACCAGTTGAGCCGATCGGTTCAACCCTTGAACCGGTCATTTCAACCTGGTCATGAGCTGATTGGTTCGACACTCTAGCCGACCGGTTCAGCAACCTTAGCCGACCGGTTCAACACTTGAGCCGATCGGTTGGGAGCACAAGTTGGGAAAAATCAGTCAATTGCGATTTCAATCAATCCGATACTCCAATCAATGCGTCCAACACCTTGAACCATATGATATTGAGCCATCGAATGATTGAGTGTTTAATTGAACTACTAAACTCCTTTAGTAATCAATCTAAACATTGCTTTGTGGACAAAACTCCTCTTCCAGGTTAAATCCTATATGTGTGACCCTGCATGTCCATTTCACGTTGGCAGTGAAAGTCCATAACACTTATGACTTCACAAGAAAAGAGCGGTGCCTAGTCACACATCATTGCTACCCAAGTGAAAGTAGAAAGTTGGAGAACAACTTTCATCCTACAATCCGTGAATGGTGTTACAGCGAATGTATAATTCCTTTGTCACTGATATCCCAAATGAACTCAAGGCATGGAACAGTCATCCTGTCAACGTTCATTCACTTTCTTGATCTCAAAGTAGATTGAAGGAGATATGTATGACATCAATATCACATACTGATTCACACATGCGTGCGCACGCCTATCTCAATCCTACTCATCAAGTGGCCATGGATATCAAACTCCCTCAGGAGGGACAAATCCCATATCTATCACTCACCCCTCAAAAGCCCCATGTGTCAAAGCCACCCAATCATCACCTTTATAACAACCCATGTTTCAGAACTGCGTTTGATGATGTCAAAGTGTGCCCAACGACATGTGTTGAGTGCAGTGATTTTAGGTCTAAGAATCAAACTCACCACCATCACTGTGAGTACTGACTGTGACTACCATGTCATGGTTCCATGTGTCAAACTCACGGTGGGTCTGTCCGGTACACTTGTTCTCTAACAAGTACCTATGTGTTTGGTTTGATATCTCCATATCATGACTAATGAGATTCTGTCATCAACCAACACCACAATCTAGTCTTGTGTGTCATTGTTGTCTATCTACCTTCCACAATGACATCCGACTAGGGACATAACAAGAATGTACAAACTCTTAGCATCCGTATGATCTCATCGTTTAGGTCATGAACCTGAAGGCATACGTCATTGAGTACTGTCATTCTCTAGACATTCAATCTGTTCTATCACTATCTCATATGATTGAACCAGAAAGAATTGGAAGCTTTCCTTTGATGTTTATCAAATCATTCTCAATGTATCCCACCAATCATCCCATGATTGGCTCTCAGGGCATACATACCAACATAACATATAATTACTATTCACACAAATTTACATATAACATGCTAAAACAAATAACTCGATCAACTGTCAGCTTATTAACCCCAATATGTAACATGAAAATATTAAAATTACATGTACTCTCTTTTTCTAACATGTGCGGGCTAATATGTAATTATACTCACAATAATTTATGACCTACCTCCTAAAAAGAATAAATTGTTTAATAGTCAGGTAACTCTCCCTATGAATGTGGATTATTAATTAATTTTGTTTTGTTTTATGGATATATGCATGTTGATGACTAATATATAATTATTGCTCACAACAATTTCATATAACCCGCTAAAAGAGAGTAAATTGATTAAATTTACTAACTCCCTCTAATTTGTGATGTGTGATTATGAAAATTACATGTACAAAAAGTGATGATCAATATAGCATCTCTTAATACTAGCTAAAAACATATGCTGGACATCTCGCGCCGCAGCGGCTCTGGCGACTGAGAGCGCGATCTAGGGCGAGGCATTTTGCGGCTACAGACTCGGGGGAGGGGGCCTCGGCGGCGGTCAGCCGCAACCCCTCTCCCCCTGGGTTTGCTCCTCGGCTCGATTCCGGCGAGCTGCTTCCGGCCGGAGGCTCCCAGCGTCTTCCTCTTCTCCTCTTGCCCGGATTGTCTATGCGGAGCGCCTACCCTGGTCTGGGTGGGTTTTGCATACGGAGGGGTTTGGGACAGCTGTGCTGCAGCTGCAACCTCTTCCCGGGTCTTTGGATCTGAAGTAGTGCTGGTGGCTTGCTGATCGACAGTTCTGCTGGCTTCGAGCCCCTTTCCCTCTTTCTGTGTTCTCGTTTACTTTGCAGGTTTTGAGTTCTTAGGTTAAGGCAGTTATTCTGCCAGTGTTACTACGCCGGGGTGGCGTTTTGTCAGTCCTTTTTAATAAAGGTTTGCTCGCTTCTTGTCAGCGTTGGTCTGCTCGCTGCTTGTCAGCGTTTGTTTGTTTGTGCCTCCATGTTGCTGTGGCTTGATTTGTTACTTAGTTATATGGCTTCCTTTGAGATGATGATTCATAGGAGCACCGCACAGATCCAGGCTCTCTATCACTACTACACACTCAAGTCGAAGGAATTCTTCGTGGAAAGCTGCTTAAGACAGCATCAAGGAAGAAGAATCAATACGGAAGCGTTCTATTCTCGTTCCGATATGAGTTGCAGTGATGTTAACTTGATCTTTGTTTGCTCTTGTTGTATTTTTGACTCAAATTGTAGATGCCGTATGGCTTACAAGTAATGAATCGATCCATTTGCCCTAAAAAAGTGATGATCAATATATAAATAATACATAAAGTAATTATTTTAGACATGTGTCTCTTTAACACAAATCTGCTCACTCTCAACGATTTATGTAGGACCCCCTAAAGAGAACATCTTGACTAACTGTTAACTGGCACCCTCTAACTTGTAGCACACACAAGTTTGGAACATAGACTCCTAAAAATAAATGATTGAACTTTTCTCAAATTTATCTAAGAAACTTGGATAAGCATGCATGAAGATAAGTTATCTACTTAAAAATTCTATTCCAACACATGGGAGCATGCAATTATAGATGACAGCTATGAACTGACTATAATATAGCAAAAATATTTAGCCACAAAAATATGATGTTTTGTAGTGTCAGTCGGCATGTCTAGCTGTTAAAAAGACCCGTCAATTTTTTTATAGCTCTTGATTCTAATGTCGGTGGTCAATTAGAAGCTTATCCAAGAAAGCAAGCCGAAAGAAAAATAAAAGCTTGGACAAACAGAAAACATAGACGCTCGTGTAGCTAATTGATGGACTAAAAAAAAGAGCTGGCAAATGCAAAATTATTGAAAACTCTGCAAGCTACAGAGTACAAACTCTCATTTTTATATGGTAGTATATAGATAAAGAAAAGGCATCCCATATGGTAAGGACAACGGTAGGTAAGTGAGAGAAAGCTCCAACTTCTCTCTAGAAAAATCTCTTCCGGTCCTTCTCTACTCGGTGCGATCTGCCCTTCCCGACGTGTTTCCACCTGCCCTCCGCCTCAAGTTCCTGCTTGGCCCATTGTCGGTGATGATCTCCCTTGCAGAGCCAGCATGCTTCTGACTCTCCCCATCACGGAATCAAAAAACCTTCTTCAGGATTTTTTCTTCCCTCGCCATCCTTCTGCATGTTGGCTGTGGTTGCCATCTTACAGCCTTGCGATCCGTTTTTCCCTCTCCTGTGTGATTCAGCTTTGCCTGGTTTCAGTGCTATCCAGCATGCACAAGGGTTTCTCAGGTATGAAAACAAAAATCGCCTCTGCATTTACTTGATTTGTTTTCCTGCGATCCCAAATTGAGGGTTTCATCTCCTACCTCCACAAAGTTCCGCAAAATCTTCGCCTTAGAATTCCTATCAAAGCGGTGCCTAAATACCAGTTAAGGCTTTCCCCCTTTACTCCTCCGTGTTCCACAACAGTCTGTAATAAATTTTGAGAAAAACAACACCCTTTGCGACACACCTTGGGTTTCACATATGGTTTACAGATACATGCAGACGTATTTCCATTGAATACACCTTTCACATCTTCAGAGATCGAGCTTATCCTCTTGCTTCATACTAGCTAAGCAACACTCATACAAAAATATCGCTACAAAAACCCAAAATTTATTCTCATTGCCGGCCATAGCTCTCCTTCCCAAGATCATCTTGGTTGTCAGATCAATCAGAACAAAATATTGACTCTGTGAATAACATTAAAGACCCATCAAACGATCTGATTTCACCATGTATACCGGAGGCGTGCTCACCCTCGCCTCATGCATAAATATACCTTGCATGCATAAAAACGGCAAGACTTCAGCTTTCCGCTGTGCTTTAAGGAAAAAAAAACCTTTGGTGACAAACGAAAACACAAAAACTCCATCTTCCCAGGCCGACATGAACTCCCGTTTCTCCTTCATGGAAATCCCTCTTTCAGATCCCTCCTTTTCAATGAGTATTCCACTACCACGAGCTTGGATCTACCACAAGTATGACATCTCGCCCGACATCTGTATGATAAACATTGGTCATCGATCCTTCCAGGTGAAGGTCTCATGGTCCCTCCCCACCAATCAAACCTGGGGCAAAAAAACTCCCATCCTCCTCATATCTGAAGGCTGGAGCGACATGCGCGCCGAGCTGAAACTCAAGCCAGAGTGGTCGATTTTCATTCAACCGATGGAAAACTGTACATTTAGAGCCTGGGTGCGTGACTTCATCAATGAAACTCCTCCTGAGTTAGTCTATCTTTACAAAAGACATGATCAAGCCAGCTCTTCATCATCAAACTCGGCGGATCAACTCTTCGTCAGGGATGAGTACCAACCTCCCTTGGGTGCAAAATCATGGCCTATCTCCATCTCCTCAGGCTCTAAAGATGACGACGATGCAGTCACATCCACTATGGAACAACAACAAAGTTCAATCGCTGAAAGGTACAAGCTTTTCCCTTCCCCATCGTTAAAGGAAAAAAATAAGCCCAATTTATCATCTTTACATAAAACCCTAAAACCTCGACCCTCCCAGGTCAAGGATATCATCCCCTCAGACTTGTCTCGTCTTAACGTAGCTTTTCCAGTTCTAGGACATGCAAAATCGTCCCTTCTCATAAACAATCTCCTAGATAAAACCCCCACCGCCCATATCTGGACTTCGGTCCCCGCCAAAAAACCTTTTCGAGCTCTGCACTGTTCTCTTTGCCTCCGTAGCAACCACTCGACATCTAGATGCTTCTCTCGCCGCACATGTTTTGGATGTCACCAGATAAGCCACATAAAAAGATTCTGCAAAGCTCGCCCCCACTCATACCAGGACAAAACCCATGCAGATCCCTCTTCCTCCTCCATGCACATTCACTCGACTAGATTCTCGCTTTTTCACAAAACCTCCACAGTCCCAAAAAAGCCCTTTTCAGATCACTGGCACGTCACACACCTCCCTCAACATCATTATCTTTCAAAAAACTCCTTTGCATGCCTCGCAAATCTCCCGCCTGAATATGCAGACGTTACCCCTTCACGCCATCTGATCACAAACTCCTGGACTCCACCTATATCTAAACTCTTTCACAAGCCAAAGTACCATACATCCACAATGCTCAAACCTCAATCCAAACCCCCCTCCAACCCCATCACAAACACATAACACAAACTTCCCATCTGCCTCATCAAACATGAAGGTTCCTGACCATCTGGAATATGCGATCGCTCTTGACCTTCCAGCAAACTCTATGCGCCTTCTCAAGATTCTCACCCTTAGAAGCATTCTAGTTTCTGTTGAAAACAACCTTGACAATAACCCCATAAATGTTCTGGATATTACACGTGCCTTAACCCTACTCATTCCCGGTTAAACCATCCTTAAACCAAAAATTTTCTCTCCCACCCAGCTCATCTATACTGTCCCCGAAGGTACTAAGATAAACCATCTCTTCAATCAAGTTCTCACCATACCCTGCGGATCGAGCTTCATCATGGCCCGACTATCAAAATGGTCGGCTGACTTAGGTTCTTTTCCTGCTCCCGCAGGTGGCTCCGACTGGGTTGCCATTTCAAATACCCCTCCTCATCTTTAGGAAATTGAGATCTTCAGAGGCATTGCACATTCTATCGGGGCAACTCTACAATACATCAGTCCTGAAACCTTACACCCATCACAATACATCAAAGCATATTGTCTCCTTTCAGTCAAAGCAGCTATCTCCCTTCCTCCCACTATCAATATCAGAATTAGCGAATCCATCTACCATCTAAAACTATCTGCTGAACATCCTACCGAGAACAGCACTGCCTTGTCAGACCTCACAACACATCCACCATCTTGGTTTAGCCCAAACAAAGACAAAATGTCTTCCATACATTCCAGGGCATCAAACGACCGAAATCATGTTTGGATCCGGAAAAACTCAAACCACTCTGAAAACTCTTACCTCCAGCCAAGCAAGAAAAGAACCAGATCGCCCGAACCTACTTTCCATGATAACAAATACAAACCTAGAGGCTCCACTTTCCCATCTCCTTCCTCCACTAAGGAAAGCTACCCATCTCAAAACCAAAAACATCAAGCTACAAAGAACCAAACCCCTTCTCAGCATAAGGATTAAAATTCTTTGCAGAGTTCGGAGCAGGAGAGCCCTCAACAAAGGCAACCTTCCAGCTACCTCCAAAAGATCATGAAGCCAGACCACAAAGACTCAAAAAGTTCTATCATCGTCAACAGAGTTAAGACAGGTACTTCTCCAAACATCTCTCCCCGTTCTTTTAGTGATAAAACTTCCACTGATTCTTTATCATCTACTCCCCCTATTTTAGAAAAAAAAAGATTTAGATTCTATTGATGATTTAGCATCTTGGTCAAACATAAACAACTTCACTTCCTTTGCAAATAAGATAGGCATTCAACTAGAATATGAAGATAATGCCCATAATGTTCTAGATGACCTAGAAACCTTTATGGGATGGACAAATAAAAGACTCACTCCTGCTGAGACAAAATCAGCGTCATTCTAAACATCCTATTAAGCGTAAAATCATCCTAAGATTTAAAAATGAAAATCTCCTCATGGAACATTTGTGGAGCTGTAAACCTCCAAAGAAGGAAAAAAATACGCACTCACATATATAAAAACAAAATCGACCTGATTACCATTCAAGAAACAAAAACCTTTCTAACCCCTTTTGGTCTCAAAACAATAGGGGGAAATAGAATCACAAACTGGATCCAGTTACCTCCTGAGGGTTTCAAAGGTGGCCTTCTTGTAGGTTTTAACAACCAATCTCTAGCTTCACAAAACACATCTATCCTTAACTTCTCAATAACCATTGAATTCAAAAACCTTTCCGATAGATATCTTTGGTCTTTCTCAGGTATCTATGGAGAACCAGGACACAACAAATCTATTTATCTAGCGGAACTAAATCACCTCATCACAAAATTCCACTTGACTTCCTGGGTTTTGGGGGGAGACTTGTACCTGATCACTCAAGTCTCAGATAGGCACAACTCCAACCACTCCCCACAATCGATGTCTGCTGCAGATAAAAAATTCAGTAAGATGCTTACTAACCATTATTTGATCGACATCAAACCTTCAAATGCTTTATTCACCTGGTCTAGAAATCAGACTTATGCCAGACTAGACCACTTCTTTTGCACAAATCTCTGGGAAGACAAACACCCTCTCTCATCTGTTCATATCTCCCACCGAACCATATCTGATCACTTCCCTCTTATCCTTGACACATCTTCTACCTCATGGGGCAGGCGACCTTTCAAATTTGAAAACTGTTGGCTCTCCATAAACAACTTCTCCAGATCCTGTCTAGAACCATGGAAACTTGCCAACTCACAAACAGAAAACATAGGACTACATATCCAAAACAACACAAAAAATATAAAAACTCATATCAAAAAAATGGAAACTCCAAAACCCAAAAAACTTATTCGAAATACAAAAAAACCTTGAAGATCAGTTCCTTTTTGTGGATAAGGACCCAAACGCCGACCCTGCTCTTGTCCTTACCATCAAAGATGAACTGGATCACATAAATAATTGTATTGACACAAAATGGAGACAAAGGGCAAAAATCTCTTGGGAAAAAGAAGGGGACAAAAATACTAAATTTTTTCACAAAATTTGTAATCAAAATTTTCGACATAATGCCATAACACATCTAACAATAAATGGTAGGCACACATCTCACAAACAAACCATCATAACTCACATAAATAACCATTTTAAAAATATCTTCAATAACAACCACAATCCCACATGTCTAAACAACTTATCATGGGCTACCATCTATCAAAAAAAATATAAAAAATCCATAAGAACTCATCAAATCCTTCTTCCATGAAGAATTGCATGCAACTATCTCTGACCTTGGAAAAAATAAATCACCCGGACCAGATGGACTTAACTCTGAATTCTACCTGGCAAATTGGGACCACTATAAAAAAGATTTCATAGCCTTTCTGTCTGCTTTCCATGCAAGTTCAAACCCACACAACATCATCAAATTCATAAATAAAACATTTATCACTCTAATAAAAAAAATAGTCAACCCGACCACATCTCCCACTTCTGACCCATCAGCCTTATAAATACCTCATATAAAATCATAGCCAAAACTCTAGCAAACAGGATTAAACCACATTTGGAGGACATCATCCCACTCAACCAATCTGCCTTCCTAAAAAACAGAAGTATACAAGATGCCTTCCTGATGGTCAATGAAACAATACATCTTTTTCATAAAAACAAAATCCCCCTTCTAGCTATCAAACTAGATTTTGAAAAAGCTTTTGACTTTGTAAATTGGCAATGTCTTATTAAAACTCTTAAGGGCTTTGGTTTTCCCGACATATGGGTAAATTGGATCCATGCCTGCATATCTACAAAACAATTCTCAACTATCATAAATGGTGTTCCATTTGGTTATTTTCATAACTCAAATGGACTTAGACAAGGAGACCCCCTCTCTCCTTATCTGTTCATCATCATTACTACTATTCTTTCCCGTATGATCCAATTGGGCAAACAAAATGGTCTTATCCAATCTCCTAGAGAATGCAAAGAGAATATCATTCAATTTGTGGATGATACCATTATCTTCTCCTCCCCGGATGAATCCTCACTTCTTAATATCTTCAAAATCATTGGCATCTTCTCATATATCTCAGGACTCAAAATAAATATGAAAAAATCTTCCATCTTTGGGGTTAACATAAATCAACCTTCATTGGAGTTTTTTAGAGACCTCTTAAAATGCAAGACAGAAGAATTTCCAATCAAGTATCTGGGTCTTCCCATTACTCCATACAACATAACAAATGCTATATGGAACCCTATCATATCAAAAATAAACTCTAAACTCACAAATTGGACAAATAACTTCCTTAACCTCTCTGGAAGACTTACCCTACTGAACAATGTCATCACTCCAATCACTACTCACTTCCTGAGCTACGTCCCCCCTGCCCTCAAAGACAAAATCCATTCTAGACAAAATCAAAAGAAATTTTCTTTGGAACAACTTTCACAAATCAGACAAATCAGGGAAACATTATCATCTTGTTAACTGGAAAACTATATCAGCTCCTCTCAATCAAGGCAGTTGGGGCATCATCAACATTGAAACACACTCACTCTGTCTTATAGCTAAAATCATCGATAGTCTGCTCCAAAACAAACAAAAAATCTGGACACAACTCATCAAATACAAATATTACCAATGCTCACCCCCATGGCACCATATCCCAAAGAAAACAGCCTCCCCTCTTTGGAAATGCATCAACAAAAACATCCAAATGATCACACAAATCATAAACACTCCCCCTCACTCGCACCAAAATATCTCCTTCTGGCTCGATCCCTGGTTCGAACACAACTCAGTCATAAATCTTCGACCAAATTGGATCATTCCAAATAGACTTCTCAACATAAAGATTGACAAAGCTCTATCTCTTATCACCAGCAACAGATCAAATTCCCTTAAAAGATGCATTCAATCACAGATCAGCCAAAACGACTTCAGAAATCTAGCTCTCTCCTTGGAAAACAACACCTCAAATTCTATTACTTAGAAATGGGGTAGCACTTACTCGGTTAAACAAGCCTACACCTATCTTTCCTTCAGAGGACTTTCCCCACCAATATCAAAAATCTGGAAATAGAAATGGCCACAAAAATATAAAACATTCCTTTGGCTATTACTACATAACAAGCTTCTCATAGGCGAAAACATTACAAAAAAGGGTTTTATTGGTCCATTTAGATGCTCTCTTTGTGAAAAAAACAGTGACTCTGTTGATCACATCTTCTTCAAGTGTATCTTCTCACAAAATATCTTCACACATTTTTCACGAAACTGCCTTCCTGACCTCAAGGAAGCTACTTTCCCCTTACAAATCACACCAAACAGACTTTACAAAAATTTCAAAAGTAGTGATATTTTCACCACAATCAGTTGGAATCTCTGGAAAGAAAGAAACAACAGAACTTTCAACAACAAAAAGAATCTGGAACAAAATATCATATCACAAATAGATGCAGATCTTTACATTCTAACAAAATGCAGGTAACCTCGATGATGGTGGAGATGTTGAATCTGATGAAGGAGAATCCGAAGCAAAATTTCTGTGTGATCTCAAAGCTATGGTGGATGATGAAATTGGCGTCAGTTTAGTTCAGCAACAACTGTGATTCCTTTCTCGGGCCGATGCTTTTTTAACAAATTTGGGTTTATCTTTATAACATCTAGAGGCATGTTAAGGGGTGCCTCCCCCAATCTATCAAAACATTGCTTTATCTTATCTAGGCTTGTATGTTTTCAGTTTTTTTCTAGTTTTTTTGATATTTTCAACATCCTGTAAGGTACTCACATAAGCAGGTCTTGCTTGCTTGATGTGCTTTCAATATATGACATAACCTTTCCTCAAAAAAAGTATATAGATAAAGAAGGATAAGAACACAATAAACAAAAATACTGCGTGTTAAGTTGCTATTATCAATATAAAAGAAAGATTAGCGGTGAGTTGCCCCTTGCAAAAAGCCAGGTGGCGCAGCTATAGAAAACAATGGATAAAAATATAATAAATTCTCATATTAAGGGAAGGTAGGCGGTTGGTTACCGTTGCAAAAATTAGCTAGCAAGCAGGCAGCTACTGAAAACAAACAGACTAAGGGCACATATACTCTTTTTTATCGGGTAGATAGATACACTAAATATTTAGGTGCATATAAACTGGAATGGATGCACACACTATTTTGACGTAAAGAAACACATTTTGTTTTTAATAAATTATTTTATAAGTATTTGCATCTTATTTTTATGTACAATTTTTCTCCAATAAAGTATATATTCATACAATTGTTTATTAGTATTTGAATTTCAAAATCATAAACTTATTTACAACATAGTTCTGTTTCATTATTAATCAATATTGAATCTTAAGTTTATCTCAAATTTGCGACAACATATATGTTTGAATTGATAATTTTATTACGAATCTCACTTTTAATGACCAATTATGGTATACATACAAGACACAAATAATTCCACCCTATGACATATGTTTTGTAACCTTGTTTATGAAAGTCGGAAAACTCCAAATGAAGTGTTGGTTTCTAGCTTTTTACATAAACAATGTTGCAAAGCCTCCACTTCAATTCGTTTTCATAATAACTTTCAGAATATAGAAGTAACTATCGAAATCGTCAAATCAAATGGTGGTTTTAGAGTAAATATACAAAAATGCTAGACAAAGCGACAACCTTAACCCAAAACATGGCTTCAGTTTTTAAAAGGCTTTATATATATATTTATATATATATATATGTACTCATATATTTTTAATCTCAACTTAGTATTTTATTCAATCTACCCTCCATCAACAGGTGCCACATTTTGTACAATTATAATGGGAGATGTTGTTTGAAGCTCCCCCTTGTAGGATATGGATACGAGCTTGGGATATACGTGCCATTCACATTGATCAATCTTCTTTTTTACCGACCATTTTGCGAGGATATCTACAATTCTATTAGAGGACCTCTTCTTGTGAGATACGATGAAATTACTTTTCAGAGTTTGTAGGCGTTTGAATTCTTGGAAGAAAGGCTTGAAACACAATGGCATCGTGTGTGTGTTGGAGAAGATTTTACAAGCAGTGAGGCTATCAGATCAGATGATGATGTCTCTGGGTTTGATGATGAAGCGTTTGATGCCTCTGATGATTGTTTATAACTCGACTTGTATTACATCAGTGAAGATAATATTCTCAACCCCTCCACTGGTCCATATGCCCCTATCATCGCGCAATATGAAGCTCGTGTTGGCTAAGTTTGATTTTTCAAAAATGCAGCGTCAACATTGAGTTTCTTGGATTACTGCGGTGGGCGAGACCACAAAGTAAGTGGGGCAATATGCTGAGAGTATACATTGTGTATGTTGAAGGCATGGATCATGAGGGAAACCTATTTGTATAGGGTTCTCATTGCTTTAGTTACCAATACTATTTTGTTGGAGAAAACAAGGTCATTTATAGCTTTCCAGAGAAATTCCATAGTGATTGAAAACATTGTCTTGTGGTTGTTTGAGTTATTCTTTCTGGTATTCCTTGAAAGCCACTACATCAATGATGATTCATTTCCTACATACAGACCATGTTAAGATTTGATTTGTTCCTAGATATTGGTGGGGAAAGGACAATCTTTAAGAATGTGGATCATTGTTTCAATTTGGGAGCTGCAATGAGGACAAGGATCATCAATAGTGAAACCTCTAATGGATCTGTTGTAGTTTGTCAAGAGGCCTTCAAGCAAGGACTTCCAAAGGAAAATCTTTGTGCAATGTGGGAATAGCACTTTATTATTCTCTACCAACAACCTTGGGTTTTAGTGCTGTAGTTTTTATGTAGGCCCCACTAGCTAATCCTAAAGGTGAAAGGTCCTTTTTGGTTGGCAACGTGGTTCCATTCATCATTTCCAGTGTTCGGTTCATGAGGTATCATATTCAAAATTTTTATGTAGGTCTCTTCCTCAAACCAATGGGTTAGGGTTAGAAAATTGATATCCCATTTTCCCTTATCAACCATTGAGATCACTTTGAGCTCAAGAAGGTCTGTTGGAATAATTTTATTTGGCTTTAGTGTAGGAAGTTGAGATCCATCAACCCATTAATCATTCTAGCCTGAAGTGGAGGCTTCATCAAGGATAACACATCCAACTTGTGGTGATATGGAATGTGCTTGGGATTGAATGAAGTGCCATTATCTTTTTTTGATAACGAGATGCCCCTCCTAGGTTCAACCACTATTAGACCTCACCCCAGAACCAACCGCGTACATGGGGGCACCGCGACACTCTTAGTAACGTAGGGACTTGTTACACCCTGAGGGTTACACAGCCATAGTCAAACTCGGGTCCCTTCATTTGGGATTGCCGAGCTGCACCTCTAGGCTACTCCCTCGCCCCTAAGTGGAATAATCTTGATGGAATGTGCTTGGGACTGAATGAAGTGCCATATCTTGATCCATCTAAAGATCTTTTATCTTTTAGGCTAGTTCACTTTGATGACTTGAGAACTCTCCAATGTATCTCTCTTTGCGTGTTGAAGTCCCATATGATTTTAGAAAGAAGCATCTCATTCTGAATTCTTGTTGGTCTAATGGCCAATCCTCCATCAACTTTAGGGGTTGTCATCTTCCTCCATGAAATTGTGTGTTTTCCTCAGCTCATCATTATGACCCCAAATGAAGTTGAAGATTGTGTAATCATTGTGGTTGCATATAGACATAGGGAGGTAGGTAGATTTCATGATGTAGGAGAAGATACATGTTAGCACTGACCAAGATAAGGTAACTCTTCCAACAAAAGAGAGGGTGTGATTGACCCAAGATGATATTTTGGCATCAATGGCATTGAGAGTTGATAGGTAGGTAGATTTGCTAGTCGTTGAATGCATAACAGAATCACTAAGATGCTTACACAAGTTATTGGTTTCTATGATCCTCATTTGTATGCATATTCTTCTTCTTGTGAAATTGTTAGTGTGCTTGGAGAAGAAGATGGTGGATTTTTCTTTTGACAGGACTTGGCCCAATGCTTGCTCAAATATGTTGAGTGTGTTTGTGATAGTAGTAGCTTGGATGAAAGAGGATTCACCAAAAAGGATGATGTCATCGGCAAAAAAAAAATATGTCACCAAAGGGGGGGGGTATTCCTTGAATTGTTTAGAGGTCTCCATCTACCAGAAACTTCTTCTTTGGTAATGGCTTGACTCAATCTATCAAGTCATAATACAAATATGTATGGAGAAAGGGGATCACCTTGTCTGACTCCCCTAGAGGACTTGAAAGGGGGTAGTGTGCTTCCTTTCCATACAATAGATATGTGGCAAGAGGTGATGATGTTCGTTATCAACCACATCAAAGACTCTCATAATGTATTTCTTTGGAGAGTGTCTTGAATGAAATCCCAATTCATTTTGTCGAAGGCTTTGGATAGATCCAGTTTGAATCCCATATTGCATTGTCCATGGTTCTTTGTAAACATTGAATGGATGATCTCATGGATAAGAATAATGGTATATGAGATTTATCTTCTAAGAAGAAGCTTGATTGTAAGGGGGGAATATAGTCATCCATGCAAGGCTTAATATGTTATACTACTATTTCGGAGAGTAGTTTGATGCTGACATTGCTCAAGGCTATAGGACACAGTTGATTATAAGATTTAGGGATTGAGACTTAAGTGATGAGAAACAGTGTGGAACTGGTCATTTCAATAGAAATATTTTCATGTACAAAGACTTGAAAATAGTTAGGCAAATGGAGTTGTTGATGTGTGACTAGTTTATTTGAAGAAAGCCCACATCATTTCATCATGCTCAAGTGTCTTGATGGCATTCATATCCATAAGAATGGCATGAACTTCTTCTTCAGTGGGCTGAGTGGAACACCAATATAGTTGAGTTGTGGATAATGGAGGAACAAAGACAATATATAAACCAACCATGGATGGAGTGGAAGCATTATGATTCACAATGAGTAGACAATAAAAATGTTAGTTGATGAGAAGCTTGAGGACATCTTCATTTTCAATCAAGTTTTGTGTTTCATCTTAAGATTTGATATCAAGTTTTTCCTCCTTTTAGATTTCACTAAGTCTTGAAAATACCCCGAGTTGGAGTCTCCTAGAGTGATCTAGTTGCATCTTGATCTTTGCTACCATTCTGCTTCTTCTTCATTTAGAATATCTATATACTCTTATTGCAGTAGAGTGATGTTATTATTGAGTTGTTGCATGAATCATATGCCCAATGTCTTCTATTTTCTAGTGACTGTGCACAAGGGGATGTCTTTGTGTTTTTTTATACCTTTACTCTTTGTTTGACAGTTCAACTTTGAGAATGAACTATTGTAGGATAGTTGTAAAATCTAGGGAGCTGTCCCTACATATTGTTAAGAAGTCATTGAAAAGTTGTATATCAGACCACTAAAATACTTGATTTCAAATGACGTTTGACGAATGTGTGACCAATATTCAATATGACAAAGGCTGGTGCATGATCAGAGTTAATCTTCGGAAGGACTTTGACTTGGGTGTTGAGATATGTGTCAATCCATGTAAGGTTAGATGCGGATTGGTCAAGCTGTTGTTGGAGAAGACCCCTCTTAAAGGTCATATAGGGACCTAAAGCACCTAGGTCCTCCAGAATGACAAAATATAGGGCATCAACAAAGTCCCTGCAACTGCTGATGTAAATGGACTTACTTCCGGTTCACTTTGATGAATAAAAAATGGTGTTAAAGTCATCCATTACAAGCCAGAGAAGGATTGAAGAAGCCACAATGGAGTTGAAATGACTCTATAGGGCACGACGCTTATGATGCTTTGTACTGGCATAGACAAAAGTCACCATGGTGTTGTTTTTAATGAGACAATGTATGAACTGCCTGTGAATGGCAAGAATATTGACTAGGCCTATGCGATGTTTCTAGATGACCCAAATTCCATCAGAGAAGTCAGCATGGTGCAAAGAATCAAACCCTAGGATGCGGGATATAGATACATCAATGGAACAACTAGTTATTGGTTTGAGTATCACTAGATATCTTTTCCATAAATGATCGTGTAATCACGAACAATGTTAAGTGTGTATGTGGAACAAATGCCTTGCATATTCCTATTGTTCAGATCATCTAAATAAATGTGGCATAGTGGAGGGGCGAGACATCCCTATTTCTCCTGCAACCAACTTGTTGGTTGTGGTTCTTCTTCCATGCTTCCTAACCATTCTTCTAAGGATCATTAAATATTTTCCTATTGCATAGCTATACACCTACACTACCTGTGGGAGGAGCCTATCCACTACAAACACTAGGGTGTGATGAAGGTCCAAATCAAAATGTAGAGGGTTGCAATTTGGAATCGGGGTCAGAGTCATAATGTATTCATCCATGATTACGATGGCTGCATATTGTTTCCATTTGGACTCATTTTTTTGCATCACCGATTGAGCTCTGTGGAGTTTTTGAGTTCTTGCCCCATGAGATTTTCATTAATTTTCTACTGGTTTAGTTTTTTTGTTTTTTTTCTCTTTTCATTGATGCCAGTAATACCGGTGACTCTCTCAGCAATAACCCATGGATTAGTAACATAATTTTTGACATCATTAACCTGTGAGAGGTTGATGAACTTGTTGATTGTCTCAACTCCTTTCCTTACAATTTAATTTGCTCTCCTTTAACACCTCTAGGTATAAGATTCACATACATACATTCTGAAAAGTCTCCCAGTGGCTGAGATGGTGTTGCTTATGATTGTGCCTCAAAAGTTGATTTAGATGCTACCTCTGAATGTTTTTTTATTATGAAGGTGTCCTTTTTATGTTCCATATGGACACAATGCATACAAATTGATGGGAGATTTCACACTTGAGCGTATATTGTTCACCTTGAACAATGATGGCAGGGATAAGTGGTTTATTAGAATCTAGTTTGACCACAATTCTAGCAAATTTCTCCCGTCATTTTAGGTCTATATTGGAGTCACTTGCATAGTTGATCCTATGCAATCTCCGGCTTCCTCAAGAAATTGTCTTTAATAAAGAAAGAAAGTTTGACAATTTAGGGATGTAAACCCATGCTTCTATGTATCTGGGGTATTCATCAGATGGTATGAAGCTAGTATTCAAAGGTTGGATGCTTAAGAAGGATCCCATCATGAGACCACCCCCAGTTAGGGCATTTAGATAGTCATCCTAAAAAAGGAGCTGTATGAGGAAGTATTAATTCTCGAGATCTATACGATGGAAGCTTTCGATTGGCCTTCATATAGTTCTAATATGGTTATGTAGGGTCATCAAACCCACATCCTGGGTGAGGACTTGGACAATAACTATGAAGCACCATGGTTTCATTAACTCTTAAAATTTGTTTTCTTTTATCTCGATGCAAGGAGTGCCATCAATGTTCTTAACAGCTATGTCTTGTTTTGTGAGTTGAACTTCCATATCTTCAAATAACAGAATTGACAGTGTAGATGGGTAGGATCCGTTGGCTATATCCTTATAGGAGATTGGGCAACAGGGATCTTGGGATGACTAGTTCACAAGGTCAAATGGGAAGGTGGGGTCTGGTTGATCATGGGAAAATATCCATCATCTGATTGGGGCTTCTTCAGCCATTAATGCCTCATGGAATTTCTTATATCCTTCAAAAGTGCTTCTTTCCTGGTGATTCTGGTAGTCCAGAGTTATCCTGAGCGATTGCAAAAATTGTGCCTATTTGGAACCCAGGGGTGGTAACAATGTCAATTTTCTTGGCGGTAGGACTACTCCTTCATGGTTATTTGGATCTTCAGTCTCATCATGCTAGTTTATGGAATCCTTGTGTTGCCGGTGGGGATGAAACTCTAGAGGGCGGTGGCCTTATCCCCCATAACCACTACGCCTGCCACTGCTACCTCTGAACCTTAGGATCATAACAACACTTCAACCTAAAATTAGAAGTCTTATATATTGGATTTCCATTTAACAATGAACTATTTTGTTTTTCACTTTCTTTTCTTTGAGTCCCTATTTAGTTTTGGACTAAACTCACATTTTGTTATATTTTTTGTCTTTTTTGTGTTATGTTGGCAAACATTCACTCTAGTTTGGATGATGGGATGTTTGGTTGATGTTTGACTGATTGTGGTCAAGGCGTATGCTAATATTAACAAGATCCCCTAATTTAGACCATTTCAACCATGTTGAGAGAACATTTGAGTTGGTCTACTTTTGATTAAATTTTGTCTTTTTCAAACTATCCTTGGTTG